>CM032662.1:7524353-7542250 GCA_019095985.1 Streblospio benedicti
TTTCATGAATCACATCTGCTTGTATTTGCCTAAACAAGTAGATATTTCTTCCATATAAATCACAACAATGTGACTTCTCATTTTTCTGAAGAATGAAATAAACACATATAAGTCAGTTCAAGAATTGTAATGGATTTTAAGTGTTTGAACTAGAACTAGATTATGTATGTGTTAGACATCGATAAACAAAATTGCCTAAAAGAGCGTCATTAATCATGTGTGAGGTCATAGCTTTTCACCTTACATATCGGGGCCATAGCCATCATTGCAAAAGACTCAAGGCAAAATATATTGGGTAAAAATGTAGAAAAACATCATAGGAGTGCGTTTTTTCTAGGGGGTTTGGGGGCATGTCCTCCCAAGTAGTTTTTTGAATTTTGATCATCTGAGGCTACATGTATTTCAGACATAAAAGTAACAAACTTATCTTTAAACTCAGTTTCTTTCACGGTTTGAACAAGATCATCCCCCAAAATACATAGGAGGCAGTTGCTGCTCTTGCCTGATATGTAACTATAGTCCTGCATGTATATTGCACATCATGACAATTATGATTTATAACATATTTATATTTGTGTATGATATTTTCAAAATGTCTGCTGCAAGTGTATTATCTTTTAAACATATCTTATGTTTTATAATGTATCATTTGGACATTAAATAGAGAGTAAGTCCCGTTAACATGCCCTTTAAAAGAATAAAACTAAAGATTGTGAAAGAAGTGGCTCAGATTATGCCCAATGTTGTAGACAGTAAGACACATTTATATAGATGTGCATGGCTCACGTGATCTAGGTAGATGACTGTTTCATAAATAGTCGGTAGCGTAAGTAGGCTATGATTGTGACTATGGCCGGGAAGCTAGTAGGCTAATAATAGTATAAAGGCGTCAAGTGCCATTGCGGAAGGCTGTTACTGGTTGAGATTGAAGTGTGTGTACTTCGTCGTCGGGAGATTAGCTCAGCGGCTAGAGCGTCCTCCCATGGACATATGACTGGTCTGTATCATGGACGAGAGATCCTTCAAAATTACTTTACATAGCCTACCCGATTATTTCACAAGATAAACAAAATAAATAAAAGAAAATCAAAGTAGACAGATAAAAAAGATAAATAGACCAAAGATATTAAAGATTATACATGGAAATAAAATCGAATTTTAAAGAAATTGAAATTTTAAAATTTAAACATTCCTGATATTCTCATTACAATGTTGCAGGCGTGCCCTTCTTCCTGTGAGAAATGCACTGATAATGGAAGTGGCGTGGGCATTTGTAACGACTGCTTCGACGACACTGTCATCCTGAGTGACCCCACCGACTCCACCAAGGATGGAACCAAGTGTCTTAGTAAGTTTTGCTTCTTGTGCATTAATACAGAGGCACACCCGCTCTCGTTTTTCCCTATTCACTTATGAAACTGTGTGGGTGCACCCCCTCCCCACCTTTTTGGAAACCCTGGATCTAGCAGTGCTGTAATGACAACGAACATGCAAGTCAAGTCTCCAAATTTGTTTAAATATGAAACGTAGGTAATGTTATATTATAACTAAACGATCCATAACAGAAAATGGTGACAAGGCCTGTGTTGAAACTTTCAACTTGAAAGTGCATGCACGCCATGCTTGATCTATAGAATCATACATCGCTTATAAACGTGTGTTTTTTTCTACTCAACCTCCAAGCAGGAATCATAACGTCCTCTTTCAGCGATTTGGAGGTTGTTTTCTACTATCACCTTGCAGAATACTTGATCAAACAAACATTGTGGGGCATAATTTCTTTCAGCCTGCCCCAGCAGCTGCAAGCAGTGCTCTGGAGAGGTGAAGTCTGGCAACAATGCCAAATGCACGGAATGCAAGCCTGACATGGGCAACTACCTCAATCAGGACGCGTGCACCTGTAAGTAATACATAGATTTCACACACAATGCAACATGAGCCTATTAGTACCATTTATGTTAAAACCATCTGGATTCTATTACATGCACAGAAAACAACATTCGCCAAACGATCTTGTTAAATCATACGCATATTTATGACAGGTTTCGACACGCAGCTCCGCTACCCTTTACAGAAAATCCTGTATCTGCCAATGACATTTACCCACAGAAGCAATAAATCTATCATTTGCATTTTGTTCAATGTTAAAAATGTGTGTATAGCATTGGCCTTTTGTGTTTTTGCGTTAGGGCTGTTCATGTTGATGCTTTAATTCAGTTGTTAGAATGCTGGAGCTTTATTGATGTAGCTATAATTTTATTATGATGTGTAACTTATGTGCAAAAGGACCATCAGCTCTACATGCTGTTTTCAGCCTGCCTCGCTGCACCTGCAAAGGGCTGTAAGAATTGTGACAGTGACGGCGCATGCGTGGAGTGTGAGGAGAAATACCGTCTGGCATCTGGTTCCTGTATAGGTATATAGTACTAGGCCAGGGGGCTTGCCATTTATCATATACAACAGGGTTAGGGGTATGAAAAACCTGTGGTGGATATATGTACGATTATAAATAATCAATCAAACTAACAAATTTGTAAGCAGAATTTAATGATTCTCCATTTTTGTTTTGTTTCAGCATGCCCCACTTTCTGCCTGACTTGCAGCGTGAGTGAGAGCAATGAGAACGTCTGTGACGACTGTGAAGCGAAATACGGCGTCAAACCTACGACTGAAGTCACATGTGATAGTAAGTTCTGGTCAATCAATTTTTGATTCAGTGCTCAGGGGAGGTCCTAGAGTCGTAATCAATGTGAAAACTATGATGTACCAGTTGATACGATACAAATATGAGCAGAAATTCGAATATTGTAGAATTTGATAAAGATGTAATATGACAATTAGGTAAAACACCATCAAACCTTGAAATGTTAGATTTAATAAAGGTGTAAAGATGTACAATTGAACCTTGTAGATTATTATTCTATATGTTTCATGTATTGTATTTCATACATTACATAGTATTGCAATTCATTGTTGAAGAGCTTTGTCCGGGTCAATGAATTATGCCTTTGCTTCGTGTAGTGGACACATCCTTAGCACAATTGACAGAATAACATGGCACAGTTAAAGTACACCTAGTCCTATAATGTACAGTACATATACACGTGTATGTCAAGTACAGTTAACTACTTTTGGAATGAGCATAAAACAACAATTTACTGGTGTAATCTTTAGGCTGTGGAATCAGCAACTGCGCCACGTGCACGCGAGCCGCTGACGGGACGTTTACGTGCACGGGCTGCGAGACGGGATACCTCCTGCAGGACGACGCTTGCAAACGTGAGAACTCTTAACGATCATTTAGATCAAGATACCAAAGTTCAGGAACCCTTCATGTGTAGAAAGTGTGATACGATTGGTGGTAACTCCCCAAGATCAATAAGAAGCAAAACATAAACATAGACTCCTGTGTTTTGGTGGCAGCACTGTAGCTACATATAGGGCATGAAAGTTACGAGAACAGGAACTACCGTTACCAACCAGACTAAGCTCAACTGGATTATGGCCCGAGCGATGATACCGGACGTCGTAATGTTATGCTTATGGGAGAAATTGCGCAATACATTTTGAACGCACACAGCGCAATAAAACTTTAGATTTCAGCAATCTCACTTACATACATCACAGATAATATATTTTCCTTTCGCCCCATAGTAAAATTAGCCATAAACTATCGCATCTAGTATATTTAATTTAAGTTGAACCAGTGACATCGTTGCATGTTCCTAAAAAGTCTACTGACAATATCAGCAGGCGACGACAGGTGTAGCGACAATAAAAAACACCAAACAGACATTTGGTCATATCTCTGGTATACATTGTCGTATTAATATATACTTTTGATGGAAATAATCTGCAGTAATATGCGATTCTATTCATATACATAAGTCTATGTAATTGTTTTAACTAATAGTGTAATTTGACCATTAATCACATGTATTGCCATATCTAACACTCAGCGTTCGGACTTTAGCTGTCAAATGCATTGGGTATTACACAATTTTGTCCAAATCGGACTTGTTGCTATATGTTTTATTAGTTATTATGGTGAAAATAAGAAACTAGACAGTCTTCAGAATGTGTACTGTTAATGTGAAAACGTTCTGATGAATACCATATGAGCTACTAAAGGATTATTGTTTTATGTCAACAATGGAAAACTCCGAATCGACTGACTAGACTCACGCCATTTTCTTGTCGCACGCACGACGTTTTTCCTACCATGATCCACAGACAGCTAGTCTACATCGCGCGAAAGCATCCATTGAAATTACATCTCGCTGAAAAACTTCCGACCGCTATAACCTATGATAAGTCGCTGTAGAAATGTGTAAATTGCCGCAGCAGAAGCAGGGACTCCTGTATATAGGTGGCATCACTTTAACTGGTCGGTAATAATCTCCCCATCAAAGAAATCACCATTGGGGCCTTTAAGATCGGTATCTAACACAATATAATATATATAGATGCCTATTCACGTTATGCTTTCTCTATACAGAATTGAGCAATATCTTCTTTTCAACATTAGAAATGGGGGGATTCTTTGTTCCATGTCTCTAGAAGTCTAGGTATTATCGGGTAGCCTCTGATGTGTCTCGTTGTACATGTAGTTCTAAAGACTTGTAGAAATCGTCCTCTATTTTCCTCACATACCTCTTTTTCAATATTTTCCCCAACCTCCCACTTCCTTATAAAACCTCTAAAAAAGTATTTCATAAAGGTGCTTATCACTAATGAGATCACATATTGAAATCCCTGTTATATCTATGATAACACGTACAATTGGATGGGTACATGAGGTAGTGTAGTATTTTGATGCAAGTGAATCACTTATGCTACTCTCATTTGCTTTATAGAATGCCCTGTCGGATGCCGGGTAAAGGGCTGTGATTGGGATGGTACCTCAGCAACCATATGCGACGATACCACCAAAAAATGTGACACCGGCTACACAGACGAAGTCCATGCAACCAAGGGCTGTGGAGGTAATTCTCACTCAGGTTTCAACGCAATTCTGGTAACTCCGATGTAGGTTGGATTGGCTCGGTCAGCGACTGATTTAAAAACTTGATATACTAGAAACATTGCAGATATTTCCTGGATTAGTGGGCAGTTTTTTTTTTTCGGTAACCTAATTGTATTGGTCTTAATGTCGTTGGTTCCATTTAATAAAATATGCATTGCCTCTGTTGTTTACAATACCTGGGATAAATAACTTGTACTTTCAGCATGTAAAACATCCAGCAATCCTCAGTGCAAAACATGTGATTGGACTGTTGATGATGTTGTATGCGAAACTTGTGAGGATGGTTATCACTTGGATGCTAACGCCCACTGCTTTGATAGTAAGCAGCTCACATTTTTATCTTTCATAAACATTGTTCGGCAATGAAGCACGTATTATTTAATGGCGAGAGGGTAGGGGGAACTAACAAAAGACTAGGGGGCAAATTTTAATCAAATGTGATTATTTCGTTGTGTTTTGCTTTTGTATTGTTTTTAAAAAGTTAGCTGTGTGGGGTAAAACGTTTGATTAATAGATATAGATGGTCCCATATTGCGTTTAGTTGTCTATTCCAAAGTGTGTATAGAATCCATCATACGCCAAGGACTATTGGACATCCTGCACCAATTCAGAGATAACGCATCTTCTGTTTATACTAGAAATTCCATTGGAAGAGTTTGATATATACAACATATAGTACTTATGCTAGAAAGTTTGTATAGGATTGTGATTTTTTTGAGCCCGATTTTACTCATTTTGCCAGTTTCCCCTTAATTATGGATAGTTCTTATAACTTGTATATTACCACATGTAGTGAAATTGGTATAGTAAGTTATTTCATGGAATTAGGCTAAAAAAATCCATTATTTGTAGTGGCGACAAAGGTGGTGAACTGTGAAAACTACGACAGTGGTGCGGATACTTGTGCCGCCTGTAAGGACGGGTTCTTTTTTACGGATCCAACATGCGGTAAGTAGCATTCCCGGCAGTCATTAAAACGGTTTCATAACATGATAAATGTGTAAGCACAGTAATACGTTGTCGTGAAACAATATATATAGATAGACCGATATATAAATTCTTGAAATTCCTTACAGCTGTAATTGCTTGGACTTTAGATGAAGGGACACTAATTGTTTTGTATAATATAATTTCACATTAGTGGAAAGCATAGGATAATATTATGATTGTGGAATGTTTGAAATTTTGAAGCATAGCATACAGTTAAGATATACATATTAATAAAATATGCCTTTGCCAAGTAACAGAATGACTAGAATAGAAATTTTAAAAAGCACTTTGAACTACGTTACTTGTAGTAACGTTTCTAAAATTTCTAATCTGATGTCCTATACTATTTACAGACCCATGCGACAGTACAGGCTGCACAGACTGCTCTGGTGCTAAAGAGACCTGCGCTGTATGCGGTGATACCTATCTCCTAGTCGGTACTGCTTGCGAAGGTAATCTTTTTTCAACAACTATCGTTATAGAAGTTTTATACATGAAAACGATCAATTATCTTTTATTATACAGTTGCACAGGAAGGAAAAAAATTGAAGAAAAATTGCAATGGCCAATGTCCACGCTCGCTATTCATATTGTTAAAAACACATTTATATAATTAATCTATCCTATACCTTAGACTGTACACAGTGCCTCTTTGAAAATAATCACTTATGATACGCCTGCCGATGAGATTCTGTGCATATTGTCTCCATCCCCGCTTGTAATCTCAATGCAATTGGAACTGTGCAGTTTGTTTTGTTTGTTTGATTGTTTTTTGTTTATTTTTGTTGTTGTTTTGTTGTTTTTGCTTTTGGGTATGTGTGTATTTGTGTGTGTGTGTATGTGTGTGTGTATGTGTGTGTGTGTGTGTGTGTGTGTGTGTGTGTGTGTGTGTGTGTGTGTTTGTGTGTTTGTGTGTTTGTGTGTGTGTGTGTGTGTGTGTGTGTGTGTGTGTGTGTGTGTGTGTGTGTGTGTGTGTGTGTGTGTGTGTGTGTGTGTGTGTGTGTGTGTGTGTGTGTGTGTGTGTGTGTGTGTGTGTGTGTGTGTGAGTGTGTGTGTGTATTTGTGAATGAGGAATTGAGGATGGCTTAGCGATGTTCAAAAATAAGATTGACTGGTACAAACATTGGTGAAAAAATGATCAGTGTCTATGCTGAGACGGTCGAGACTACCTCTATCGAAATCAGGGTAAAGATGTAATGAGTTCGAAATTGAACACAAAGGGTGTGACTCACAAAGAGTTTGAGCACTGTAACATCATGTGAACATTGCTTAAAATAATCAACGTCTTGAAACTTTACAAGGCACGTACTTACAATATGCAATATTCTCGCTTTCAGAATGCAAAGACAGAGACTGCAAAACGTGTAGCGATGTAGACACTTGCACTGAATGCAAAGCCGGCTACTACGACACAGCTGACTGTAAAGGTATTCATCTTACAGCATTGGCTCGTGCCCGTAAAACACAAAACATGATATGAACGGCCATTCCTAAGTCCAAGTGTTGGTTGGCCATAGAAATGAGCATGTATGCAAGCGAGTGAAATTATTTTTGTATCATTAAACTCATCCTGGACGTTCTTAAAGGAAATGTAGAGACAACATTAAGTACGATGAAAACGTTTTTTAAATTTCTTCTGAAATTGATGGTAAGGCCTTATATAGAGCTTGTTAGCAAATAAATACCGATGAATCAAGATGTGAATGATCATATTTATACATATCGGCAAGCAACATGTGATATGTACACTATGTTCTAAAAAACAAAGTAAAAGGCTAAAAGATGAAATTATACACAGTGAAAATTGTGTGACAAAGCAAAACTCGTGCATCAAATAAATTAGCATGAACTAAAACCCTTGTACTACATGTGTATTGTCCACCTTTGCTTCCAGCTTGCCCACTTAATTGTGGTAGTTGCGGTAGCGATGGAGTTTGTACCTCGTGCGCAACTAATTACCAGCTTGACGACAACTCAAATTGCCAACGTGAGTTACTACTCATTTTGTTTTTAAGACTCAGAGCAGGGGCCAAATAGTCATGAATATTAGTATTGCCGCCAATGATTGATTATTGATTGATTGATGGATAGATGGATGGATTCATTCAGTCATTCATTCATCCGTTCGTTCGTTCGTTCGTTCGTAGGTTCGTTCGTTTGTTCATTGACAATCCTGCTCATCCTTACTTTAGCGTGCCCTGCCAAGTGTTCGTCCTGCACTTATGACGCAACTGCATCAAAAACCAAATGTACAGATGGCAACTGCGACAGAGACGGAGTGAAGGGCTACACCGTGAACAACGAGGGGGATTGTGAGGGTGAGTATGACACGCTATCACTTTTTAGATTCACTTCTCGGGGCTGGGCCAGGTTTTTAGGGTGCAAGTGAGAGAGTCCACCGAACTACATGTATATTCATCAGACCAGCGGGTTTTTTTAGAAGAGAGGTTGGGGAGGTTGCAAGTAAAAGAGTCAACTCCACTATTCCATAGGTCATCACCGTTTGACTATTCACGTTTTTATCAGTTCAACTGGCAGACCGAGGATTTCGGAAAAAGAGGGGAGCACATTCACTGGATTTTATGGGTTTCGAACTCGGAAAAGCTCTCGGAGATAAAAACTAAAAGCATGAAAATTAAACAATTTGCGTGAAACAGTGGGTATACCTATCCTATTGATCCTTGTAATATCTAAATTTACCAATGAGTGCGAATGAAACTCAAAGCCACAGGGATAGGGGCCCAATTAGGGACATATATCTTTTTTATTAATTTCACCGGGCTTACAACTCACTGGATATTGCGACGCTTGTGAAGGGCAGGGCCCGGTTCTGAGAAGTACTGACTTTGACTTACATTTTCTGTGATACTGAGAGATGCTAACATGCCTGGTGTTGTTTTGTTGTTGTTGCAGCATGTCCAGAGCACTGCGCTGCTTGTGAGTACAATGCTGAATTATCCAAGGTCATCTGTTCCTCCAACGACGACTGTGACGAAGGCTATGGACTGAAGGCTGACAAGGAATGTCATGGTACGTAGGCTCAAAACACAGCTTTTTTGCTTTTTGTGCATTATACATAGCTCTCTGGGTTTGTTTTTGCATTGCCGTACAACCCCCTTATATCGGAGAGTGGTCATATCTTCAGTGTATGAATAAAAATAAGAAAAAGCAAGTTAGAACTTTTTTCCAGTTCTGTAGCAATCAATTTTAGTGGACATGCTTCACTATGTAGTAGCATATTAATTGGTTCTTGTATTTCGAACCCTGTAAGATAGGCCTTGGCATGATAAACATAATGCAATCATGTATGTCATGATTAACATAATGCAATCGTCATGTATTTCAGCCTGTCCAAATAACTGCAAAGATTGTGACGTCGACGCTGAGGACAAGCTCACGTGCACAACGTGCAAAAACAACTACGCCAAGAACGAGGATGTATGCGCCAGTACGTATCTAGTCATGCATGTAGTCTTTCCAAAAACGTATATCTAATGGTTTCTTTGAATAATTTATAAAGCCGATGATCAAGTGATGGTGTAAAAGCTGCTAATGAGAGTAGGCAGTGATGGAAGATAAGCACGAATCATGTATTGGGCATTTAGGTCCATATGATAAGTAACGCAATGTCCACATTCAGTGTATCCTGCTGTTTTACCAAGCTACTTTTACATTTTAAATAATAACATCCACATTACAGAGTGTCCAAGCAACTGCAAGGAATGCTCCAACACCGATGGCACCATGGGGTGCACTGAGTGTTCAGCCGGATACGCCCTCGACTCCTCCAATGGCGCATGCGTCAGTGAGTAGACAGCAGACATAATCATACCCATGCACACACAGACACATGCACCACCAGAAATATTGAGTGGAGTTTCTGAAAACGTCGAGCACAACCAGTTGATTTCATGAGTTTTATGTGCTCAAATAGTTCACTGCGGTGCAAAGCATCGTCGGTTTTCACGACTTGATCACTCACACTGCCTTTACACGTCCATGTTCATATCAACTACCTATCTAGCTGTGACAGATGACGTTAGGTGTCAAGAAACCCATGAACATTAACTTTCTTTCCATTGGGCGGAAGATGGGGTTTGGGCTGCCAATATTCGACTCAGCTCATAGCTCGGTTGTTGTTGCCCGCTAAGCAGTGAACATACCGTTTAATAGGGGGAACGCCAGTAGTTATAGAACCTTACACAACCACATGGTTGTTGTGAATGGGGGAGGGGACAATGACTGCACTGTGGTCATAATGCACTCACCACGAAACTATGTATGACCATTGCACACGTATCACCCGTAATCATGGCCATCATTCATATGGAAACTTGCCTGTCTGTTGCACAGAATGCCCGTCCAACTGCGAGAAATGCTCGGCCACCACCTGTCAGGAGTGTAACAGCGGCTACGCGCTGGCCGCAGACCGCAAGTCGTGTGTGGTGTGCTCAACCGCCGCTTTCGCCAACTGCATCCAGTGCACCAACATGGACGCCTCGGACAAGGCCAACTGCACCATGTGCGGCTCGGGATATGTGCTGGAGGATGAGGAACAACACTTGTCATGCAAATGTACGTATTCCAGGACAATTCTTTTTATGGGGGGTTGGTAGATATTTAAGGTAAAATACGTCTCACATCCCTCTTTTCTGGCTTTTTGTCTTCAGATTAAATAATTATTTAGATTTTTTTCCCGTATTATACCCCACATCCCTATTCCCCTTGTTCGGATTTCTTCCACATTGCATGTCCTTATAACCCAACCACCTCGCCATTAAGACCACCTGTGAAGATAGCCTCTTATGGTGTCCATTGTATTTACCCTTCACCCATAGGCTCGGCATAGATGCCAACTATTGCAGATGATAATAAAACTGGAGATTTCCAACTTCATCAATTCTACTAAAACTGCACTTACAGCAAGGTTTTGAACTTTTGAGCTATTTTGACATCTCTAATAAAATCTAAAAATGAGACAAAATTTATTAGATATTGTGAAAGAAAAGTGGCCCAGATTACTGAGGCTAAAATAAGATGACTGCTTCGTAAAAGTCGGAGGTATAAAGCAGGCTATGATTGATTAAAGCTGCGAGGTTGGATAGCCTAATGTATCCAAGGCGGAAAGTGCATTGCGCAAGATTGATATAGGTGAAAACCGAAGTATGTAACCTGTTCTCGAGGGATTATTGTTACTAAAACTGCCTATGAGATAGCTAACACTGGTCGTGAGGTCGTGAGTTCGAATCCACGATCTTCCAAAACACCTAGATTCCCGATTATTTCCCACTATCTGATTTAACTTAAGAAATGACGACCAAATAACCAACTACTTGATTCTGTTTGCAGCCACTGGGTCCCTGAGCTGTGGGACTGGCAGTGCCTACGACAACGACGCTGAGTGTTCCACATGTGATAGTGGCTTTCAACTGACTGATGACCGCAAGTGTGCCAGTAAGTCACATTCCTACTTCATTAAAGCTTAACTGTAGTCAGTATCTGTGCATTATACTGTTGTTATTGGAAGTAGATATTTCTCAATGGCACTGGTGTAATCAAACTATGCACAAGCCTGTGACCAAAAAATACATTATCTTAGGTACATATATACCAGTATTGGTCTCTCTCACAAATGCAGTCTTAAACATGTTTTCAAAATAATTAATCTTCTAGCTAGTATCTAAATTCCATTGCATGTTTAAACACCAATGACATTCTGTTGAATGTGTGCCCGCAGTGAATAATTGGCGGTGTTTGCTGTTTTGACAGAAACTTGTTACTCCTGCGGTGATCCTGAGGCAGGTACCTTTGTGCCATCCACCCAATGCACCATCCCCTCTGGCAATGCTACCGAAACGGACGCCAAACCCATCGCCTGCCTCAGTGGAGTATGCTATGTAAGTTTTTTTTGTTTGTTTTTCATTTTTTTTGCTGTGTAAGTTACTAGGTTTTTGGAGCGGGTAGGGTGCGCTTTAGGGATGTCATGGGATTCGCGTAAAATAACACATCATATAATCAAAGTGATTTAAGAAGTTACCCTATTACACATGGCAATAATGTTTTATGTAATCGATGCAAGCATATGAGAAATGATCAATAAGTGGGCCAATGACCTGGTGTAAATTGTAAAGTCGTGAGAGCAAGACTTGGATCAGGACCATAAACCACCACATTTACAATGTTTTGGGTCATCAAATTTTAACTAGTGAAAAGCTACATATGTGAAATTCACTAATTCACTAAGACGGTGGGTATTATATAATCTGCTATATTTGCATCTATATTTCAGGCTGGGAGGAACGCGGCTGGAGAGGTGAACGCCGGATGCCAGCCAACGTCTCCAAACTGTGTGACCGGAGAGGGCGAGGTGTGCAATAGCCTTCCTGATGGTTCCCAGCTGTAAGTGGCAGCCAATACTACTATCCTTTCCATATCCGCCTATATCAAAGTATATTAGCAATCTAAAAGCAGTTTTACGAAGTACAGCAATGCTGATACACGCACATGTATATTGAATATCGTTGATTGAAATAATAGACTTAACTTGGCAGGTAGCATTTGTTATATTCAAACACTGGTTATATATTTAAAAATAGGATGCTATATATTTCACATTGCATTATAGACTGGAATAAAATTATAAAATTTAATTATAAAATTATAAATGGCATACCTCCCTATCTTGTGATTTGCTTTTTCTAATGTAACAGTACTTGCAAATAAACCATTTTGTAGATATGATAATGTAAGGATTAAGAATATTAGCAAAGTCAAACAACTGTAGTGTGAAAGAGAACAGATACCTAGTTCAGACTACATATAAAATTATTGCATTTGAACATGCTCATTAGAATCACAATATCCGTCTACAAGCATTCTCATCTGCGTGTCATGTTGCAGGTGCAACCGCTGCTGCGATACTGACGACCTGTGTAACAAGTTTCTTGCTGAACTTGATGGCCACAACGACAATTCCGGAACCGACATGGCCGCCAGTCTGCTGATGCTTGCTGCCGCCGCCCTGCTGGCAACTTTCTAAACTAAACATTTCAAACATTGACTTGTCTCACATAGACACTAAACTTGGTTGTCTCAACTTACTATAGGATAGTGACATTCAGTATTTACCTGGTGTGCTGTGATAGTGAATGAATATTATTGGCTGCAATATTTTTCCTCTTCAATTGCTTTTGTTTCATTAAAATTTGGCAACAATAATGTCCGTTCATTCTTTTTGTGTGATAGGCTAGTTTGCTGTGATATTGTATTAGTATGTGATGCAAATTTTTACGTTTATATTTTTAAAAGAGACTCCTATTTATACTCCAGTTTGCTGTGATCATGAAGAGATGTTATTGGTGCAATTTGTGTGGACTCATTTGTTAATATTGAAAATAGCAACATTAACGCCTGTTCATTTTACATATCTTATTCTGTGATACAAATCTTTGACTGTGATAAACTATTTATATTGTATTGGATTTTGTTTTAATTTTAAGAATTGATTGTGTTTTGCTATTTTATGTGAAAGACTATTTATTGCTGTAGATAGCTTACAAAATGGTTGGGGCAGATAATGTGATATTGTGGATCCCTTTAAACATGCGGAACACATCGGCAATATCACATAATCCAGCTCATGATACTTTATACTGATTACAATACAACGGCTGTCTTCTGTTGCTCATGTATGTAGTATTCAAACAGTATGCTGGTCATACTACAAGAATATTGTTCCTTGAGTAATACGCACTTGACTTGAAGGCTAGTTAGTTGTACATGAAGTGAATAAAGTAGACTGACCAAATGTATCTTGTCCTTCTTTTTTAACACATAAATATACAGTTCTGATCACCGCTTTAAGCATCATGCCTCCAATTCTGAATGGTAGTAATAAATCACACTTTCGCACAGAAATGTAAAAATACACTCCATAAAAAGCATATGTACCATGCAAATATTTGCAATTTATTTATAAAAATACATCAACATAAATTTATTCCACATACAACATGGCTTCATTTGTTCCATGTGAAAAACATAAGACTATATCAAACGTATTGGCCTTAGCAAACGTTTGACCATGTGATGTCATTCCTATTTCCGAATGGCCAAAATCCATAAAGATCCATAACAGACAAAATCCATAAAGATATTCAGGTGCCTGCAGCTCATTAAAGATACCATCGCCACTAAAAATCGCCTGAATGGGTCGCGGAACGCGGTGGGCACTTTGTGAAAGACATGACAAAACATGAAAATTATGATTTACGGGGAATTTTGAGAGAAAAGATAAAATGTAAGGGAAGGTTAGTTAGATTAAAGAGAACAGATAAAAGATGTCAATAAGTGCAGGATAAAAGCAGATGGGGGATTGTGGTCTTATACATGCGTTCTTTCATACGATTTTAGGACGTGTAATTTTTGTGCAAGTGTTTCTTGAAAAATACATGGCATATAAGGAACAATTGAGATTTTCGATCTCTAATTCTATACAGATGTGCACATTCATTTATTGTTTTACAGTATATTATATTTCTTGGATACAATTGAAGCTGATCGTTAAATTCTGTTAAAATAGCCTCAAAAAAAAATCCCAAAACAATCTAAAAATCGTAGTTATTTTTAACACTGATTTTGATGTTGTCTTGTAGGTGGTTTCATCATCAAATAACATTTTCATTTCCAACTTCCTTTTGAAATTGTTGCACTGATGGTTTCGTTGCTTTAGCTGTTAACGCCAGGTATGGAACACCTGGTAGCTGCCTTCTCAAGGTCATTCAACTTACTAAAGGCTGATCTGAATTCCAATAGTTTGTCCTTAGCGAATTCCCACCTAGGGACAACATGCACTTCATCTGTAGCTACTACAACAATTCTGTCCTTATTATCTTCAATAAGTTTTAATCCTGCTCTTCATGTCCCGAACTCAGGACTTCCCAGCATCACATCTGTGAAATTCCCTTACTCTGGGGAATAAAAAACAATGGCTCGCGCGCCTCTGCATGCAACTGCATAAGGCTTAGAAGAGGCGTAATAATAATGATAATAACTGGAGGATTTTCTTCCATTTTGAGCTGATGTGGCACAACTCATGTAAAAAATCATCTTAAATACCGTCATTTACTACTGGGGCTCGAGGGCTATGGATCGACTGTGGTGTGTGGTGTTCCAATTTAGATATTTCTCCAAGTCTATCACATAGCCACTGCTGGGGACTCAAACTCTGGACAACTACAACTGTGGCTTGGGTTCGAGTCCTGGCCTATATATATAGACTTCGTGAAAGAATAGACTATGCCACTGGGGGCACCCTGCTAGGGTCTATGGACCCTGACTTACTAATACTGGGCATACGGTCCATTGCTACTCATTATAAGCATGGCCACACAGTCCTCAGCTACACAATGTAAAATGTCAAACTCACAGAATAACTACAGTTTTGCTTTGTTTATTTTTTACATTTATAAATTGCATGTCACACCATGTTTGGTGGTAACAAAGAAATGGCAGCATTTGAATGGACCAGGAAAAAATCTGTTTTGGTTGGTAGTAATGGCCGTTATTCTGGTGCATCATTTTGTATATCAGACGGTGATGACTGTCCATGGCTGTGCTCAAACGCTGATGATTCTTCAGTGTACACATAATGGCTTGAGGTTTGCGAAATATTGAGCTCGTCAACACTATTGGAATGTTTGACACGGTTGATTAGGATGATCACAGCAGCAATGATTCCGCCAAGCAGGACTGCCCCTCCAATGACTGCTCCAACCGTTATACCAACACGCTGAGTTGACTCACGGGCCTCTGTGGTATTGGTGCCATAGCGCGTCTCACACATCTCTCCTGCATAACCAGTGGCACATTCGCAGTATGAAGAGCCTTCTTCATACCTGCACGTGCCTCCATTTTGACACAGGAGACATTCGCAGTGTGTGCCAGTGTAGTGCTCATTGCAGTTGCAGCGCCCCCTCTTGCAAGTACCTCCATTAGCACATGGCTCCGGGTAGCATTCTTCTTCGCAAATAATAGTGATCAGTCTCTCTATCAATCTTCTTCCATAATGATTCATACCTCCGTTGATTGCAGTTGAATCACAGCCCTCAAATGTGTCGTAGTTTTCACATTGCTCAAGCCTGGCTTTCAGTTCAGTGTAGCCTACACCTGAGCACGACACTTCTTTCGTAACCACTGGCATCCCTAGATCAAATCGTGTTCTATTCTTCTTCATTAAGTGTGCTTGAGAACGTAAACGGTTCCACTCCAAATTGACTTTCTCATACAGAGCAAGAGCACATTGTGGATAAAGGTCTGTGTAGCTGATGTTTATGTGGATTTTTACCGGGGGCACTCCCTTTATGTTGTACACGCCCTTTTCATTCTCCAATGTTTCCCCTTCATATTCTACATATTATATATTTGCCAATCTGGTTTGTTTATGAAATAGACACACTGGCAGTGCGTATCTGAAATCTGCTGGCTCGCTGTCGATAAGATCTTGTCAATGACTCTGCAGCAGAATTGCCCTTGGTCATTTCTAGTGAAGGTTGGTATAGTTAAGGCTCCATCGTTTACTCTAAACCTCCCTTCTCCTTCGTTTTCAATAATACTCGTGTTTGTAACACTACCGTAAAAATAAACTGATGATCCATAAGTTCCTGTGTACCCCCGTTTCTTCCAATACCAATTCAAGTTAAATTTTGTGGGCTTTTTGAATTCACAAGGAAGTGTAACATCTTTTACTCTATCTACGACGGTATAGTTTAGTATTCTGTCCTTGTTTATTTCTAGTTCGTGTAGTTGTGAACGATGAAGATTCTGAAACAGGAGCAAGTTGATAATCATGTATTCTGACACTGATCTGCTAATATGCGGAAAAATGTGTATTGAGCGCCGTGACGTGGCATTTTGTACAGTAGATGGCATTATGGTAGAATAGACCTTATGTTTTGTCGTTTAAATCACATGAGCGCATGCAATTTCTTACATAAATTTTTTGGTATCGATAATTGTGCAGTTTAAATGAATGCAGTCACTCATTATCAAAATGCCCATAGATTTGCTAAAGTGATATAGAGATTTCAACAAAGAAAATACAGTGTACGTATTTACGTTCAGCGCAGCAATTTCAAAGTCACGGCGTATTTTACGTTTTTGTCAAAGTCACGTAGCATTTACGTGTGACGTATTTGGTAGGTACGTTCAGCTTTAGTCACGATCAACCAGACTTCAGTCGCAAATAGATAGACAGAATTATTACTATACATGAAATTAATCTAAACAGTGTCAGATCAGTTGTAGATGGTTTTGAGCGCATCAATACGGAGGAAGGCACATGCCATTGCAATTACATTGTACGAATAAAGTGTGAGCAATTTAGTTCACGTTGGCTAAAACGTGAAAAAAGATCCCGTGTTTTGGACATCCTTGCCTATGGCAATTGATTGCACTCATATCAACCAGCTCATAACTTTAATATTAATAGCAATAAAACCATTTTTATCAAGAGAACGCGCCTTTGAAACCCATCTTTCTTATTCCGAATCCTTCATAAAGAAACCACCATGAGCCTATAAAAAGACGACCCCTCTATCGAGACCACTTGAGGCCAGCCAATGGTCTTGGTTGAGTGGGTCTACTGTATCGGCCAGTGACTGAAGTTGTCAATATCAGTTGTATATCATATCTATGCTAACTCATCTACTTGATACATGGTGGGGACTTTTAAAAGACACGACACAATATGAAATTATGATTTACGGGCACCGTGCATTAGAATTTTGATTTTCTAAGGTTGTACATGTATTTAAGTGTTTTATATATATACTTTTACTGTGATATGGCGGAAACTCATCGTTAGTTTTAGAAAAGATTGTTA
>CM032662.1:7542350-7573377 GCA_019095985.1 Streblospio benedicti
GCATATTGTTCACCATGTATATGGTGGTCGAATCTGTGTTGGTGTTGTTGACAGTATCGCTTAGCGTGAAAATTAGGGGTTGCCTAAACTGCAAATCACATCTGGTCGCAGTGGTGAGTGGAAATGGATATATAACAAAATTCAGGGTAACAAATTTGAGATTTGCTCGAGGGTATATGACAAAATTACAAATACCCCCAGTCAGTGTTAAGGATATCACCACCAGCTGTGGGTTGGTAACCAAGGTCTCACTGTCTTGGGCAAAGGATCTACGCTTCCAATATTTGGGAAGTAACCATGAGCTCGCGCCTCCTACAAGTTTCATGGCTTACAGACATAGGGCTCGTAATCTTGCTGGGCTGATACACAGGAGAAGCTCTACGGATATGGTAGTCAGCGCTACCATAGACAAGATTTGCAGTTGCCGGGCGGGCGAACCAGATGGACAGGACAATGCCATAAGGAACGCCCAGCTAGAGTCCACAAAATTATAATCAGAACCGATTCAATAAAATGATTTTACAAGGCTTGATTTTTTTAATAAAAAAATCCAGCATTGGCATGGCATGATTTTGGGGACATGTTTATTGAAAATCGTTTTTGAATTTTTTTAACAAAATTGCTGTTGGGAAAATTGCAAAAAATGAATAAGGTATAAGTAAAACAAATAAATTAAGTAATGAACTGCAGAAATGACGAGAAATAACAAGTGATAGAAAAAGAAAGAATGAAAGTCGATATGGATCAGGTGCTAACTCTTATACTCAGTTTCAGATATCGCTGAAGGAGGGAGTCTCCGCCCCAGGCAGATACCCCACCTCGGATGACCCCATGACCTCTGATCGCACCAACCCGCGCTCCGCACCCGGGTAAACCAAGAAGTCAACCCCTTCAAACGAAAAGGGACAAGCTAGAATGTATAACAACAGACAATGAGGAACAAACAATATTCCCATCACAAGACTCGGTTGAGACAATTACACAATAAAAGGAAATGCGCGACCAAAACAGGGCGTCAGAGAACAGTGCTCCAGGACAGGGGCAGCGGGGATGGAGTCGCCCTCCACAAAGCAAATCTGAAAAAGACTATAGTAAAGACAAAGCAGGCTAAGGACACAATGCACTCGGAAGGACATAGCAGACTCCATATTAACTTATACTATATTACACTAGTAGACGTCAAAATAGGACTTTATTATTTTTCGGATATAAGGCAGCAGAAAAAGAAAAAAACAACAACAACAAGAACTAACAAAAATGCGACCACATGCTGCATACCATATATCACAAATCTTATATATTAATAAAACCAATCAGTTAAGCTGGAAGGTTGCTGGGACATGGAATAAGTCCAGCCCTTTGTCTAGAAGCCTACAACACCAAAAACAGCAGTCTGATCACTGTAATCCTTATAAAGCTAGCTGCAGAGCTCTGCTCTGAGCCTTTGTACAAAAAAGAATACAAGCCTCTCTCCGCGTTGTACCACAATATATTTTCTAGTAAAGAAATTTTTTACAGAATGCACAAATTGTCGACAGTGTCACAAGTAGCCCTCTCTAGTATCTAGACTTCTAATTAAATAATCCATGGCTTGTATGTGACAAAATGATGAATCGTTGATAGTATAAAATTACAACTTGTGCCATTGAATCATGAAAAAGGAAATAAAACTGCATAGACTATGCCATAGACATGAACTAATTTTCGAAAATGAAGAGAAAATGTAGCTAGGACAAAGTAGATTGTACTTGTACGCCAACAAATGAAATAGAAGAAATACTTTTAAGTAGCAGACAGAATTAGAATTCAGGAACAACTGAATTTGTTATCTTCTATGACCTAAACTACCAATAGCACAATTCGGCCATACACACAATTCAGCTGTGTTTTGAACATTTTTATTTCACAACAGTATTAATTATCCACAACTACATTAATTAATGGGAATTACAAATTTTTCACCCAGTTCAAATAATGAAAATATCTTGTCTTTAAGATTTTGACTTGAACACATGATATACTTGTCTCAGTATTTGAAACAACACCGGAATTGTGTGTGTGACCAAATTGCTCAATTGGTGCTGTAGGTTTCCAAGTGTAAAAATATGTTAAATACAATATGTAATAAATTTGTTGCTTACATCGTTGATTAAACTATGATGTAGATATATTTATATTAGCATTTGATGATGTATGGTGCAGACTTAACACTTTTGATCATGGATTGATTAATGAAATCTAATTTACACTGTCCTTATGAAACCGAGCACTTGTTCTGCACTGGTATTGGTTGAGTTGTGTAGCGTTTTTACTGTTTGAAAACAACGAGAGTTTACTATACAAATCACTACGACCAACTTTATTAAATAAAATTACATGTTACATAAACAAATCTATACATTAAAAATATATACATTAAACACGTTAAATACACTGTATATATTAAATTATAACTTATTATCACATATATAAATAAAGTTCCAAATAGTTCATCTATAAAACCATTTAACACACAATAAAATAAAAATATACCTGTTTGAAAGCAACGAGAGTTTACTATACAAATCACTACGACCAACTAAAGATTTGGCGGCAGTACCTGCTTAAATACCGTTGTTTCAAACAGGGATTAAACAGTACCTATTAGTCATATTATATTAAACGAATATCAAACGTGGATTTTGTACAGTGCGAAAATCGCAAACTGCTACATTAGACATACCATCTAAATGACCATAGGCTTTTAGAAATAAAAATTGTCAATATTTTTGGAGTCGGATTTTACATATATATGAACTTGCATTGGAATTTCATTCTGATTTCAATGGTCTTTGATTTGGTATGTTCTGACCTTTCTCCAATGTAGAAAACAATGTTTAGTGTATATTTTGGCACACGTGTCAATTGGCACACGTGTCAAATTGGCCCCATCTGTCATGGGCCTAGTTTTCTTTTTTATGGTGTTCAAAGTTTCAAGCTAAGTACAGTTTACTTAAAGGAGTCTTATAGGCATACAAATGAAACTATTGGAATTATGCTACAATACAAAATGTTCATGCCATCACGTTATAATGTTTGCAATATTTCTGGTGTGAAATTAGTAAAATATGTAATGAGTAATCAGCTGTGATAATAAAATGCTTGAGTTAATCGTTTAATTTATCTTTTAATATACTGTAAAACTAGAAATGTTTGCGCACGATTTAATCAAAAATTTCCTACCCACCTCACCCAAGTTAGAATTCAATTTCTAGCAATTCATACAACAAATTCATACAACAAATTCTTAGGCACATGCGTGCCTGTACGATGACTATGTCATATACTATTATTCTATATATCGAAGTTTAGACCTAAGTTATACATTTGTTTGACTTTGATGATATAGTTTGAGTTTTAAACTTCCTTTCTAAATGGCTTTACAAAAAGGCTGCTTTTAAAGATCATATAGCTGTTTTTGAAATTTCATATGAATACCATCAGTTGGTGTACACAGCATAATTATGATTAAACATACACCAAATTAGATGATTTTTGTTTCAATATTGAAAACGATAACAGTGGCTGTAGGATATTTTTTCAAGCTCTGCAATATCACGTATTGTGTTTTACCAGTGCTGGTGTGCTTTTTATATATATGTATTACATTATCACTGTGCTAAAGGGCAGGAAATTGCTAATGTGAATACAGCCTCTATTAATCGAGACCACTCGAAATACCTAAAGGTCTCAGTAGAGAGGTAGCTTAATTTAGAAGGTTTGAACTAAGTTAGTCTTTTTGACAGTTTGGAAATGGAAACAAGCTTGACTGTTTAGGCGGTCTTTCTTATAGATTTGAAAATAAACACACATCATAACGTGATTACAACCTGCCAGCAAACATTTAAGAGACATCCACCTTTATTAAGATATTTACTGATAATTGAAGGATATTTTTATATTTATAAATATGAAGAATTGTAATCCACCATTGTCACACGAATTTTGGTGTCATGCACTTGTGTATTTGTTAACTTATATACTAATATCTATTTTTGTTCAAAATGAGAATCAATTTATTTCATGAAAGCTATGTTTGATCATCAAAAGCTGACCAACTTTGACCTCAAGGCTGATATAAACAGACCCCAGCTAATCACCCCAAGAGACCTGAAGTGATGACAAGTTTAATAAGCTATTTGTCATTTATATTATATATCCTATGACTCTACATGTGTTCTCTGTTGCATATGAAGTGGCAATCTGTGTATTACTTAACATATATTATTTGTATGATGATATGCCATTTTCTCATAACAAGCGATAAGCCGGTATAGGACTCAAAAAATGTTTTTTATTCTAAATTTCAATTAAAATTTTAATGATTTACTCTAGTTTTATATTTTGAAGCATATAAAAGAGTGTCACTTTTATTGAAAGATTTCAAATTTTATAATCTGTTCTGGTCTGTAGCTATAAGATCTAATAAGGAAGGCTACGTTTAAAAGGAGGAGGAAGAAGAAAAAGACAAAAAAAAACAAGGATTAGTAGGGGCATATGCCCAAGTTAAGTGATCAGAAAAGTGCTTTCATTTTTTCTTCTTTAAATACAAAAATGATTGCCAACTGATCGATGTCAGGCGAGCAGCATATAGGAAACAGTTTCTAGAGACCCATGGACTTGCCTATATCATACATTGTCAGCATTATCTCTCATTCAAGAGTTCTAATATGACCACAGTTCCCTTTGTTAGGCAAGGCTGTACACAGACTTATTGATTCACACACATTGACAAAAAACAATGAATGTGGTATCCGCAATGCTTTGCCTTTAACTCTGATGCTGTACCAGCAAACAATGCAGCACCTCCATCTGGGTGAAGTGATATGAACTAAAGTGACCAGCAATTAGAAATAAGGCACCACCTCTTGGGGGAGCAATCAGTTAAGCGGATTTATGCTACATGCTGCCACCTATCAGCAAGTCCCTCGTCCACTGGTATCATCTAACAGCAAGCTAAGGGGAGGGAACCATGTAGTCTGTATATTGCAAGTAATATGTTTGTATTAGAAGAAGACAAAAAAAAATATAAAAAAATATAATCAGCTTAACTTGTACATATCATATCCCCACTAATTCTTCCATACCATATTCTTGTACTTACACTATACAGACTACATAGTTCCCAGCCCTTAGCTTGACCTTGAATGACACTAGTTGATGAGGCAGTTGCTGATAGGCGGTGCTGCATTACGCAGCCTAACTGAATACTCCCCAAAAGGTGGCTCCTTATTGCCGATTGCCGATCACTTTATTCAACCTTATTTCACTAAGGTGACAGCGCTGCATTGTTTGCTGGTACACCATCACATTTTAAGGAAAATGTGCTGAGCCTTACCCAAAATGGCAACTGGGGTTATAATAGAACACATTTTGCTTTCTTATGTTTTTTGTGTGTGTTTCTTTCTCAATAAATATACTATGTACATTGTATCATATGAGGAATAAACTCTTCCATTTGCATTTGTATTTGATAAAGAATTTAATAACTTAGTAGCCTATATTGTTTTTTATGGAATAAATGAAGCCATGCATTGTATGATATATAAATTGCAAATATTTGCATGGTGTACACGCCTTTTGTGGAGTACAGTCTATCATTTTGGATGACAATTGTTACACGCTGAATACAAACTTTCTGTGTGAAAAAGTTTGTTATAACCATTTAGAATTAGTGGTATGATACTTAAAGCCATGATCAGAACTGTGTATTTATGTGTTAGTGAAAAAAGGACAAGATGCATTTGGTCAGTCTACTTTATTCACTTCATGTACAACTTACTAGCCTTCACGTCAAGTGCGTGTTACTCAAGGAACAATACTGTTATAGTATGACCAGCATACTGTTTGAATACTACATACATGAGCAGCAGAAGACAGCCGTTGTATTGTGATCAGTATAAAGTATCATGAGCTGGATTATGTGATATTGCCGATGTGTTCCGCATGTTTCAAGGGACCCACAATATCACATTATCTGCCCCAACCATTTTGTAAGCTATCTACAGCAATAAATAGTCTTTCACATTGACGATAAAATAGCAAAACACAAATAATTCTTAAAATTAAAACAAAATCCAATACAATATAAATAGCATATCACAGTCAAAGATTTGTATCACAAAATAATATATACGAAATGAACAGGCGTTAATGTTGCTAATTTCAATATTAACAAATGAGTCCACATAAATGCACCAATAACATCTCTTCATGATCACAGCAAACTGGAGTATAAATAGTTCATTTAGAAATATAAACTTATGAATTTGCATCAAACACTAATACATTATCACAGTAAACTGGCCTATCACACTAAAAAAGAATGAACAGATATTATTGTTGCCAAATTTGAATGAAAAAGAAGCCATCTAACGAGGAAAAATATTGCAGCTAATAATATCCATTCACTATCACAGCACACCAGATAAATATTGAATATCACTATCCTATAGTAAGTTGAGACAACCAAGTTTAGTGTTTATGTGAGACAAGTCAATGTTTGAAATGTTTAGTTTAGAAAGTTGCCAGCAGGGCGGCGGCAGCAAGCATCAGCAGACTGGCGGCCATGTTGGTTCCGGAATTGTCGTTGAAGCCATCAAGTTCAGCAACAAACTTGTTACATAGGTCGTCAGTATCGCAGCAGCGGTTGCACCTGCAACATGCGCATACACAGATGAGAATGCTTGTAGACGGATATTGTGATTGTAAACATGTTCAAAGGAGATACTTTTACATGTAGTCTGACCTAGGTATGTGGATATTTCTCTTTTACATTGTAGTTGTTACACTATCACATCTATAATGTTTTATTTGGAAAGTACTGTGACATTAAAAAAACACAAGGTAAGGAGGCACACCATCAATAATTTTATTCCATCCTATAACATGCCATTTTCAAAGAGATGCCAGAGTTTAAATTTAACAAATGCTACTGCCAACTTGAGACTATAATAACAGTGCTTCGTACTACATTGTACCTCATAATACTGCTTTATATTTTATTATAGGCTGATATGATCAAGATAGTATTATTGGCTGCCACTTACAGCTGGGAACCATCAGGAAGGCTACTGCACACCTCGCCCTCTCCGATCACACAGGTTGGAGACGTTGGCTGGCATCCGGCGTTCACCTCTTCAGCCGCGTTCCTCCCAGCCTGAAAGATAGATGCAAATATAGCAGTTTTTACAATACCCACCGTCTTATTGAATTTCACACATATGTAGTGCACTCACTAGCTAAAATGTGATGACCCAAAACATTACATATGATAGTTAATAAATTAACTTCCTATATCACTTGGACTTTATGGTCTTTTATGATGGTCCTGCCACCACTTCACACGACCATCATGTGACAAATAGACGGTAGACTGAAGGAGAATCCCACGATATCTCTTAAGTGCGCTCATCACCTTTTCCAAAAACCTGATCTTGCAGTAAATCCAAGAGATTTAGTATGTTTAACTTGTGCAGATGAGTAACCAAATGAAAGTAACTTACATAGCATACTCCACTGAGGCAGGCGATGGGTTTGGCGTCCGTTTCGGTAGCATTGCCAGAGGGGATGGTGCATTGGGTGGATGGCACAAAGGTACCAGCCTCAGGGTCACCGCAGGAGTAACAAGTTTCTATCAAAACAGCAAACACCGCCAATTATTCACTGAAGGCACGCATTCAACATGATGGCATTGATGTTTGATGAACATACAATGGAATTTAGATACTAGCTAGAAGATTATATATTTTGAAAATAATTCTTCTAAGACTGTGTTTGTAAGAAAACAGTACAGCTATATAGGCTACGTACCTCAAATAATGTATCTTTCGACACAGGCTTGTGCATAGTTTGATTACACCAGTGCCATTGAGAAATATCTACTTCCAATAACAACAGTATTATGCACAGATGATGACTAATATTATTCTTTAATGAAGTAGGAATGTGACTTACTGGCACACTTGCGGTCATCAGTCAGTTGAAAACCACTATCACACGTGGAACACTCAGCGTCGTTGTCGTAGGCAGTGCCAGTGCCACAGCTCAGGGACCCAGTGGCTAGAAACAGAATCAAGTTGTTGGTTAATATGGTGGTCATTTCGTACGTTAAATCAGATATATATCTAAAGTAAATTTTGTCTTATTGCAGGTTTTATTAGAGATGTCAAAATAGCTCAAAAGTTCAAAACCTTGCTGTAAGTGCAGTTTTAGTAGAATTGATGAAGTTGGAAATCTCCAGTTTTATTATCATCTGCAATAGTTGGCACCTATGCCCAGCCAATGGGTGAAGATTGAATACAATAGACACCACAAGAAGCTCATCCTCACAGGCGGTCTTAATGGCGAGGTGGTGGGGTTATAATAAGGAGATGCGATGTGGAAAAAATCCAAACAAGAGGGATAGGGATGTGGAATATAATATGACAAAAAATCTGACCAAATGTGGAATCTGTAAAAAAAGCCAAAAAAGGAGGGGTGTGAGATGTCTTTACTCATAAACATATACCCAACCCCTATAAAATAGAATGGTTCCTGGAATACGTACATTTGCATGACAAGTGTTGCTCCTCATCCTCCAGCACATATCCCGAGGCGCACATGGTGCAGTTGGCCTTGTCCGAGGCGTCCATGTTGGTGCACAAGAGGCAGTTGGCGAAAGCGGCGGTTGGAGCACATCACACACGACTTGCGGTCTGCGGCCAGCGCGTAGCCGCTGTTACACTCCTGACAGGTGGTGGCCGAGCATTTCTTGCAGTTGGACGGGCACTCTGTGCAACAGACAGGCAAGTTTCCATATGAATCGGGCCATGATTATGGTTAAGTATGTGTGTAATGGTCGTATATAGTCTTGTGGTGAGCGAGTGCATTATGATCACAGTGCAGTCATTGTCCCTCCCATTCACAACAACCATGTAGTTGTTTAAGGTTAAAAACGGTATGTTTACTGCTTACTAGGCCACAACAACTGCCCTATTAGCTGAGTCAAATTGGGCTCCCCAAATCCCATCTCCCACACAATAAAAAGAAAATCAATGTTCATGGGTTGGTTGCCATCTCAGTGATAAATTTGAGCATATAAAACTCATGAAATCAACTGGTTGTGCTTGACCTTTTCAGAAAACCCACTCAATAATTCTGGTGGTGCATGTGTCTGTGTGTGCGTGAGTATGAGTTTGTCTGCTGTCTACTCACTGACGCATGCGCTGTTGGAGTCGAGGGCGTATCCGGCTGAACACTCAGTGCACCCCATGGTGCCATCGGTGTTGGAGCATTCCTTGCAGTTGCTTGGGCACTCTGTAATGTGGACGTTATGATTTAAAATGTACACGTAGCTTGGTTTTACAGTTTTCACCGGTCTGTCCTGGGCAGTAAGCAGCATACATGATACATAGATGATTGCATATAACGTCCATCACTGCCTGTTCTCAGCCACTGGCCACATTAGCAGCGCTCTCAGTTTTTCTCGATATTTGTATTCGTAATATTACTGTTTCAATTTTACGATAATTATTGTGGATCCTTTGTTGTAAAGTTTCAATGAGCGTATGGATATTGACACTGTAAATATTATTATATGAAAAGCGCCCCCAGTGAGGGCAAACCAGTGTTTTATACCTGGAAAAACACTGGAATGCCACTGTCTATATATTGGCAAAAAATCAATATTCATATAACAGCACCAGGCTAGACTAATGTTGCTGCCTTATGATATTGATTTTTCCATATGCTGGCTAAAGTGTATTGAATACTAGTAAAATGGACCTAATAATGGGCCCAAATGGGCCCAAATATGGACCGTTTGGGCCCATGTGAAATAGGGTTCTTGTGGTCACCATTTCCAACCGACATGCCAAATTTGAGCATCCTAGCTCAAACGATGCGGCCTGTAGAGGGGTAACGAACCGGACGGACGGATGGACGGACGGACGCAATTAATTGGGTACAAGCCAGTGTATAAAACACTGGAATTATATTATTCTCTTACACTATCACTTGCTCGTCAGCAATACAGCATGAAAAATGCGCCCCCCGGTGAGGGCAAACCAATGTTTTATACCTGGAAAAACACTGGAATGCCACTGTCTATATATTGTCAAAAAAATCAATATTCATATTTCAGCATAACAGCACCAGGCTAGACTAATGTTGCTGCCTTATGATATTGATTTTTGGTGCATATCCATAAAGCATATTGAATACTAGTAAAATGGACTTAATAATGGGCCCAAATGGGCCCAAATATATGGACTATTGGGCCCATGTGAAATAGGGTTCTTGTGGTCACCATTTCCAATCGACATGCCAAATTTGAGCATCCTATCTCAAACGATGCGACCTGTAGAGGGGTAACGAACCCGGCCGGACGGATGGACGGCCGACGGCTGGACGTCGGACGCAATTAATTGGAGTACAAGCCAGTGTATAAAACACTGAAAATATTCAAAAACATATATATATATATATATGTATATATATATGTGTGTGTGTGTGTGTGTGTGTGTGTGTGTGTGTGTGTGTGTGTGTGTGTGTGTGTGTGTGTGTGTGTGTGTGTGTGTGTGTGTGTGTGTGTGTGTGTGTGTGTGTGTGTGTGTGTGTGTGTGTGTGTGTGTGTGTGTGTGTGTGTGTGTGTGTGTGTGTGTGTGTGTGTGTGTGTGTGTGTGTGTGTGTGTGTGTGTGTGTGTGTGTGTGTGTGTGTGTGTGTGTGTGTTTGAAGGCTGACTACATAGATACGTACTGGCGCATACATCCTCGTTCTTAGCGTAGTTGTTTTGCACGTTGTGCATACGAGCTTGTCTGCGTCTGTTAGGTCGGGTGTACAGACTGCGCAATTATTTGGACACTCTGAAATAAATGATTGCATAATGTTTAACATGCCATACCATATCTCACAGTGCTAAAAATACAAGAGCCACGTTGCATAGTAAAGTACTAACAGTGAAAACCATCAAAGCTTGCACATTCCAACACTTAAAATATGACCAATCACTGGCATTATAAGTGGGTTAAACTGTAGAGCAAAAATCTAATCTACTAATAGTATAAATTCACTCCACCAAAAAAAGAAATTTTGTGTGTCAAATTATACAGTGTGTTTCTAAATAAGCGTCTCGCTCAAATATCACTGGTGAATGAGGATAGGAATGAATTCACAAACAGTGGGAGGATTTATAATTATATACAGATGTTTGATAATAATTGCCTTTTTTCACATGAGGTCAGTTACACAGCATGATTATGACAGAGAGTTATGTAAAGTGCACAAAAGCTGTGTTTTGAGGCTCCGTACCATAACATTCCCCGTCAGCCTTCAGTCCGTAGCCTTCATCACAGGAGTCGGACGAACAGATGACCTTGGATAATGCATCACTGTACTCACAAGCAGAGCAGTGGTCTGGACATGCTGCAACAACAACAAAACAACATGGTCAGTGTCTCTAATATCACAGTAAACGTGATACAAACCAAATGAAATTCAATGAGTGCTCCCCCCCCCCCATTTCCGAAAACCTGGCTCAGCCAGTGCTTATTATAGTTTAACAGATTACTACACTGAATAGTCAATTGATGATGACGTATGAAATAGTTAAATGGACTCCCCACATGTGACCCCCCAAATCATATTCTAAAAGCCTGGACTCACCCTCACAATCCCCCCTCGTTGTTTAGGGTGTAGCCCGTCACAGCGTCTCTGTCGCATTTGGTTGCTTTACATTTGGTTTTGAGGCAGCGGCGTCATAAGTGCAGTCGGAACACTTGGCAGGGCACGCTAGAGTAAGGATGAGTAGGGTTATCAATCAATCAATTAATCAATCAAACAATCAATCTAAAAATCTTGGAGAGTCTTTCATTATTACTCAATTTGAGGATACAGCCTGGATGCCCAGTTTATTTTTAAACCCCGCCTCCCCAAGCTTTTCTATCATTTGGATCCAGGGGTGTTCGATCATTCTGGACAATGGCGTCCCAAGTCTGCGTGGTCAGAGTTAGCACTCTGGGAAACGGTAAACAATGGGAATTATTTTTTCTTTAAAAAACCCACAGCACCTCTCTATAAGGACCACTCAGGGAACTGTTTTCAAGTGGTCTCCAGAAAGCGATGGTTTCTTAATGAACGTTGGCAATTGTCTTATCATGAATGTTTGGGATGGTACAAAACGGTCTCATTACGGGGATGGTCTTTCTATTGACGTTGTTTTAATGGGAGACTTTACGTATCTGGTTTGACAATAATTATTGTAAAAAGAAATAAAATCCGTATCATTACATAGATATTATAGATATAGCTTAACACTTTAATCCCAAATTCAGATTAGTCAAATTAATGGATAGCCAGACCTATCATTGCCATTTCACTCCATGATGCAATATATAAAGCATCCTCTGTAACTCTGTAACGTGACGTTACCGATAATTGTCGGATAATTAAATTAAAAAAGTCTTTCTCTTTATGCAGAGTTATCTAATAATTCATAACACTCACAAATGCACACAATTCTTTTCAGTGTTGTCTGAGTTGGCTTCAATATCAATATTCCAGACTGTCTGAAACCCAGCTGTAGGGTGAATAACGACATAGTCACTCACCTGTGCACCTCCATTGGAGTCCTTCACATAAAACTCGGCGCACGTGGTGCAGGTAGCGGCATTGCAAACAGCACAATTACCGCCCGTATATGTGCAGGCTGGAAGTAAAGGTGGATAATGTACACAATCAGTTTTATTCGTACAGTTTGGAATATTCTTTATATCCATTTCTTATGAGCACATGTTAAGATGTAGAAAAGTAAGTTTCTAAGTCGTCGACACATTGTTTATTCACATTTTGTACTTTGTGATTGGGACTATGATAAGTAATAATGATCAAATGTCCACAACAATCAGCCTTTTGCTGCTTGTGTTTGGGAAATTTGAGGCATACAAAATCTAATCATTGTCAACTTTTAAGTTTAATAAAAAAAATCGTGTCACCAACGCACATACCAGCCTACTTCAGTTGATTTGGGGACTGTTCATTTCCATTTATAGATCCAGATCTAGCCTTAAGAATGGACTTACGAATCATATTAAAATTTCTACTTGCTAGAGTCAAAACCATGAGATACCTGAACACGTGTTGCTGTCCAAATAGTAGCCGTCATCGCATGTATTGCAAGCGTCTGCATCACACGTCACACTCTTTTGCAGTTGTCAATGTTGCAATCTGAACGAGAAATATGATATAAATAGATGGCATGTTGTAAATAAATGTCTTGTAACCATTTCAAAACGTTGATTATTTTGAGCAATTCTCACATGTTACAATGCTCAAACTATTTGTATTCAATATTGACCATATAGATCCTTACTATACTCGATACAGAATGCTATAAAGCATTAGGATGTTATGATAATGACTTGTAGAAACTTGAGAAAAAGAAAGTGCCTTTAGTGGTATAAAATTGGGAGAGTGGGCATATTAGATATCAAGTTTTACTTCTATATTTCTCCCTTTAGTATAGCTGGAAAATTAAAGATACAGACTCAAGTTCATGTACGAAACACCTATGATGATGGGTGTTGAATAAACATTACCGACACAAGCGTCACCGACAACCCCATAGCCATCGTCGCACGCAGTGCGCGCATCAGCATCAGCAGTGCAAGTGTTGCAGTTTGTAAGGCTGTCGGGGCATATCGCTGTAAATAGTAGAAAACATTTGTTAATATCCCTTTCATCTAAAGTCCCCCAACTGCTGTTTGAAATTTTAATCCATATACATTTATAACATGTTTTTACGGACAATGTTGCAGTTTCTTAGATTTTAATATCCACATCAACTTTATGCATTGCTAGTACATTATAAGACTATTTTCAATGACTGCCGGGAATGCTACTCCTGCAATCTGTATCCAAATATCCACAAAAGTCCCGTAGGTTTTACAGTTTGCCAATCGCTCACACCGTCGCAAAAAGGTTTGTATTTCGTCACTGTTGATTCTACAATTAATGGTATATTTTAAAACTTCATTCTTTTTACTTGATTTCCTGACATGTCTCATTATTCCATTGTCTCTACATTTGATGAAAATATATGCAAAAGAGCGTCAAAATCCAAACTCTGTGATATAAATCTTCGTAAAAACCCCCTCTATTTAAGATAAAAATAATTATCCAATATGCATAGTTTGGAATACTGGACATTCCCTCAAAAAGGCAATACATTCCAACGTTACCCCCCCACATGCACACAGTTTGTTTTATCCCCATGCCTTAAAATAATAAATTCTCCATTGCAGCACAATTATTATGGACGATAATATGTAAAAGGGAGCAGCTTACTATCGAATTCAAACTTTTGACCCTCAGTAATGAGTTGATAACCATCATTGCACACCCCACTCAAGTACAGGTGTTTCAGCATCACTCTGCCAGCACAATAATTTGCAATTAGAAGGACATGCTGAAAATATAATTTATTAGATCTGAAAAAAAATTCTGTCAAAAGGTTGCGCCATCAAAACACCTAGCTGGTTTTGCATGTAACTCCATGAAGCAAACGTAGGATGCGATCAAAATCTGACTGTGGGATGCTATCTGACTCAATGTCAAACTGGTTTTTAAAAGATTGAAAAATATCTAGTCTAAATCTTTGGACTCAAGGACAAGAAAAAACAAAATGAATGTATTGGCAGTTTTCATATTCATGCAGATATAATAGTGGTGTATTTTTTTCTGGGGTGAACAAACTAATGCTATAATATTAATGGATGCTTTCTCTTTTAGTATGTATGGCTACAAATGTAATAGATTATGCTAGAATGTACTACCAATGTGACCAAACAGAGGTTATCAGATATATTTAGACTTCTATAGACATGGAGGGATTTTTTCTCATTTCTATTGCAAACAGTTGAAAACAAAACACGCCGCTCAGGCTTTTTGGGAAATGGGAGGCCAGGGGATGGGGGGGGCACGAGATGGGGTTTTGTATGTGCGAAGGCTCGTGGTGATGCCTTAACACTCCATGACAAATGACTTTGTCAATGGCCACCTGAATCTGCCTATGCATAAAACATAACGCGAACAAGCTTCTCACATTTGCAAGTTCCGTCCAAGTAATATCCTGTGACGCAGCTCGTGCAAGTAAACGTCCCATCCGATTCTCGGTCGCAGCCAGCGCAGTTGCTGATTCCACAACCTGAAGGATTACATTAGTGAATCGTTTTATGTGGACCATAAAGTAGTTTAAATGTACTTGTTCAGTGCAGTATTAGATCTACTTTATTCCATGCCATCCTGTCCATTGAACTGAGTATGTGTCCATGACACGATACATACATATATTCATATATTCATTGATTCAGATCTATTGCATTATAACAATGAATTGCTTGTTACCATACCATTTAATATCTATAGTAATTGTTTATGAAATATAAGATTGTTCATGCATTTATTTTTACCCCTTTTTAAATTTAACATTTCAAGCCCTGACGTAATTTTCCCATTTGTCATATAATATCTTTATCAATTTCTACAAAATTTGAACTTCTGCTCAAATTTGTATCCTATCAAATGGCACTTCATGGTTTTAACAATCACCATGGCCCAGGGACCATTCCTCAGTACTGAACCTAAAACTGATTGAACATAACTTACTATCGCAGGTGATATCAGTCTTGGGTTTGGGGGCCGTAGTTTGCTTGACATTCATCACAGACTTCCTGATTATTGTCATCCACGCTGCAAGTCAGGCAGAAAGTGGGGCATGCTGAAACAAAACAACAATGGAGAATCATTAAATTTTGCTTATAAATTTGTTTGTTTCTTTAATTGTTAATTATTGTGGTATTTTTACATGCACGGTTTTCCACCACAGTTTTTTCATACCCCTCACCTTGTGGTATATAATAAATGGTATGCCCTCTGGCCTTGTACTATGTACCTTGACAGGAACCAGACGCCAGACGGTATTTCTCATCACACTCCTCGCATGCGCCTTCACTGTCACAGTTCTTACAGTTAGCTGTACAGGCTGAAAACAGTATGTAGAGCTGATGGTTCTTTTTACCCATGGACATTTTACACATTATAAAATTATTATAACTACATCAATAAAGCTCCTATAATTCTAACAACTGAACTGAAGCATCAAAATGATCAGTCCTAACACACAAACACAAACGGACAATGCTATACAAACATTTTACAACTAAATTATCCTCTGCAAAAAATGCTATTGTGGAAGCAACAAACATATTCATTGTATTGAACAAAAGAGAATGATAGATGTATTGCTTCTGTGGGTAAATGTCATTGGCAGATACAGGATTTTCTGTAAAGGGTAGCGGAGCTGCGTGTCGAAACCTGTCGTAAATATGCGTATGATTTACCAAGATCGTTTCGTGAATGCTGTTTTCTGTACATTTAATAGAATCCAGATGGTTTTAACATCAATGGTCCTTAGCTCATGTTGCATTGTGTGTAAAATCTATGTATTACTTACAGGTGCACTCGTCCTGATTGACATAGTTGCCCATGTCAGGCTTGCATTCCGTGCATTTGGCATTGTTGCCAGCCTTCACCTCTTGAGAGCACTGCTTGCAGCTGCTGGGGCAGGCTGAAAGGAATACCACACAATGTTTGTTTGATCAAGGATACTGAACGGTGATAGTAGAAAAAAAAAATGCATGTGTATATGCTATATATGATTCTATAGATCTGGTTACTCTGACACAAGCATGGCGTGTATGCACTTTCAAGTTTCAACACCGGACTTGGCACCATTTTCTGTTATGGATCGTTTAGTTATAACATAACAATACCTGCTATTCATATTAAAACAAATCTTGAGATTTGCATGTTCGTTGTCATTATAGCACTGGTAGATCCAGGTTTTCCAACAAGGTGGGGAGGGGGCGCACCCACACAATTTCTTAAGTAAATAGGGAAACAGGGTGTCAAAGCCCCCGCCCCCCTCCCCAAGCGATCTGTATGAATGCACAAGAAGCAAAACTTACTAAGACACTTGGTTCCATCCTTGGTGGAGTCGTTGGGGTCACTCAGGATGACAGTGTCGTCGAAGCAGTCGTTACAAATGCCCACGCCACTACCATTATCAGTGCATTTTTTCACAAGAAGCTGGGCACAACTGAAACATTGTAATGAGGATGAAAGGAACATGCTACTTTATTCTATTTATTTCATTTATCTTTATTTTAATTCTTTTAAAAGGCATGTTAGGGTCAATGACTTTAGTTTTTGTGTATTCTCCAAATGACACATTATAAAACCTAATATATGGTTATAACATAATACACTTGCACCAGACCTTTTTGAAAATATCATACACAAAGATCACACCCCTTGTTATAAATCATAATTGTTATGATGCGCAATATACGTGCAGGTCTGTAGTTACATATGAGGCAAGAGTGGCAACTGACTCCTATGTATTTTTGGGGAATATTTTGGTCAAGTCGCGAATGAAACTGAGTTTCAAGATAAATTTGTTACTTTTCTGTCTGAAATACATGTAGCCTCAGATGATCAAAATCCAAAAATCTTCTTGGGAGAACATGCCCCCAACCCCCACTGGAAAAGATGCACACCTATGGTGTTTTTCTGTATTTTTACCCAATATATTTTGCCTTGAATCTTTTGCTATGCTGGCTATGGCCCTGATATGTAAGGTGAAAAGCTGCAACCTTGTTATTTACGCACTTTTGGCCATTCTCTTTATCAATTTCTAACATATGCACAATCTATTTTTTCTAGTTCAAACACTTAAAAACTCATTAAAATTTTTAAAATGACTGATCTGTGTTTTATTTTTATTCTTTAGAAAAATGAAAGCTCGCATTGTTGTGACTTTTTATGGAAGACATATCGACTTGTGTTGAGGGCACAATGAGAGTCACAACCTGGATTTGGTGAATATTTCTGAGGTAATATTCACCAAGTGAGGATTGTGAATCTCATGACATAACAGTGCACAAAAACAAGAAGATATATTTGTTATATCACGAATCATATGTGTCTCTAAAACACAATGAAAAGAACAATCAGAATGCAGAGTTTAATGCCAGAAGGCTATAGTGAGTAATGCCCACCTTGCAGGATTTGTCAGCAGTCTTGAGGAAGTAGCCCTTGATGTTCTGGCCTGAGTAGCTGTAGCACTCGGAGCACTGGGTGGAGCCATCATCCTGAACGTTGCATGATTTGCAGTTGGAGGGGCACGCTACAGTTAAACAGGCACTATTACATTTGCAATATACTCATAATCATAATTCATGACCTGTATCCGAATATAGGCCTATTGTAGTAGCTAATAAGATTTTGCTGTAGACGGGGAGACTGCGGTACTCACCAAGGCAAGGCTTGGCAGTCTGGCTGGTGTCCTGGGCGTATCCAGTAGCAGTGCACTTGTCACAAACGACAGCACCGTTGGCCTCGTGGCACTCCAGGCAGCCATCACCGCACTCTGGAAGAGGAAGGCAGGTTTATAATGCATTAGGTTTCTTTACAAATTAATTGAGGTCCATAGAAATAAAACATCGTATAGACGCATTGTTTTGTTTGAAACCTAACTGGATCTAACTGGATTTGTGATAACTACAATGTAGACATTAACCTACAACATTGGTTTGTGCCTCGTGGCAGGGCTGGAGACGAGGTAGAAAACAATGGTGCTGGGTATTGTCTACTTTGTGGTTATCACTTAAAAATAGTTATGTCTATATATATATGTGTGTGTGTGTGTGTGTGTGTGTGTGTGTGTGTGTGTGTGTGTGTGTGTGTGTGTGTGTGTGTGTGTGTGTGTGTGTGTGTGTGTGTGTGTGTGTGTGTGTGTGTGTGTGTGTGTGTGTGTGTGTGCGCGTGTGTGTCTTTCCAGTGAAAACTCAATCCAGTCCATTTCAATTTTACAAAATTGACACTACTACACATAGTAACCAGTAAACTACTATCTTTGATGATTCTCACCTACGCAAGCGCCATCCTTCAGGTAATAGCCGGTTGCGCATTCGGTGCAAGTTGTCACATCCTGGGCGTTTGTCGTGCACTCGAGACATCCATTGGAGCACTCTAAACATTGGCAAACAATTTAGCAATGAATGCACTAAAACCATTAGCCTAAACTATATTACTCTTAATGAGGCATCAATCCGAGACTCTTTTCCCCACGTTTGCATACCACATATACAGACATTCACATGCATGCATCCTCTACAGACGTAAAATAGCTAGCATGAACTGCAGTGACTACAGCGATTTTGAGGGTAAATTCTCCCGTGTAACACAGACACTAAAATGCCTACACAACCAACAGCCACTAGTATGCCAGCTTACGTGTAAAGTTGCTTCAATAGAAAATACCTTCAAATAGGTTAGATGTTCTTTTGAGCATTGTAATGATATTGTGAGTCAATCTGTAGGCAAGGCTACCTACCTAGGCACTTGGTACGGTCTTCGGACATGATGGTGGCAGGTGGGCAGGTCTCACAAAGTGGACCGGGGTTGGAGCATGTCCCACAGTGTTCAATATCAGTGCAGGCTGAAACAAAAGTAATGCTATGAACTGTTCTGTAGTTTGGAATCATTACTATAGCAATACTTTAATTGGCATAATAAACATCATACGTAGATATGTATATTTGTATTTTTTTTTCAAATTTCGTCTGAATTAGCAATCATTATTATTCAATCGTGTCTACCATTTTCATATCATAATACTAATAATTCTGTGATGAATACAGAAATGCTTTAACTTGGATACATAGAAATGTATTTTTTCACATTTCTACTGAATTAGCAATTATTATTATTCAATCATGTCTACCATTATCAACACCATAGTACTACTAATTCTGTGACGAATACAGCATGCTGTTTATTGGTAAAAAGACTTACTCTGTGCTGATGCATGTGCTGCAAAAGCCACAAGGGCCATTGCAATCAGAAACTTCATTTTCGATGGTTATTGGTGTCACTCGTCAGAGATATTCTACAAAATAAATACACAAGCTCAAGATGTAAATTTCCAAATAAAACCTAAATATAGTAATACTGATATGTTTAAATAGTGCCAGTGAGATGAAGATATCATAGAGATGAAAGCAACATTCTTTCATACTGGTAATTTTGTTTAATATGTTTGATTGTGTATTCTTAACACTGAAGTAAACCAAATCTTTTATTACAAGTTTTTAAGGTTTTAATTTCACAATTTTAATCCTATATATAGCATATGGTCGCATTTTTGTTCTTTTGGCTTTGCTTCTATGTTTTGACATTGACAGCCCGTCCAGACGACATGATTACGCTAAAAACGTTAACCTTGTGGGGCTATCAGATCAAACCTCGTTTCAGACGAAATTTACGCCGTGGTGATTCTATATTTTCCCCCTGATTAAGTTCTGACAATGTTCACATCATCACGTTGTAGTGACTTTTTATAGGTAGCTGGTACATATGTATGAAATTGTAAATCCTATGAGATAGCATTATTTAATGTTTCTCTGGTCTGGTACTAAACTTCCTTTGAAACTTCATATTTGAAAGATTAAATATTGATTTGAATGCACATGGTCATTCAATAACAAAATAGCAAAGTGTTCTACTATAATGTGATGCAAACAATGTAAAAATTAACTAAATCATGTTTAACACAATGATCTAAAATCGTATAAAACACGCTCGGGTGTAATACACGTGACACGGCTGTCAAATTTGTTCAATAAAAATTCTAGCATCAAACAGGAGGTGCATTTTCTCTATTGAAGTATCTCCGCTCCATGTTTAGACTTTGTCAATACTAGAATCACATCTTATATCCATATATACGTCTTTCAAGTGATGACTCAATCAGTCCATTTCAACTTTACGTAATTGACACTACTTTACATAGTAACCACTAATGTCCAAAGCTCCCTGTTTAAGCTTTGTCAGCAATAGAATCAAAAGCTATTTACATGACTAAAGACCAACGCAGTGTCTCATTTCAGCATTTAGCAAATTAAAAATTTCAGGGTGGCAATATTAGTCCATTATATAATCGATATTGTCTGCCCGAATTGCAACATATCTGCAGCAGCTTTCAACACAAATATCATTTGAAACATCACGTTTTGTACAATGTCAGAAAAACAGGCATAATTTTCAAAAATACATATACAACATGGAATCATACAAACATATATCTAGCAAGAGAAAAAAATAATATGCATAGATTTTCCTACCTCAAATTTATTGATTTCTCACGATTTCTACGTCCTCTTCGCTTGTCTCGTGGTTGTCTGCCTTAACACCCAGACCCCCGGGTTTATATACACCAAACATCCATAGTGACACCCAAACATACACAAATACCTCCATGGAGACCCCGAAACTGCCGATTCAGCTGGTGCTGATTCTGCACGTCTAATGGCCACGTGACTGCCGCTTCCGCACGCTTGTCAGCCAATCACAGGTCGCTAAGAATCCAATCAGCAGTGGGGGAGCGAGTATTGGCAGCCAAACTAGTTTTTTTTGCATGCAGGCGGAAATAAATGTAGCATGAACTAAAAAACTTAAATATTATCAAGGAAACGTGTCCAAGCTTGAGTGCGAATTCAGTGTATGACACGTGCTAACAGTAAAAAAAAAACATAGCAACAGCCCAATGGGAAGGCCTTCAAGGTCGCAATTCGTGGCTCGAACACGTACCTCTCGTCTGCCACAGTCCGCAGTTTTCCTGCTTCAAAATACGAGCATAGTCTGTTGATGAATATGCCTTTAATTTACAATATAGCAATAGCGGTTCTGCTATGTGAACTGACACTTCTTAATTTCTGTGTACATCTACACAACTACCTTTAAAAAAAACATTATCTCCAATTTGATTGCAAGCCGTCATGGAAGAGGTTCAAAGTGCGATTACATTGTATGTGTTAATGGATACTTAACAAGGTATCTATACTCTTCTCATGAGTTTCATGTAAGTTTTTTTTTCGTTTTTTGCCTCTGAAAGTTCTCTTTGACTTAAAAATGATTGACCCATGGTATGGTCAGACATTTGAAGTTGAACCTGTTGTTACATGCAGTGTTTGTTATTTGTATAATTAACTGTTCTAGTTACAGCAACATTGTCATGAAGCAAATTCCTATTTTCATACGTGTCTTTCTAATCTCCCACGAGAAGTGTAAATTGTCGTGACTGTCAAACTGGTGTTTAACCTATGGTTGACAAAACTGTGTGGTGTTTAGCATTTAAGGCACGTAGAAAGGGCGATGATTCAATATGATTGTCAGCGAATTTGTCATTGTCGTTGTCGCCGTCTTTGTTGCTGCTGAAAACGGATTTGGTAATCAAGCAGTAACCAGTCATCTAAGTGAATTTAGTTACAACCATGCCATGTATACGACGATGAACCAAACCCACTAATATTTTTTTCATCACCAGCACATTTCAATTTGAAAGACTTCAGAAATCGTAGATTTTTTGTTCTACTTTTGAATGTTAGGCACAATGACAGATGAGCTGAATAAAGTGCACTGTCTAGATATTGCACGCACAAGGTCTCCTGTAGTCTGAAAACTCCAGCGAGTGTGATCCCTCACTCAACTCCCACCCTCGAGGCTCGGCTGGCTACCTGCACTGGAGTCAAGTGGCTTCTTTTGCAGTAATCATATGGGTGATGGCTCAAGACTATTCTCTAACAAACAAAACACATTTCATGAGTTTTGCGTTTTGGAATAACTTAAACTATGATTTTATTTAACCTGAAATCTTCCACACAAATCTTTCAATGCGCTGATGAATGCGGACATATTACAAGAGTGAAGGCCTTTATTATATATGTTATACGCGTGAAACAGAATATTTTGATTGTGTACCGCTCAAGTCACAAAGCTCGGCCGATGAGGTTCCCATGCACCAGCGATGCTTACATCGCAAAGCTCGGTATATGTCCGGCATCGGTGGAGCGCGGTGGATTTTTTGGTTGTTGCCGAGCTCCCCTCATCGGGGTTATAGCTCGGTGACGTGAACGGGCTCCGTTGTGTGACTAAACAAACACCGTCCGATTTCTGCCGTGTCTATTTGTCTGTCCTGGAGTGGAAAACGGGGATATACATACTCAGCTCAGGATTTCACTAAGCTGAAGTGACCGGTCTGCATAAATGCCGCCTTAAAACTGTGAAGCAATCTCCCAAAATGTGTGTCCTCGTCAACAGGGAGGTTGGCGTATTTTTGGCAGTCAATTTGACCTTCCCTTTATAAGTTACTGTTGGTTGCAATCTACCTAAAATGGAGGTATGCAATCATTAAATTCGATCTACATCTTCATGGAAGCAGCAAAGAATCACAGTGCAGGAAATCTGACTTACGATCTAAAGGTTCTAAAAATACCCATTCCTTCAGCGGTTATCAGTCACCTAATTTCTTTTGAAATATCTACATGACCTATTTCATAATACATTATATAGCGAAAAAATAAATTTAAAGTGAGATATAATAGATTATGCGAAGAGATCTGTTCCGTCTGTCCACCGAGTATTTCAGATATGGTTGAGTTTCACATTTAGATTTCAGCGACGTGTAAATTCTTGATTTTGGTGTGTTTGCTATTTCATTTTTCCATAAAGTATGTTGAATATTTTCAAAATACGACGTGGCAAATCCAAATCACACGTACATAAATCTGTAAAAGCTTTTCCATATTTAACTCAATGAAATTTTGTTTTATGTCACTTGACCAGTTTTTAAACAGGTATGGTAGCCGTTTAGAAAAATTTGTTTGGTCATTCTATCATTTGACATATTACATACTTAGTAGTCTATTCCAATATCGCAATATGCAATAAATTGTACCGGTACAATTTCACATCAACTTGAAATTGTACCACTACCTATCTATTATCTATTTTTAAATTTCGGCATATTTTTTTTATTAAGATATTGATTAAATGCGATGATAAAAGCTTTTTATGTGATTATACAATACATTTGTTAACATGAGGAGACATATGTACATTACATATATATGAAGTATTGCAAGTATTTGTTGAAAGAATATCATATAATTAATTTGATCTAATTCAATTACCGTACAAGTCTTCTAAATTCCAAATTTGTTCTTATAGTATTTTTATATCTATTGGTAAGGTATCAATAAATATAGAAGTTCTGGCTCGAGAAGATAAAGAAAAAAAAAGACTATCCCTGTCAACACTTACTAAAGTTTATATATGCTATTTTGTAACGAATTCACTAGTGATAGACAATATTATTTTTTAAGTAATAGCTAATAGGCTTTAGTAATTAATACATATGTCATGAATTATGTTACAATATAAAAGTTTTGAGTTTTTCATCACGATTTAAAAAAAAATCAAAGTTCAATTGGTATTTAATGTTGTAGTATAAAGAATGGATATAAAATAAATGCTTTGTATTTGTTGGAAAAAATATTTATTTATTTATTTATTGAGTGAGTGAGTGAGTTAGTGAGCGAGTGAGTAAGTTAAAGCTTCACTTATAGATAGAATTCATCAAATCATGACACATCCACAATGAAACAGCATAAAAAAATATTTTAAAATGAAGTAAAAGAAGCATTAAAAAGATGATTAAAAATGACAAAAAATGTTAAAATTAAATAAAAAAAATAAAACAATTAAAAATGTACTGATTCATCTCGCCTATGATTATTGGCGATGGTGTAGTCACAAACAGGGTGAGATTTGTGTGTATTTTTTATATCATTTCCTATTCAGATTCTCTAATTTTCACCATTTGGTGTTTAGTAAGTCAACAAATTGCCTGATTGTCACGAAACTATTTGATGTTGATGTCGCACATACTCTGATTAACGTATAGAAGCAGTGATTATACGAGTGTAAATGTAAATGTGGTGGTTTATAGTCCTAATCCAAGTCTTGTTCTCACGACTTTACAATTTACACCAGGTCATAGGGCCACTCATTAATCATCAATTGGTCATTTCTCATATGATTGCATCGGCAGCACATTCAGTGCACAATGCTAATCACCCACACGATCACTGATTCACTCGTTCAACCCAATGACTTGTACCTAATTCACGTTTAGGTGCCACAGAGCAGTGTGCAACTGTTAAGGGATGAGTTTGCTCAACACCCACGACCAGACCCGACCGGAAATCGAACCCATCACGAGTCGGACTCCCTAACCACTCGGCCACAGAAGCACACAAAGGTCCCACACACATTTTAACGTAATATTGCGGACACTTATATCAATAATAGGTTCATTTGCTACACAACTGAGTCCATTGAAGAATCGTATATTGGCGTGTTAGGATGGAAATAAAAAGGCTTAAAATCAATGAAATCATCTATATGTTTTACAAACACATATTTAACATAGCGTCACGTGTCAGTCACGTGTCAGTACCTAATCCACGTTATTTGATGTGCATAAAAAGTAACGTGGCTGGCGGGAGGTGCCGGTTTCACGTGGACAAGTTGGAGCACCACTACCCCTGCTCTGACACGTCAATTATAGTTCCACATACTGTAAACCCAATGTTATGGCTGCGTTTTTGCACACATTCAGAAACCAAAATCATTTGAGAAGAAATCGAGTGTTTAGAGACAGGCTGAATCCTCTAGACACGTATGATGATATAGAGAGATGCGTATGATGATATAGAGATTGTGCATCGTTTTAGAGAATTAGGGCAACTTAATCTCGATCTGTATGATCAAATAGGGTATGATTTAGAACCCGCGACTCATAGAAACATGCCATACCAGGAATGCTTCAAATATTTTGTGCATTGAGATTTTATGCCAGTGGAAGTTTCCAAGCAGTTGTTGGTGACTGTATCCATATACACAGGTCACCTGTTTGCAGAATTGTAGCAAAGGTCACAAAGGCTATATGTCAATTAAGGAATCGCTATATAAAGCTCGGTGTAATACGTGACGTGTACTGCATTGACGCAAACGATAGATACTAATTGTCGGTACCTTTTACGCACACCCCGTACACGTCAGTTTTTCCGTCGCGTTGTCGCCACCGTCGCCACCGTCATCGTTAAAATGTTGCAGTGCACGTAGATTCTTTATGCACACCGCCTCACGTCGGCTGGGTCAGACAGCGCCTTCAGAATCTTAGAATTTAACATTCACCACAACTTAATCGTTCTAGTGGAGCGTTAAAATGAACACAATCACCCAATGAAATCAACCAGATCAATGTCCGCTCGGTTAGAAATATTTCTAAAGCACTTTCATTTTCAAAACCTTAAGTACAATTTTTTATAGCTATCTAATTGGTCTCTGCATTTGTTAAAAAAATTCTAACACTTGAATTTGTTTGGTGGTAGTCAAGCATAATGCAGCCCGTTAATGCGATCAAATATTTTAAGGAAAAAAAGTGTACCGTGTTGCTAATGTGACCTAAAGTCGTTCGCAAGGTGACCTTCGTGCCCAGTCAATGACATGTACGAGGGGCCCCGGAATCATGGCAGGACAAGGGTGAATGTGTTTTTACGAGTAGGAACATGTTTGTTATTGTTTGTTTTTAGACATAACCAGTGAACATAGACAACTTTTCTAATCGCTGTCTCAATGAAATATTTATTTACGATCGTAGTGCCCAGTGGTGTTTATCAACGATGTACATGTACATGTACAAACATAAGAGTTTACAGTTTTAGACGTTCTTGCGGCTATACATATCGTGACATATTAATATCATTCGATCCAACGTCAGAAGACATGCACTTTGATATGTTAGCTGTATGTGATTCAGATTTGAAATTTATATACAAGAATATATCATTGTAAAACAAAAAACGATGTGTGCATTTGCCGATCATTTAAAGTAATTTCAACTGATCAGAAAAATTTGAAACTGGAGTTATTGCATTGTGGTTGTTTGGCAACAGTGGATTCAGGCTTTCTGCTGGTACTTTAACGCCCCCCCCCCCTCTTCTACATCCACGAAATGGTACTGATGAATGGTGTGACACATCGCACAAGAAAACCTGGCACATTATTAGAAGAGCCTTTGATACAGAGGTTACAGTCCAGTTCGGTCCAAGGAGGCGACGTGCAGGCTCATCGTCGGCTTTCACGGGTTGATCATTCACACTGCCTTTACAAGTCCTTGATCATATCAAGTGCGTATATAGCCGTGAGATATGACGATGGTGCAGGCTTGGCGATTTGCTTTATGCAACGGGTTAGCACGAATATTACCGTACATCTAATCGTATCGCCGACAACGATCGTAAAAATATCATCGTTATCTTGTGATCTTTATGCAATAGGGGACGGACCTAAATAATCGCCCGTGAATCGAAAGTGTTTTTTAATTGTTCCATATAATAGAAAGTTTTCGCAAAAATATGGTGCAAACCTCTTCATTTTCGTAAAAGTCAGCCGCATACGTTCGAAAGTTCATTCCTGTCAAATGGTGATAAAATTAGTTTGGGTATTTTCTGTATTTTTAGCCGATCTCAAATGCCTTGAAATATGATGCGTAACCTAAGTTACTCCTGCATCCGTGGCTAACGAGAATCTCGTTTACGCTGCGGTCATGGCCTGAATTACCTGTGAATAATAAGCCCCAATTAGATGCGGATGATTCTTGGGGGGGGGGGAGGGGTGGGGGGTTGTTTTAGTAATTGTTTTGAAAAGTTTAATAGTAAATCAATGTAATGAGACAAAATTTATAGTCACGATGACTCTGTGTAAATGCTGTGTGATCTCTGTTGATGTGAACTCTCACATAACCATATTCTTCATTTCCAAGTTGCGCAGAAAAGCTGCGCACCCGTCTTTTTATTTGATTTTAAGACACGTTTTATGGGTACTTCTGTTGTATGTTAAAAGGCCGTTACCAATCGCATTCAATGCTGTACTAGGCCCTATCCTTCAAAATGTATATTCTACATAAAATTGATGACTGTTACTAAAACCCGATGTTTAAAGTCGTGATAGTTGAGATTCACCTGGAACTCACACTGGCAATGGTGGTGTCGCAGGAATATTTACATCGAATTTTCTTTCTTAAAAGCGGTGAATTGATAGTAGGAAAATCAGAGTTTTAATACAAATGTACCAAAACGCTTAAATAATCTTTTCACCAATGTACTTTTATAATGTTTTTTTTAATTCTTTTATTTAAATACCTACATGTAGATTTTTAATTTGTCACAATAGTGTTACCATAGTGTTATGATTAATATGTTACCATAATGTTCATAAAATGCAGATTACAAAATCCCCTTTCTGGGATTTGATACTTAGCAGGTTTCATTCTCTATGTGAAAAGTACATGTACTGTTATTTTAATTGTAAGTTGTATTCTGTTTAACAAATAATTTGGATACTTCTTTTATTATTTCATCAAATTTTTTGGAAACTAAACTTATTTTTGTAAAGAAATAAAATCCACTATTAGTTAAATAACAACGGAGAGGACTTCAGTAATTCTGAAGGTACCTGTTCCAAAATTTGATATGGTGTTTTAATTATGTTGTAATCTACATTATTTCTAGAGCAACACCTCATGTAATGTATAAAAACGTGCGTTGATTTCAGGGCATCCCACTGCCTGGCGTTAACCATGGACAGCGTGACGTCATGGCTGGCTGTCGTCTGGTCACCAAACGACGCCTAAAAATAGCACGAAGCAAGAGGGAAATATTAGTAGGACTTTTACAGTGTTCGAGTTTAGGTGAGTCATTGATATGTACGCTTCATAGCATACGATATTTATCATAGAGTGATCGGATATTAGCAATTAACGTGCTCTGTAATAATCGGGCAGTCGTTGTATCCGTCATTTGCGCTTGTTGGGTGACTATTTTTTTTACACAGGTAGGCCTACTATGTTTTTTTTTCTGCCGTTGTTTAAATACATTATTGTGCTGTTGTATTCAGTCTACTCTTCAAATATTGTTCGTAATGATTTGCTGGTATCTTTTTCTGGCTTTGTCATCGGCTTTGGCAGGTTGTGTTGTGTATCATCCTGAATTTTGAATAGGGTTTGGTTTCGTCTATATGAATACTATTTTAAAATGTGTGTTTTCCCCGTATGTGTATCATGAGGCTTAAAACCAGGAACGAATCCATGCTTTGGTGGGTTGGGGTGGGTGTGTGTGTAAAGAAAGAGAATCCTTATAAATTTAAAAGCAACATAACGCATATGCTTTTGAAATTCTGTGTGCTCTCGCGTACATTCCCAGCCATTTTAAGGTTTTCTCTTTAATTGTGTTTTTCCACCTTTGATGAATGTATGAATTTTCATCTGTTTTTTTAAATCTTTTATTTAGTTTAGAACTTAGTTTCTAATATTTGCGCCATTTACATTACATGGCCTCGTCAGGAATCAACTAACTTACAAAATTAACTTACAAAATTATATTATTACACTGAATTGTTACTGAAGTACTTAAAGCTACTTAAGACTATTATCCGGGGAGACTAGCGCAAATGCGTATAAAACCACTGTGTTTAATCATTTTAAGACTGGCGATTGGTTATATGTTAGAATATACACTGTAGTGATAAATTGTGTGGATACTTTCCACCACGAATTCTTTACGAGTGGAATAATGCCTTCCGGTTTTTGGAAAGTTTTTGTATAGCCCCACTTGTTGGAAGTCGTGGACTTGCTTTCTTCCCAGAAAATTTATTGTATCGCTATCAAGGGAGAATTTGTTAAAGCATTCCACCCTAGCTCTGCTCACTATGGATTTACAGTGTTTCAAGAGGCTCTTGAACAGTTAATCTCTTCAAAAGAAAGCCCCTGCCGTAGTTTATTACGAGAGTGCCAGGTGATAAATACCTCGTGAAGCCCCAGGTGGACAGCTTTAACATAATCATTCTATCCTGGCACAGATCCAGGGGGGGGGGGCACAGGGGGCGCGCGGCCATCCCCTTTTCCAACAAAATACTTCATTTTCGTAGAGTTTTTGCCATATCCGCCATCGATCGCACATACGAAACCCATGAAATCCCATAGGTGCGGCACCCCCCTTTCCAAAAACCTGGATCTGCCATTGCACAGGACCAAACAACAAATCAATTGCAAGCTTTATAAAGCTGGGATATATGACAGACATAGACGGCTATAGTCAAGCTTTTTTGTCACAGTATACATCAGTACACCGCAACAAATTAGGGTACATCATGGTTCGATTCTCGAGCTACATTTCATCACATCAAATTCCTAATTTTCCAAATTTTGTTGCACACTGATCGCCTTATCAATATGGCTATGCCTGTCCAAGAGCTAATGCTCACTAAAACCATAGAAGCAAGTATGGAAACTTAATGTACTAACTTATTAGCACAACCAAAAAAATTTTTAAGGGTGGAGGTGGGGAAGTGGAAGGAAAAGATGTGACTAAAAAACCCCACAATTGGGACAAATTTACAAAACATGCACATTTGCCGAACATGTGCATTTACACGATGAATCTATAGAAACGTATTGAATTCCCAGACGACCGTTTAGTCGTAGTAACTACGGGATAAACAAATAATAAATCAACGATGCGACATAACAGGTCACCAACCACCAAATGTAAACTGCACTTTGTACAAATTAAAAAGTAATTTTTGTAGACAAAAATTCAGATTTTTAATTTGATACTACGTTGAAATTATGTCTTGCTTGTTTTGAGAAAATAAACGCGCGAATAAGTGAAAATGGTGACAAGCAGCACAAGGAGGCTGCTGCCAACGTTTATTTGAGAAAAAGTTGGGGGTCTAAAAACCGACAAAAAACCCCAACCAAGACATAATTACAACTTACAACTTGAAAAGTGAAGTGTGAATTATAACAGTGTACACAAGAACTACTGGACTGGCTGCAATGTACATTTGATTAGGATAACCATAAAGACCAGGCCTAATAAAAACACATGACATAATTTAATAATATTCTAGTTTGTTACTCAATTGAAAAACTATATTAACGTGGAGATAAAAATTATTAAAAAATACATGGTATATAAGCAGACT
>CM032662.1:7573477-7597960 GCA_019095985.1 Streblospio benedicti
TGTCTATTATAAATGGATTGTTTCAATAGAAAAACAAGGGAAGGGACTATCAGAATGCATAGAACACATCGTATTGCTTTTGTGTAGGCATGGTTGTTCAGCCACCGAACATAACTGCGAAAACAAAACTTAATATTTCATCCTGAGTTTATAAAAAAGCATTGTGCTAGCCGGGAAATGTGCCGACTACTTGAGGGGTTGGTTGTAGTACAAACTGAAAGGTTTCAGCTATTTGATTTACCCATAAAACAACCAGCAGCTTTAGAAAATTCAATTGACAACATGCGTGCACCACTATTGCGCTAGCATGACTACAAATGACGGACAGAGTACCTTCAAAGGCAAAAAAAGTAAAATTTCACCTATTAGACACAGGGAGAACCGGTACAACGACTGATTATCCAAGACCACATCGAACGGGATAATCCAATTGCTGGACAGAAATAAACTATGCAGCGTCCATATGAAGAACTCACCTCGGCACAAGCATCGGCAAAAGCCACATTGGCGGGTGTCTGCTTCGTTCACCAATCGGAGAACAGGCGTCGGCGGCGGTGGTGGCGTCGGCGGCGTCGCGGTCTGTCGGAACGCATTTGGTGAACGTGTTCTAAAAATCGTTTGTGTTCGAGGCACTGGTACCAAAGACCCTGTCAGTACCAGTTACAAATACGCCGCAATATAAATAGAGACCACAGCAGGTTTTAAACCCGCCTTACACGTTAAGCGATATGGGTAATTTTGGACAAGTTTGCCAAAAGTATTTTGAAACGAATTTGCTAAAAAAATACTTTATAACCTCTTTTCTGTTTTTGAACATGTAAATCTGTGTAATGCAACAGACATTTTTCTGTAGCATGAGTTACTAAGCCAAACTAACTGTTATACATGCAAATGTTCTGTGACCCTTCGGCGCAATACAACTGTGACCCTTCAAACAATTTTTAACAAAACCGAGTATTGGTCATCCTTTTTCAACATTTGAGAGCGGGCCTTTAAGCCCCGTGCAGTTTCACAGACCTGCTGTGCACATAGAAAGCTCTAAAATGACACCATAAGGGCCTCTCTGCCTCCAGCCTGGCATGATCCACGCCTCGTTGAAGTTACACCACGGGTGGGAGTCACGTACTGCGCAGACCAGTGAACGGGTACTATACGGAGACGCGAACTTGAACCCCTTCCTTTCCCGGTCACCTGCCTACGTATTTAGACGTGGGCTCGACGAACTACATCTACTTTCCAAGCTCTTTCTAATAGTGACAGTCTCGTTGCTACGCCTGAGAATAACAGTAACAGAGAATGACGCCTAATAGCAACATCCGTAGCACGCGTTGGTGAGCACATGACAAAACGCATGTTGCCTGGATATGTCGCCTGTCTGTTACAACACCAAAACCGTATGTGGCGTGGTTCTATTTAATTTGTTTAGGATTGATTTAAGTCCTTCGCAAGTTTCCCCGATGATGAAAATGTTGTCACTCGCGTGCTAATCAAGCTCATCCATTCACTATTATTGACTTGTATTGTTGACTTTGAATTAATCGTAATGGGACTAACTCTTGGTCGGCAGTTTAGCGAGACAAAGTTCGTAAGGCTACCACCAAACGACAATACACTCGTAAAGTGGTCAAATCAGGATACAGCCATGATAATTGAATTACTAAATTTATTCAGAACATAAACAATCATCATATAGCCCTATTGTTAAATTGAATAGCCACCTTAATGCATTATATAAATATACAGAATGCCGTCGTGGATTGCGCAGGGAGGGTAAATATCTGTCCTACTTTCCTTATATTTATGAAAATCGTATGCACATTAGAGGAAGTTTTCCAGATGTATGGTGACAAAATATCCCTTTGATACATTTCAAACATTCGAAGACAATACCTAATTCCAGCTCCTACACGAATATATTCTCTATAGTGTATATATGTGGTTTTATTTTTCTGTTGTATTCTACTGCCAAGTAAAAAAAGCAGTTCGTAAAGATTCATCTGTTGAGTAAATTATTAACGGAATTTAAGAATAGTAATAACAATAATAACTATATGCAGTATGACAATTTTGAATACATATTTGGTTAAGTTCGTTCTTAGGCACACCATTTACTGGCCAGAATGATCTGTGGCTAAAAAAAACATTGTCAAAGTTATTTCATTGTCATATCTCACGGCTAGATACGATATATGTATGGACTTGTAAATGCAGCGTAAAGTTTAAAGCCGTGAAACCAACGATGGTATTAATCATACTGGCATATCTCACCACCACACCCACACAGATGTTGACTTTATCTATAATGGACCCCATTGTATATGCCGTTTACCTCTGCACTTAGGAAAAATTCCACAAATAAAGATACAAAATTTTCAAAGTCTTTGACAAATACATTAGGCTACCCTCGGAATACATGTTAATTTTTTATATTGACCCTCAAATATTAAGCCGTATTTAATTGAGCTCCTAATGGACGTTAAAAAGCAGCCTGGAAGAAAGATAATATTTACTGTGCCCTTGGCACCTCTCTTTATTAATAATGGCAGGCCCCTGGCCATACTCTAAGTTGAATTCCGCGAGTTAAATGGGAATAAATAACTGACTGCGAAGTGCGGTGGTCAATACTTTATAGAATGTTCGTGTATCCTTCGGCCGTTTATGTGACATTGCAGATATTATTGCGAAATGTCTGTACACGGAGGGTTCCGTCCAATGGATTAATGGAAAAAAATAAACAGAAGACATCGCTGAAATTTCAATTTAAACCAGTTTGGATTCTTTCACCAATTTTCATTAGCTCATGCATATGATCATTAAGTAATAAGAGGCCTTCCCACCACGAAGCTTGAAACGATTATTTATCAGGTCACCACATAGATTTTTTTGAGTTTTATATTTTTTGTTTGTAAGTCCCCCCCCCCACACACCTTTTATTACTGCATTATGCATTCCATACTATGAATTTTGTAAATGTTTGGAACACTTTCCCTGTACGATAAATTAGTACATTTTCAGATAGAGCTTAGGAGTTCTTTTGTGGTAATTAAAAATACTATGTATAGGAAAAATGCTTTTCCATTTGAAAAAACCCGCACAAATTAGTATCATATTAAGAGCAAGCATTTGGAAAGTGGAAATACATTATTAATATTATGATGGTCTGAAATCAGAAAATGGCAGGGATAATGTGAAATCCTGACACCATAAATGCAAACACATAATAGTATCCTTTTCTATAAAACAAATTAGAGTCATGTATACAATCTAGAGGTGCAATGATTGTACTATTGCCATTTTACTGAAATTCGCATAGCTTTATTTTCAACCAATACAAAACAAACAAATGAGACCTCTTGTTAGACCGTAAAATAAAACCAGCCACAAATTGTGACCGGTCATAAATTACTTGTACATTAACGTAATTGTGATCAGGCCCACCAGAATGGTCTAGATGCCGTAAAATTTATACACTGTAAATTATAACAGAGTACACTACATATTGGACGGTTGGCATCTGCTCAGAGCCCCCACACGCCTTTGTCGCCATAATAGGCCTATGGTGCAACTAGAGAGCTTTCAACATACACTACAATGGTCCCCCTCTCTCTAAGGCCAACCTAGCCTGACCCAAGCCTCGTCGAAGTTGGACCTCGAGTGGGCTCACATGCCAACCATACGAGCGGTTTCTGAATGTGTGCAAAAACGCAGCCATAACATTGGGTTTACAGTAGTATGTGGAACTATAATTGACGTGTCAGAGCAGGGGTAGTGGTGCTCCAACTCGTCCACGTGAAACAGACGAGACCGGCACCTCCCGCCCGCCACGTTACATTTAATTGTACTTTTTATGCACATCAAATAACGTGGGTTATGTACTGAAACGTGACGCAAACGGGCCAACGGAGCTTTATGCACACCCGCCCTGGGCGAGACGGTGTTGCAGGTTCTTAAATTTTAATATCCACCGAAACTGTTTTGCAATATCTGTCTTGCAATATCTGCGTGGCTTATTATGTCATAAAGTTGTGAACACAATCACAACACCCACAGCAAGCTGCTGTCAAAAATGGTCACTCGATGTAATATCGGCTGGGGTCAAAAGCAAGTTTTGAAAACGTATAGCTATTGAGCCCTTGATGTTCAGGGTGAAAATGGTCACCATAATGATGAAAATTCATGTATTGAAGGACATTATACAAATCACTCTCTTACATGTTTGTTGAATTTAACGAATAATTCTGTGGCATTTCAGGTGTTCATTGAAAAGGTTACAACTTAAATTGAGCTGATTGATTAGCATTGAGGTTTTCAATATGAATTGATACAGAATAGATTATATTAATATTGATCTATATGCATGTTGTTGGCCGGGTTGTGATAATCCTGTACCAATGTAATGTCTAATATGCAATGGATAAGATCTATATTGAAAATAATAACACTTCTCATCATTCTCTGTTCTACTGCCACGCTGCGCGTCCAAATTTCCCCACCCAACCACTCCCAAATGCCTCCTTGTTTCCCCCATGCTCCTCGCAACTTCCTTTCATCTACCTCTCACCAGCCCTGCAATCACACCTCATTCCTATAACGGTCGCCTCAGCCAACCGAGGCTATTAACCGGCTGATCACCTATCAACTTTCCTTTCATCTCATATTAGCAATTCATCCTCTCAACACCTTTCCTCTTCATACATTGATCTCCTCCAATAAATTGTTAAAATGAGCCTCATTGCACAAGGGCAATATTTATATTTTCTACTTCATTTATCAACCTCCTTCATCTAGTTTAGGTTAATAAAATTTATGATGCCAAACCGTATTGTTCTTGTTTCATTTCTAAAACTTATTACGATCCTCATTAACCTCACAATGAACTCGACCTGTGATGTTATTTGGGCATATCTGAATTCCTCCTGTCCAGAAATATGATATGAGTTTTAGTTTCTTTTGATTTCCAGTAATTAAATATGTGTTTGTAAAACATATAGATGATTTTTAAGTCTTTTTATTTCCATCCTAACACGTCAATATACGATTCTTCAATGGACTCAGTTGTGTAGCAAATGAATCTATTATTAATATAAGTGTCCGCAATATTACGTTAAAATGTGTGTGGGACCTTTGTGTGCTTCTGTGGCCGAGTGGTTAGGGAGTCCGACTCGTGATAGGTTCGATTTCCCGTCGGGTCTGGTCGTGGGTGTTGAGCAAACTCATCCCTTAACAGTTGCACACTGCTCTGTGGCACCTAAACGTGAATTAGGTACAAGTCATTGGGTTGAACGAGTGAATCAGTGATCGTGTGGGTGATTAGCATTGTGCGCTGAATGTGCTGCCGATGCAATCATATGAGAAATGACCAATTGATGATCAATGAGTGGCCAATGACCTGGTGTAAATTGTAAAGTCGTGAGAGCAAGACTTGGATCATGACTATAAACCACCATATTTACATTTACACTCGTATAACCACTGCTTCTATACGTTAATCAGAGTATGTGCGACATCAACATCAAATAGTTTCGTGACAATCAGGCAATTTGTTGACTTACTAAACACCAAATGGTGACAATTAGAGAATTTGAATAGGAAATGATATAACAAATACACACAAATCTCACCCGGTTTGTGACTATAATCATAGGCGAGATGAATCAGTACTTGATGTCATTTTTAATCATCTTTTTAATGCTTCTTTTACTTCATTTTAAATTATTTTTTATGCTGTTTCGTTGTGGATGTGTCATGATTTGATGAATTCTATCGATAACTGAAAGCTTTAACTTACTCACTCGCTCACTAACTCACTCACTCACTCACTCAATAAATAAATAAATAAATAAATAAATAAATAAATAAATATTTTTTTCCAACAAATACAAAGCATTTATTTTATTTCATATCCATTCTTTATACTACAACATTAAATATCAATTGAACTTTGATTTTTTTTTCTAAAAAAATCGTGATGAAAAACTCAAAACTTTTATATTGTAACATAATTCATGACATATGTATTAATTACTAAAGCCTATTAGCTATTATTTAAAAAAATAATATTATCTATCACTAGTGAATTCGTTACAAAATAGCATATATAAACTTTTGTAAGTGTTCACAGGGATAGTCTTTTTTTCTTTATCTTCTCGAGCCAGAACTTCTATATTTATTAATACCTTACCAATAGATAAAAAAAATACTATAAGAACAAATTTGGAATTTAGAAGACTTATACGGTAATTGAATTAGATTAAATTAATTATGTGATATTCTTTCAACAAATACTTGCAATACTTCATATATATAATGTACATATGTCTCCCCATGTTAATAAATGTAGTGTATAATCACATAAAAGCTTTTATCATCGCATTTAATCAATATCTTTATAAAACAATATGCCGACATTTAAAAATAGATAAACATACACAGAAAAAATAGTGGAAGGGATATATATTAAAGTGAAGAAGGCTAGTCCCAACGGAACGGACGGGTTTGACCTGCCTCAAGCCTGTCTGCCCTTACTGAGGGAAGAGGGTAATGGGGGGGGGGGGGGGGACCACACCACCTGGAATCTCTATGTGCGAAGTTGTTTGTAATGACAGCCTCCTTTCGTGAACAGGGCAGCCGTTAGCTGTTGAATATTTGGAAGTGACTTTTTTTTAGTTTATTGTAGTTGTTTAAATGAATTTATTATTGAATTACATAGAGTTTAATTATCCATTAGCACCGTATCACATAAATTAGCTCACATAGTGAATTGCATTTATTTATATGTATACATGTAATATATAACGCACTTTTCTCGCACTGCACCACACAGGCAATATTTCCTAATCCATACTGACCTAAACTGTCATATTAGGGAGAATGCGTTGAATAAAAGTGATAGATTAGTAACGTTATTAGTAGAAGACACTCATAACATATGGGGACGCGCGTGGAAAGTTCTAAACATGACCAATACGCCACTCAACGTTCATCTGACCCGAACTTTATGATAAGCATGGCTACTCATCTACGAACCATTAGAACATATATAAAAACTTTATATAATTATAGGAGTGAATTTTGATAAGTTTCGGCGAGCTTCGACGAGTTTCGATGTTAGTTTGTCCGGCGCAACCCTCGTCATTGGCGGGCCAACCTTGCACTAGCACGTTCTTAGGCTACGTGTACCTTCGGTGCTTATACTTTTAGAGGTACAAAAACGTTTACAAATGAAACTCAGCCCCGCTGTTTTGAAAGTCAGGCAGAAAATGCCAAGAAGAAAAAAATGTCAGAAACTTACGTAAACTCACTGTGGGGAGTTCAAATACATTATTCAAATATCCATTAGCACATTATCACATCAATTTCTTCCTAGCGCAAAGTATCAAATTTGAAATTAGGTTTGAAAAAACAAACAGACAAGCAATTTCATAAGACGTTGCATTAGCACGCAATTTTTAAGCTATGCCAATTTACATTGTTGAAACCACAGCCACGATGCCGGTACATTGCAAACTACGAGGCGCATGTTCCTCGCGAGAATGCTAAGTATACTCGACTTTTGTGAAGGTGAAACCTTCGCGTGCAGACGGCAGCATGCACGAAGATGTGGGAGGCGTGAATTGGACAGTGAACGCAGTCTCGGTTGGCCGTTGCTATTTTCCCCGCCGTTTGGCACTTGTCCTTGCATGTCACGTGCAAGTGTGGACGTATTTTTCCAATTAACTTGTTTTTTGCTAAAGTTAAATGTATTTTAAATCTGTATGCCACAAAGAACTAACTGAAAAGAACGCAAAGAACTGGTTGGCTGCCAAGACTCGCTCTCCCAGTGCTGATTTGACTCCTGAGATCTCTGCCGCTTGCCATTGGTCGAAGAGCAGACGGAAACCCCGACTCACGTGACCAACAAACGCGCAAAATCAGCGGCAACTGAATCAGCAGTTTGGGGGTCGCCATGGACGTATTTGTGTATGTTTTGGTGTTACTATGGATGTATGGTGTATATAAACCCGGGGGTCTGGGTGCTGAGGCAGACAACCACGAGACAACAGAAGAAGAACGTGAGAAACCAACAGATCTAAGGTAGAATTTTTTGTCATTTTATTTAATGTCAATGAATATCATTACATGGTAAAGTTTTAAAGCACAACTGGTTTTATCAAACAGGATACTAAATTGACGTTCACAATGATTTTGTATGTTGAAAACGACTTCGTTTAGTGACCTATAACTTAAAACATGCCAAGTGAAATGAATATTGAAACTCTTGGCAGTAAATATCGACAATTGACGAACATTGTTATCTGAATTGCAAACCTTAGTTGGCATTGATTAACATAGCATATATAACAGTCTTGATTTGTACATGTAGTTGTTTTAATGGTTTGAAACGTTTGAAGATTGTTTTAATGACATTGAATCTATTGCTGGAAATGGTGGAAACATGGAGCTGAAATGGCTTTGTGGAAGACACATTGGTTGCCGCAAGTAAAATGAGTTTATGTTTCCTAGTGATTCTCTCAGGATTGGTCTACATTAAACGTGGTTGGTTACACAATGGCGCATATATAGATTTGTTTAAATCAGTTAAAAAGAATGATAAGTGATCAACAGCACCGTAAATGTGTTCTGCGCAACAGATCAGTGGTCTAGAAAAGTAATAGAAATTCAGGAAACCTGTCTACTTCAGTTATGTAATTCTCTTGGAAAGCATTGCTAGTAATTCAAGGTGCATTGGTAACTTTGGCTACACTATTGTCAGTTTACTTAAATTTTAAAGCTTTTAGTTCAACAACAGTAGCGTGCAGTCAATCGTACAACTAAGCACGATACATAACCAATCAGAATGGAGTATCGGCTATGATTTATGCACAGAGTGATAGAATGGCCATATTAAAATCCGTTTAAATTTGGTCGCAGTGTTGCATGAGCACTGCTGACTATAAGCCATTAACTAACGCCATGTGTGTATGCTTCCGTGGCCGAGTGCATAGGGAGTTGGACTCGTAACCAGAAGGTCGGATCTGGTGGTAAGTGTTGAGCAAAAGTACCTCTAACAGGTTGCGCACTGCTCCGTGGTACCTACACGTTAAATAGGTACAGGTCAGGCGAGTGAACGCAAATGTGAATGAATAGCACGTCTGCGCAGCTACGGAGCAATTGTGCTGTATGCTCCCAAGGGAGTAGAGAAAGATATAGTGTGATAAGGATACCAACGGCCTGGTGTGAATGTAAAGTCGTGAGAGCACTAGAATCATGACTATAAACCACCACATTTACATTTATATCAAATTCCCAAAATATTTGATTTTGGACAATTATCATGTTGTATTAACATGATTGTGAATTCATGAAACAGTCTTTAGTAAATTACGGAAAATACCGAACATGCTTGAAAGCCCAGTAATGGTCTGTTAATATCATTTCAATTATATATGTATTCTATTTTTAGACTGTGTAGCTATTTTGCAGATTATCTCTTACGAGGAACGTAAACAGCGATCAAACATGAAGGTTCTGATTGCGATGGCCCTTGTGGCCTTTGCAGCTCATGCGACAGCACAGAGTATGTCTTTTACTTGCAACATGCATGATTTATTCACCACAGATTGATATCTGAGATTATAGTATATATATATGAAAAATGTAAAAAATAATGTAATAATGAAATAAATGTATTGTATAATGCAACGCCATAATGCAATGTACAAATTGAGATCTGAAAATCTGGTGTCAATTAGAGCATTGGTAGTGATGTATATCAACATGATGAGCCTATCAAACTAATAAACTTACCAATGTTACCATTACTTGCATTTCAGGCTGCACTGATGTAGAAAACTGTAGGACATGCGCCAACCCCGGACCACTGTGTGAGGACTGCCCAGACATGACCATCATTTCCGAAGATCGTACTAAGTGCCTAGGTAGGTGGCAATGCCATGTGGTGTTTGTACACAATATTATTACCATACTCCCGAATCTTTATATGGAAGAATTTTCTAATTAAACACAAAACAGAACAAAACTTTACCTACAAGCTGTCATCCGAAAGCGGCATCCTTGTATAGCTAGTTAGTGCATTATTATAACAGGAAAAGGTTTATTATCTGAATAGTTTTTGTAGTAGCAGTTCGTGATATCTATTCCAAGCCATTCTATCCGTGGATAGACAACAAATTAGTCTACATTTCTGTGTACATACTTATGAATATGAGAACGTACTACGAGCTATTTTGTTTGAAGTGTCTAGAGGTGTATTTTTTGGCTAATAATAGTCGTTGTGTGTTGATGCATTTTCAGACTGCACTACAGGCTGCCTGGAGTGCACAGCGAACGCCCAGGACGTGACGACTTGCACCAAATGCGGATCACAGTATTACCTGAAAGCTGGCGCCTGTGTGGGTGAGTGTCATTCTGTGGGTCACTACCAGCAGACTCAAATATTCTTTAAGCATAGAAAAAAATCGTATAATTTAATGGTTCATACTTTGTTATGTGTATGCGATAGGCTTACGGGTGAAAAAGGAACTTTTAGGACGAGCTACAATAACGATGCCCACAGAAATAATCATTTTGTTATCGACGATGTGACCTTATAATTACTTAGTTTCTTATTGGACCACATAATCAAGGTATTGAAATATGCCAATAAGAATTTGCCCCATCTCATGGACTAACGGCTGCAAAGCTGGCCTAGGTTTTTTTCTGTGGATTTATATAGAATGGTTCATGTTGTGTGCCATCATGAGATAGAGACATACACAGAAAAATAGTGCGAGGTACACCACATACAAATTTAATATAATGCCTATATAAAAACATTTGAGCATTTGAAACGGCATGTACATGTAGTCAACAGTGATTATGCCGTATTTACAGGAGATTTAATGTCAGCTACTTGCATACATGTAAGTGGATCTTTTCAAGGCTGTTGGTTTATGAGTTTCACCAACATCTTCTGTATAAAATATCAGTCTTCATGACATTAAGATTTGTAAAATAGCACTTATGAATATAAAACTACGAAGGCATTAAAGTGTTCTTGGATTGTAAACTATATTCATCATATTGCAAAAGAGAACGTCTCGCTTCACAATATAAACTGATTGCATGTTGGTGATAGATGATTGGCATTAGCTCTACTTTGTTTCATATAAATCTGAGGGATTTCCATACCTACCTTTCTCTTATAGAATGCGGCGACGGCTGTCTGGAATGCCATGAAGATAGCAATGTAGTCGTCTGTGACAAGTGCATGGCTTCTGGATACGCCCAGGACTTAACCCAAGCGGCCAAACCTTGCATTGGTAGATACCACAATCTTTTTAACTACATCATATTGAAAATACACTACACTACAGGGTGAAATAATCCCCGAACCCCTGGTATGACTAACATAACAGAGCATAATTGCATTGTATAGTATTGTATTTATTGGTTGCCTTTTTATAACAAATAGCCATTGCAATTAAATAATACATATCTATGGAACGCAGTCCAAAAGTTCTGAATTGTGACATACTTACACGTCTTTTGTAGCGTTGTCAGTAGACTTAGGCAATGCATCAGATTATGCTACAACATAATTTTAAGTCTCATCCTATTGTTTATTGTGCTAAGAATATAAACTGCTGAGAAAGAAATATATAATACGTGTGTCGTCCACACAGCGTGCCCCACTAACTGCAAGTCGTGCAGCGTGCAGACTGACGGCACCACCCAGTGCTCCGAGTGCTACAGCTACTCCGGCCTCGACATCCAGGGATATTACCTCAAGACCTCGGACAAGAGCTGCAAGGTAGGCAGTGCTACTCCTCACAATATGGCAAACAATGCGAGCGTTCAGTTCTCTAGACGACAACCAGCCGCACCGAAATCTTCAATCATGTAAATACAAATGTAATGTATTGGCGTGGGTTGCAAAACATAAGATAGATTTGCCCAACACCGTGAGACAGTTGAAAAGCCGTTCATTTGTACTTCCATTTGTGTAACACGTACCAGACCTGCCCCCAAAACTAGACAGCTATGTATTTGGTGGTGACTCTAAATTACAATGTTACAGTTGTGCCCGTCTAAGTGCGAGAGGTGTTCCGACAACGGCGAGGGAAAGGGCATCTGTAACGACTGCTACGACGACTACGTCGTTTTCGTGGATCCGAACGACGCCACCAAGGACGGAACTAAGTGTCTCGGTGGGCTTTGTTCTTTGCATCTTGTGTTTGAATGCTTGTGCATGTCATGATTGTGTCGCAGTAGCCACATCTATGCATTCATAAGCAAGTAGTATATGTATGCATGTATTTTCTTCTAGCATTATCTTTATAGAGCAATAGCCGCGGTATAATACTGACCTTGTGCTGCAATGCTTTCAGCTTGCCCCGACACCTGTTCAGCGTGCTCTGGAGAGGCCAAGTCAGGGAACACTGCTAAATGCACGGAATGCAAGCCGGACATGGGCAACTTCCTCATTGACGATGCCTGCACCGGTAGGTAGTGCCTAGATGACATTCGCAGTCAATCCTTGAATGGAGGTCTCGCATTTGAGTTCCGGGGTTGACATTCTTGTTTCTCAAGACGTGTTTTGACACAGACCCCCTCTCACGTGGTACACGTGACACAGTCTTGATTTGAAGAAACTGATTTGAAGAAAAATGGGAACAGGGGACACCCGCCACCCATTTTAACGCCCCCCCCCCCCCCCCCCCCCCCCCCCCACCCCTAATCCCAATTAACTTTAATTGGGATTTTAACACCCCGCATGAAATCAAGTGTGTTCGCCCAATCCATTTTTTCTACTATACCTGGATATGTCAGTGAAACCGGGAATGTTTATGTGAAAGAATCTCAATCTTAGCACGTTGTTTACAGATTGCCTCAGTACAGATGGTTGTAAGAACTGTGAAAGTGACAGCTCATGCTCGGAATGTGAAGAGGGCTACCGTCTCGCAAGATGGAAACTGTAATGGTAATAGACACGCTCTTCTGCTTATTTGTCAATTACTGATAACGATTTTTTCTTTTACATGAAGCTAAATGCAAAATGGACATAGGAATATTACCGCAAGTAGGCTCCAATACGTGTAAGTAACTGCCTTTCTATCATTGTTTCAGAGTGCCCCAAATTCTGCCTGACTTGCTCTGTGGATGATGAAAATAACAACGTGTGCAGCGACTGCGAGGAGAACTACGGAACCAAACCCGTGGCCGACGTCTCATGCGACAGTAAGTCACCTTCCATCAGTTTCAGAGGGTATGAGGGTAGGGTATGCTCCCCCTCAACACGTCCTCCTTTTCTGCCACAAATTTTAAACCTCTTTTTGATGGACAGATTCTAGATCCCATATGCAATATCATATACATATTTCATATTCGTCGCCAAGTTTATTTTCACATTGCACTATGCATGATATGCATATGTTTAGGCCGACACGGGTGTAGGCTCCCGGAGCTTTAAAGATTTTACTTTTCATACGGACCTGCTTACTATCAGTGTCGAATAAGTTATTTTGTTACAGTGCAGTATTATAAATAAGAATTGCCTTGATTATGTGTTGCTGTTTTCAGGCTGCGGTATCTCCAACTGCGCCACCTGTGCCCGTGCTTCCGATGGGACGTTCTCGTGCTCTGCCTGCAAGACGGGATACGTACTGGACGCCACAAGCGGAACCTGCAAACGTAGACTTTCATTCACACTATGCTTTCTGTATGCAAAGTTCAGTGATGTGTTCTCTTCACACCATTGCAATAGGACAGAGAATATGTTTGTGTCTGCAGAAGACGCTTGTTACTCATATCAGCTCATAGGCTCTGCTTGTTCTGGCCCCAACACTGGCTAGGTCTACTGCATTATACACGCACATGTATCCCTATAGACTTACAGAAAAAATGATCTGATATAATATCTATGTCTACACCACGAATAGATTAAAATACAATGCTAGAATGTGCACATGTACGATTTTGACAGCTGCATTTAATTTTCATATCCCTTTGGATCAAGAGAGCAGTGTAATAAATGTACAACGTTCGTTCGACGATTTTGATGCCTACGGTAAATTTCCACCTGCTAAAAATGCTACAGAATGTGCACAGTTATCATATAAACTGTTCTTATCAGATACCCAATCAAGACCTTTCAATCGTAATCATGTTATTTATTGCATTTTTTATTAAAACATCTGCCAAATGTTTAAACCAACTCACGTTGCTTCGACTGCAGCGCTTTTTTTCGGCAAAAAGTCTTAGGACCCACCATTATCGGAAAACATCTGAAGGCATTCCCTCCACCCCCAACCGTCCCTTTTATTGGCTATTGTCCACAGCCAGGAGGGAGTAAAACACTGATTATTTGATACTTTGAAACGTAAATAAGCTCGTTTTGTGCAGATAATGTAAGGATGAAGCTCTTAAGTTGCTCTCCCATTTGCATTGTAGAGTGCCCTGTCGGATGTCGTACTGTGGGGTGTTCTTGGGACGGTACGAACACCTTGTGTGATACAACCAATCACTGTGATCCAGGCTACACTGATACCTACGAAGACGCTACCAACAATTGTGAAGGTAAGGCTCAAGTTATGGTAAATAATGGTACTGTCACTATCATTGTACGCTGATTGCTACATGTGTAACGTGGCGAACACAAGTTTCGTTGACAATAAATCATAGACTATTAGCTTTTTATTTAACACTCTGAATGCTGCCGAAAAAAATCTCACCCCCACCCTCCTAATAGCATTGCACCACACTTATTTATATGGACAGTACTGACACCGTGAAGCACCTTGATACTAATTAGGATCAGTAAAATTGTACTACAGTGGATCTGATATGGAAACTCTCACAGGACTCTCTATGCGGTACCACATCTTACAATACATATAAAATAAAGGCCAGCATACGTTCTAGTTTGTGACAACTCATGTCGCCATGGCCACCAGAGACATAGACCACCTCTATTTTATAACAAGACCATTTGGTGGTGCCGAGCGCCGCCCCCACCCCCTTTATGAAACTAATTAGTTCTTAGCCTCGATAAACTGGTTCTCCCTTGTATGAGAACCAAGAATGTCGGATTGATCGCGGTTATTTTGCCTTACCTATAAAAACTCGCAGGATCTCAAGACCATTTACATACGCAGTTCGTATCCATGTAGCATATTTAGCCTGCAAAGCTCGGCCTAATCTGAAGGTTTGGGCTTCAAGCAAGTGCTTATCTATACATATTACAGGAATGTATTACCGCACTTGAAATGCAAACACCATAAGGTATTGATTGTAACAAGATAACCTGATCTTGGTAATATTTTGTTTTAGCATGTACAGAGGCTGACGCTCAGTGCACAAAATGTGACTGGGACACTACCAACAAGTGCAGTGTGTGCGCAGATGGTTACCATCTGGATAAAACTACTGATGCAGCTGTACCCGCCTGCATTAACAGTAAGCCGCTCCACATGATATATACATACAGATATTTTATCATAACTGGTGAGAGCTAACGTACAATGATTAATGTACATTGTGCCTTCTGCCAAAGCTAAAATGTGTGTATTCGCAGCATAATATACCATATGTCATTGTAGAGGCAACGACGATAACGAACTGTTTAACATACACGACTGATGATAAAACCTGCGCGGCTTGTGAAGAGGGGTACAGCCCTGATGCTTCACCTGCTGCAACCAGTTGCAGTAAGTAGCATCTCATCTCTGTATAGAGTTAATCTTCTAAAGCTACTCACAATTAAACGAAATTCTGATGTTGGCGGTCTTTATTAAAACTGGTACCATTTTAGCAATGTTCATTTTGTCACAAACAACGAATATTTTGGATCACAGAGTATTAGTTCACATGTTCTTGAAACGGTACCCATGAAATAGCTGTTTTATGGTGTAAATGATAAAGAGACAGATTATAATCTTTACTCTATCTACCTGTAGCTATATGTAACTTTCACCAGTGACTTAGGAAGTAGGGGGTCAAGGTGGGCTTCACCCCGCCCCTACACCCACATTTCAACCCACCACACACCCACACACCCACACACCCATTTTTCAAAGGTGAAATTTTATTCAATTTTATTTAATATAGTTGACTTGTTTACAAAGAGCAAGGACATGTGCTTAAGTTAATACGGAGAATGATCACACCGGTATATGAATGTTCTAAGTATACATGTATTTTAAGTTAAATTCATGATCTAAGATGCGTTATTTGAGTACCCCCTGTGTGAAGTTGTCGTACCCCTGAATACACCAAGCTTGGGTAGGTTACATAAAAGTACTTCACAACACACACACGTTGTAGCGTTTGTCTTCTCCTAAGCAGATGGCATCAGGTCTGTTTCCAGTTTCATGGGAAAGAGCCTCTTTTAGTTTTAACATGGCTGATGGGTGATATTAGCCCCTTGCATCATGGTTCTGCATTGAAGCATGACAACTTACTGCTTGATTGCTGAAAGTATGTAATTGCCACGGTTGGAAAGGATCTAGTAACATATATAACTTAAACCATGAAGTGACCCGAGAAGGATAACTATCTGGATACGAATTCGTGTATGGTTCTCTCAATGTTTTCAAATCATTATGTCACCCTTATACTAACATCTCTGTCATTCTTCAGGCGCGCATTGACATTGTGTTTTAATCATATCATCTACAGCTCCATGCACAGACCCGAACTGCAAGACGTGTGCGGCGGTTGGCGTTTGTGATGTCTGCAAAGATGGCTATGGGACGGACGGCAGTAACGGCTGCCACAGTACGGTGTTTACTCAACAATTGTTGTAATAGGAACTATTACCATTTAAAAGACAATATATTTTTGTAGTTCCATTAGAACACCCATCCTCGCTTCTTCTCAAATCTTAAGTGTTGGGTTGTAATTACATTACACAATTCCCCAGAATCTTCAATCTTCAATTATTATATATGCTACCCCAACCGATAAATACTCACTCCCCATTGTCTTCACGGCGATCGGGGACTGTGCAGGTTTATGAAGGAGGGTGGCCTAAAAATGTATTGCAAACCAAGAGTGGAAATCGTGGGGAAATCGGCAAGTGATAATTGACTATATACTGTGTTTAGAGTGGATTAAACGGCAGTAAGTATTTCTTTGTAATCATAATTGGGGGATGCTTCACTAGACTGTTAAATTGCATTCAAACATAAACCATTTAACGGGTGATATGGCTATATGCATGCAAGGGTGCAAGTTTTTAATACCTTTTAATTGAAAAAAACCTCACTGATGTGCTATTGTTGGGGTACATCTTTCGATTCAAGACTGCTGCTATGATCACATTCCGTGAGATCCCGTCAGTACTCAACAGTAGGAAATCAAGGAAACCCAAACCAGACTTCGACTCCCTTATCTCAAATTATAGGAACAATGTACTTGTTTTTCTCTTACAGTTTTACCCTATGTGAAAAACACCCCCCCCCCACCTATCAATTGACCTGCCTGCCCCTTATGCTTTTGGACTACACATGAAATCGGAACATAGATATGATAAGTTCAAAATGAAATACAAACAGTGAGACCCTTCTAGTATGCAGTGATGTAGCAGCATTTGTCAATTGCTCTCAGATCAACCTTTTGAATTATTTACTGTCAGGTGATTATTTTACAACACACCAAATTCTCTTCCAGGATGCAGCGACACCAAGTGCAAAACGTGTGACACTACTGCGAGCACCTGTACAGTATGTCTGGACGCTCACTACGACACATCTGGTTGTACACGTAGGTCTACCGACTTTCTATCTGAAAAGAAGATACTGCCAAATTCATAAAGCATGCAGTTAGTGAAACGAGCTTGACATTAAATGTGAACGCAATCGATTAGTGTTTATTTAGGAGGGGAAAGCTTTTATTCGTTATGAAAAAGACTTTCAATGCATTAAAACATCGTAATATTTATGTGAAAATATTAAAAGAACTTTTGCAATAATTTAGACGCCTGTAAAATGCCTGTACGATAGCAATAGTTCTTTTGAAAAGTACATTGGACGATGAATACGCGTAGTCGCTACCCATATACAGTAGCCATTGCGCCCATCAGACTCGCTCCTTGTAGCCTCGCCTGCTACGCTACAGTAGACTCTTCTCATATGCAACATCTAAATGGGGAGCATATCTCTAGCTAGACTCTACAACTGTAAAAATAATGACATTTTCCACCTATTACTCCAGCTTGCTCTTCAAATTGTGCCACGTGTGATGCGAACGGTTGTACTGCATGCAACCCTTATTACGTCCTTGATGCAAACCCTGGGTTGTGCAAAGGTCAGTGCTTACCCACTCACGTACACAATATAGTACTAAGGTCAGTCAGTCCACAATATTGACTATACTAATCTGTCAAGGTATAGCCATTGTTAATTATTACAATCTTTTCTCCATATACTACTCATCTACCACACATGAACCATTCGTTTCTTTGTGTCCTTCAATTTAGAACTTGAATGGAACATAGTTTATCCAGTTGTTATGTTTAGTCTAATTTTCACCCAAGCACGATACTGTCACCTACGTAATGTCCCACCCTCATCAGCCTCATTATTCAGATCACAAGTTATTGAAATCTCATACCACTCGATTATGTGCTGGGTAAAAATTATTCCTTCAACCGACGATACTAATATTCTTATTTGGCTAAACGCTTGTTTGAAAGAAGTAAAAAAGTAAAATAAAAATGCCCTACTATTTTCAATTGGTCATTCTGCTCACTCTTACTCCAGCCTGCCCCAGCAAGTGTTCAGACTGCGATTGGGACTCCACGAAACAAGCCACGATATGCAAAACAAACAGTTGTAACCGTGGCGGCATCACTGTCACCGACTACTATGTCAACGGCGAGGGCCAGTGTGAGAGTGAGTACCAATTGTTTGATTACTCATTGGTGATACTCAGTCGCAGATGCATCGGAGTTGGGGGTTTGGGTGGGGGAATTATGGGCAAATTTGCCATCAATTTGAGTGCCGGCTCTTGGGATTTGTGTTGCCTGTGTTCCATGCTCCACTTGCTTTGTCTGGCCGTGGTTGTGAAACGCTGCATCTGCCACTGGGACCTGCCATGATGCAGACATATGGCTTGGTGATGGGGATATTATATTCTGCTGTTTGTTTGTTTTTCTGCCAGCATGCCCAGATTACTGCACTGCTTGTTCGTACGACACTACCAAAGCCACGGTCGTCTGTTCTACCTGCGAAGACGGCTACGGACGGAAGTCAGACGATTTGTGCCACGGTATGTACGCTCAAAACGAGGATTTTCAATACTTTCCTGTATACTAGCACATTTCGTTTTAGACCACATAACAAATGGACTGGTCTCATATGGTCCCGTGCAGACATATTCTCTTTGTGTCCGACCCATATTTTCTCTTGCATTTAGAAGACTTGGATATAGTCACTGGTGGTCATTATAAGAATGCTGTTATCATCATGCATTTCAGATTGCCCGGCTAATTGCAAGGTTTGCTCCGCTGATTCAGAGGACAAGTTCACATGTGGCACGTGCATGGACAACTTCGCCATAAACGACGACGTGTGTGCGAGTACGTGCTTGGACTTAAACCTATACAGCCTCATAACGCATTTTTAGTCCTATTTAAACCTATGAGGGTGTTGGACTGGCTTGTGGCTACTGGCAATTTCCCACTCTAATTAGCGCTCTCATAACACAGATGGTATTTGTAAAAATATATCCTTACATCCCACTGGTCATTTGAGAAAATCTGTATTACTGATTTGATTTTTCGTCACTATTTAAAATCTAATTAATTATGGACCAATATGTAAGATAAAAGCCGACAACTTCAGCCGACAGCTATTGCTCAGCCAGAACAAATGGTTGAGAACTGTAACATTTGACATGCGTACTTTCAACACGACACTGAATTCAACACATACTAGTCCCACGTGATGCAGCATTAACCATAATGTTCACATTACAGGATGTCCCAGCAATTGCGCCGAATGTTCCAACAATCTGGGCTCTATGGAATGTTCTGCATGTTCAGCCGGATACGCCCTCGACTCCAACGGCGCATGCGTCAGTGAGTAGACACCATGACACATTATATTCTAGATTGTTCTGTTTTATACATTATTCGGACAGCTGGTTGTTTAACCCCGGTAGGTCATTTTCGAACACATTTAGTCCAAATTTAGCAAGCTCTGTACGGGAAACTGTGCTGTATTTGGGACACTTTTATACGAGCGTTACACATGTAGCTCTCCATATCTCTTTACCCGATATCAATTTTGATGATGGTTTTTTATAATGGATATTTCAACCGTTTCAATAGAATATGTGTAAACCTGACACACTTCTCTCTGCTTCCTCCCCTACAGAGTGCCCATCCAACTGCGAGTCCTGTTCGGCCACCACCTGTAAGGAGTGCAACCCTGGCTACGCTCTGTCCGGAGACCGCAAGTCATGCGTCGCCTGCTCCGCTGCTGCCTTCGACAACTGCGCCCTGTGCACCAACATCGACGCCGCCTCGGACAAGGCCAACTGCACGGCGTGCGCCTTGGGATACGTGCTAGAGGATGAGGAGGAGCACCTGTCATGCAAATGTACGTGTTCCAGCAGCACCACTCTGTTATATTAACACCACCAACAATAGTGAGGTGGTCTCCGTTACCAACAGACCAAACAATCGCCGACTTAATCTCATTAATCCCCAAATGACCACCACCATATTGTTTTTACAGCCACTGGTTCCTTGAGCTGTGGCTCTGGCTCCACCTACGATAATGATGCCGAATGTTCCGCGTGTGCTGAGGGTTTCCAACTCATCGACGACTACAAGTGTGCCAGTAAGTCAAAATACACATGATTCTTTCAAAATTTAGCCTTAAGATATTGTTTAAAAGCAAGAATCTTTCAAGGAATTGTCCCATTTTCGTAGACACCAATAGGATCATTTGCATGCATGTACTATGCGCATCGCCTGTGACTTACTGGATGTTTTTTTAACAGAAATGTGCTACTCATGCGGTAATCCTGAGGATGAACAGTTTGTGGCTGCAGACCAATGCACCATTCCCAACGGTAACGCCACCGCGACAGACGCAAAACTCATCCCATGCTTCAGTGGAGTGTGCTACGTAAGTTACTGGTCAGCATATGTAATGGTTTGCAGGCGTGGATCAAAAATGGTGGTGGTTAAATCCACCACCACCACTGAACCGCAAAGTATCTATAATTTCAAAAGTTTCAGGATGTGTGTGCATGTTCTTGTACCCTCTTTGCCACCAACCCTCTTTGCAGAAACCTAGATCCGCTCTTGTTTTAGGCTATCAAACTTTAACTAGTGTACATTACAGCATCACAATATGTATACAGAGCCAATGTGAATGCTTCAGTGATGGGTGCTATTATGATCTATTATATGATGACCTTTTCCAATGACCCCTCCACGTGTCAGTACAGACAGGATGACATACATTGTTTCAATGAAATAAAACGCACCAATGCATAGCTGTAATGTAAATCCTAATACCATGCCCTCTTTTATTCTTGTTTTTCATTTTGTCTTAATACTATCAGTTCCAGTTTGCTGTTGCAGGGAAGCAATACCTTGGGACAAGAGTGTAAATGAAATGTATATAATCATAATAGATGGAACATTCACACAGGCCTAAGATGGTGTTCTGTTGTGAAACTTGTACATGTGCACCTACATTTCAGGCTGGAAGGAACGCCGCTGGACAGGTGAATGCCGGCTGTGATCCTTCGCCTTCAACCTGTACGGAAGCAGACGGCGAGACGTGCAGGAGCCTCCCTAATGGCCCCCAGCTGTAAGTAGAAACTTCTGCTATCTGGGCCATATTCTCCTATACAGTAGAATCTGTCCAAGTTGGCACCTCCTGTTTAAAGACACCTATTGCATGAGGACATTTTCCAATTCTCCTGAAGGTGTTCACATAAGACAGGTTCCACTGTTATACAAAGCAGTATTAGCAAATACAGAGAAACTGTTACATGTGCAATGAATATAGTTCATTGAATTAGTCAGGGTTGGCATGAGACATGTTGTATATAAACTCTTTCATCTTTAGAAAATTAGGATATGAATCGAATTGGATAAAATAATGAGACTTTTATGTAAAACAGATGAACTAACAACACTACAACCATGACATAAATTCGATGAAACAAGGAATAATGAATTTCGTATATCCAAAACAACTTAAGCCAAGAGAGGACTAGCTGGACTTGGCACAAAACTAGTTAAAACTGCGTAACATTACTGAAGTATAATGTATATTAAGAATTTTGCATTTCTAAATTGACTTAACATCCCACATTTTTGTACAAACATTCTTATCTGGGTGAACATCTTCCAGTTGCTCCCGATGCTGCACGAGCGACACGTGTAACACCTTTATTGCTGAACTTGATGGCTTCAACGACAATTCTGGAACCAACATGGCCGCCAGTCTGCTGCTGCTCGCTTGCGCCGCCCTGCTGGCAGCTTTTTAAACTAAACATTTCAATACAGACTTGTCTCGACAAAATACGCTATTTGGTTGTCTCAACTTAGCTATAGGAACTCATATTCAGTATTTACTCAGTGTGCTGTGATAGTTAGAAATATTATTGATGCATTTGTATTTCGGATTCTGACATTTTTGTTACATTAAAAGTTTGGCGACAAAAATGTCTGCTAATTTTCATTGTGATAGACTAGTTGACTGTATTAGCTATTTTTGAACTCTTATAACCTTTTCTTCATTTATTCTTTCTTATACCCCAGTTTGCTGTGATATTGAAGAGATTTTTAATGGCAGAATTGTATCATGAACGTTTTCGTTAAAATTGAAATTTGCACCAACAACGCCCATTCATTTTTTTTAATCTTTTACTGTGATTGAAATATATGACTGTGATATTATGTTGATATTTTATTTGTGTGTTACTTTTTTGAGAATTTATAATGTTTTACTATTTTCTATAATATGTGAGGTTATTTATCGCTGTATATAGCTTACAAAAAAGGTTGGGGCAGAGAATGTGATATTATGGATATTCTGCGACATGTGGAACACATCAATAACACCACATAATCCAGCTCATGATACTTTATGCTGATTACAATACAACAGCTGTCTTCCGGCTCTCATGTCTGTAGTATTCAATCAGTATGCTGGTCATACTACAACAGTATTGTTCCTTGGATAATATGCACTTGACTTGAAGGCTAATTTGTTGTACATGAAGTGAATAAAGTAGACTGACCAAATTCATTGTGTCCGTTTGTTATAATTACTCACAGTCACATTAAATGCAGAGTCATCCATATACTACAAAGATACTCAATATAGTTATAACACAACTAACACTATTACTGAACGGTAGAAATATGAATCAAAACATGCAATAAATAGGGGCAGTCTGACATAACATGTAACATGCTTGAGATTGAGATGGGAGGATTTGGCCATGTAGTTCAACCTTGACCATTATCATATCAATATCCCAATGCCACATCACATCCACCACTATCAAAGATAAAAGGTAAAGCACGTGGCATCCTTTGAAATCCCAATGACGACTTCCAACCTCTATAACGAGACCACCTTCCTAGTTAGACCGCTATAAGCATCACAATAGCTGGTATTCATTACTACTTTTGAAGGCATCCTGCATAAATAACCCACTTTTACAGCACACTTTATAGTCGAATCACTTAAGACCACCTACCGACGAAAACATTTCTCCCGGTCCCACATCGGTATGTAAAGACCCCTCCTAACCTCCATAAACTGGCGAGACCTCTTGAGGCTAGGTGGTCTTAATCTAGAGGTTCTACTGTACTACACGGCAGTGACAGCGGGCACTTCGCACTTATGCATAAACCTACAGTGATTACTCTTGCCATTTCAATAGATAGATTGGCAATGTTTAGATATTAGATAAGATAATAATTAATTACGGACTGTGTGACTGAAGTATTTCATATTTATTACAGATATTGACATAACCCAGACATGATCCATAGCAGATTGTATATACACAAACATTCTTTTTTTTACCTGTTTAAAGATAAATGTATAATACTGGAGAACTCTTTCAACTGAACAGACATTTCTACCAACTCTCAACTAATACAGGCAACACGAACTTTCATAAAGAGATCACCTCTCAATTAAGTCAATTTGACCCAATGACAAGAGTGGTCTTCATAGAAGACAGAAGTGTTCCATAGCAATAATGTTCTGACACATGGATGCCAGCAGGCGTAATCGGTACAGAGAAACGATCTCTTTCATCTGCCATCTTTGTATGGCATCTTGCACAGAATACACGAACACTTCCGATTAAGACCACCCCTGTATAGCTAAAGGAGGTGTTTGTGAAGTTTACTAGTTTATACATACATGTCTGTATTAATCAGTAGAACCTCTCTGTTAAGACCACCTGTGCTGGTAACCATGAGACTGGTCTCTGAAAGTCTGAGTCGGGAAATGG
>CM032662.1:7603345-7652923 GCA_019095985.1 Streblospio benedicti
CTGAACCGACAATGCATTTGTTATTATGTGATGACGCTACTCCATTAACAGGGCAGGGGGTGACGTACGTAGTAGCCTACATCGGAACGGAGAACGTGAGCTAAGGGCGTAATCCAACTATACCCGGTGCAATTAATGTTCTTAATTGCCTGACTAATTGGGGTGGACGCTAAAGTCATCATTTTGCCCAGTGGCGTGTTAGCTAAACTAAGATCAATTATAGGAATGGGCAGTATTTTGGAAACCATCTTTAATAATGTGTTTGAAATTCATCCATGTAAATTTGTGGCATTGTTCTAGTGGTGCGGTTCTCAACTCAGGTCATGGCCGCCTGGTCTTCCTTTACGCTACTTCTACCCAGGTCACCAAAATCACTCCAGGTCATCTCAGGTCACGGCCGCCCTCCTAATCACTTCCCTGAAAGCCGCCACCAGGCCGTGATCTCGACCCACGCCGCCTGACCACAAACCGGGTGCCCCGGGTCACCTTCAGGTCAGGGTCACTCACTAGCCGCCATCCTCTCATCTCTCCCCGGATTATGGCGCCCCAACGAGGCTGATCCAGCCCCTGTATCATCCTCAAGGCCACCTGGCCCCGCGCCCACGCGCTCGCTCCCTGCGCCGCCATCACGTCCGCCCAACCGCAATTATTCATTAATTTTGAAATAAGAATCCTATCTCTGTTATCATATCACGGTTAAGTATGATGTTGTTTGTGTAGTAGCTAAGACCCAGAAGTCCTGGTTTCCTAACTTATGATAATTTGATAAATTGTCCAGACCCAGTTGGTGAGCGCACGCCACCACAAGGTCTGGATGAACGAGACCAGGGCTTTGGCGGTACTAACAACATGAGATTTTGTCCGTAGGCTGGCAGCAGACTAGCCATACACTGGCCTGCAGCATGTTGTGCCCCAGGCATTATTTGTCTGAAAATATTCAGACCACACAGTTATTGTTACAGTTTTGATTGTAGTCCATCATCCTTGAACTTAAATATTTAGAAGACGACCGTATTTTGAAGGCACCTTTCACACCAATCCGTATATATCAATATTTGTAAACATCGCATTCAGTGAACAAAACAAAAGCTTTGGAATCAACATGTTACATGAATTTATAAACAACTAAAACTCATTTACATGTATGAAGTTGTCACAAACTCGTCGTTACGTGGACAATCATCAGTGATCATGAAAACATCGAATGTTTTCCACTAAGCTCATTTACCGATAATTGGCTGGGACAATGGACTGGACTTGTGACTCACCCTAATACGATGTATCATACATAGCTTTTGGTGAACTGTTTGCATCATAAGCACGTATGGTATGCCACATGGCACCATGTGTGGATTCCGCCTCTCACCTATTAGGCAAAAAACTTAGTTTTACATACTGCGGGTCCACTAACTTTGACCCTTATTGAAACGTTATTAAAATGTTAATTAAACTCTATCGATACATACGAGCGCCCGGCCTGATAATGGGACAACGACCTCATATCAACTGTGACCTTTGTCACAAGCAGATGCTCAACTGATTATAAAAACGCTTAATATCTCTATGATCAATGTTTTTAATTTATGAAAATCAATATTTTCCATTTATTAGCATAATGAGGTCCGGGTCCGTGGCACCTTCGTATTGTTATATAAACTCTGTGATGCGGCGGTTCGGACCTCATATCAAGCTCCAACATGCCAAACTTGCAAGTGAAGATGCTGTGGATGGTGGCCGTGGCCGTGGCCGTGGCCGTTGCAGGACGGTGCGGTCCCCCATCCCCCGCGCCAAGGTGGATGCCAGGTGAGTGTTTCTTCTAGTCAGAATACGATATGGATGGAAACAAAATGCAGCCACCATTATGGCAATTTGATTTTTCAAAGAGAAAGTTAAAATTCATTCGCACAACGTTGCAATGCAAAGAAAAAAGGTGATCGCTGAAATTTCATAAAATGAACATTGCGTTTATTGACATTAACTATTTGAAAAGAAATAGTGCTAGAAGTATACATTAATTCATACTATTTCTAAAATAAAATAAATTATTCCACTTTGTAATGTACATAATTTATTGCATTGGCTTGCTAGCGGAGATGATACATTTCTAAGACTTTTAATGTTCATTTTTTTTATTTACAGTGGATGCCGTTTTCATGATGGGTAAGAAAACGTTTTTATTATACATGAACCAACAATCAAAACCATCGCTGCCAATATTTAGGAGGTTGAAGAACACCTTCATCTGGATAGCATATGCCAATAATACTACAATTTTGTGTTAGAAACACAATTTCTCTTGACGAATAGAATATAAAGACAAAAACGTTTCTTCACAAAAGATGTGCAAGATGCTAGTAACTTCACGATGTATCCATGGCTATGTCAAAGTACTTTCATGAATAAAAACATTAGTTTATTTGTTGATTGATTTATAAGAGCACCAGAAGATAATTTCCTATGGCTATTCCTCAATCGTGAAGCAAATACAACTGCGTATGTATGATATATGTCATGTCATATAGATAGATAGATAGATAGATAGATAGATAGATAGATAGATAGATAGATAGATAGATAGATAGATAGATAGATAGATAGATAGATAGATAGATAGATAGATAGATAGATAGATAGATAGATAGATAGATAGATATTCTGATTATATTTAAATACATCAATGATATCGCCCAGCCAATTATGGCTTATTAGTCAGTTTAAAACATATCATGTAAAAGTGTGCAAAAAAATATTTACAATTGTTTGTTATACAGTTTGTCTTTTCTCATTTTCCATGCATTTTCTATGTATTTAGCTACATAATTTTGACATTTTGTCATAAGATGCATAAACGTTTCTTGATGATTTAAACTATTAACATTTTTATATTTATCTATTGTTTTTGAAAACAGTAAACAGGACGCATGTCATGTGCAACTATGACCGGGCTGAGCTCATCCCCATCACTCGCGTATGTGATTGTGTTAAAGATTGTGTAGGCGGGTGGGATGAAGCCCCTTATGTATGGCCCATTTTTTGTGAGTGTGTGCTTTTTATTATTGTTATAAACCATTTGTTCTACATCAGGTACATGAAATAAGTAAACTGTACTGTATCAACTTACTTATCAAAGCTATAATCCACTAAATACATGTCTAATATACTGAGGCCAATTGTATGTCCAGCTCTGACGATTCAGTGAGCCTCTCATTGTAGAGTTATCATTGGTTATATAATTTGTTATTAGTATAATTATTCATTCCAATGAATGAAGATGACGATGTACGATCTTGCTAAACAGAAAGTGCATGAATTCTCGAATTTAAATGAACGTGACAAATTCATTACGTTAATGTCAAATTGTAATTTAATTGTTGCTAATTATTTAATCAAAGCAAATTTTTAACTTTGACTTTGGCTTGAGTAAACTTTGAATATTTTAAAAATACTTGGATGTCCTCGAAGTGATGTGAAAAATATTTCATACATACATATTTTTAAGACTGAATTCCTTTCTTTTTCTTTTACAGGTGGGGTTGGAATTGCATAAGAATTTGTGATTAATAAAACGAATTGGCAAATTGATATTGTGTATATGATTGAATTGTATACATCAATAAATACTGAAAGAGATATCAACATTATGTTGAATGGATCAATAAATACTGAAAGAGATATCAACATTATGTTGAATGGACCAAGTTCTTTTTTAAACATCTGGTGGTCTAGCATTTGATGTGATTTGTATGAGTGATAACGGGCATACAAGTAATCACCTTTATTTCGCATGTTAAATTGATGACTAAATAACAAAGGGTTAAATTACAACATGTTTCATACAGAATTATAAAAGTTGTACATATTTGCACTTGCAAGCAAGTAGTGCCTTAGGAATGTAGTAGAAAGTCATTTTAGAAAATGTATCTGATAAAAATCATCATAGTGTTTAGCATCATAGAGGGACGGATACCTTGTAGCATTAAAGTATGTTTCCCAGATAGTTCCAAATGCACTAGCTTAATTTGTGGCGCCACCTTGTAATGCCTTGCACATTAGTAAATGCTTGAGATTGCTGATTCAAACATGATTTACGTGCAGCAACAGACTTGGTTTTCCAGTCAGCTGATTTCTGGTAAGTTACTTTAATGTATCAACTTAAAAATAACAATTACGTTTTAATAGATATAAACCGCGGCTTAATTTGCTCTTTACCTATGTTGAAAGACGAAAAATTTGTTTACTGGTCACGTGTCATGGATGCTCTGATGGATCATGACATGACACAGGTGTTCTACATGAGTGGGTTGTGGAGACCAGTAAATATCTATTGTGACACTGCACACAATGTGAGAACATTTAAAATCCAGTATACTTGGTTCACAGCACTTGGTCTCATGATAGTTTTGTTTTAAGTTCTTTTTGGCTGTACAATAATCAGGAAAGAGAATTTTTGCTATTAATATCATTTAAACGTTTTAAAGCTCCACAAGGCTCCTTATCAAATAAAATGTCTCCACAAAATTAACAAAGTACTACTACTTCACAATAATTATTGGGTATTAAAATATTACATGTATAATATTATAATATTGCTATTTTAATACCTTATAATTATTGGGAAGTAATAGTATTTTGTTAATTTTGTGGAGACATTTTATTTGATAAGGAGGCTTGTAGAGCTTGAAAACGTTTAAATAATATTATTTTTTAAAATTCTCTTTCTTGATCATTGTTGGCCTACAGCCAAAAAGAACATAAAGCAAAACTCTAATGTGAGAACAATTTTCGTCTGTAATGCTAATTCATATAACTATCTCTAAGTCTAACAAAAACTGAACTCATTGGAGTTGTTTACAATAACTCAGATCACTGGACATGCACGCCCCCTGGGTCAATAGTTTATCGGGTGTTGCACGTCTGTTTCCGTAGATGGAAACCTTTATGTAATATAGAAATTATTATGACATTTCAATTAGGTGTTATATTTCTTTACCTGCAGAGTGGAAAATCACCAATTAGGTTGTCCATTCCTTAGGATTGGAAAAGTTGCATGCTCAACTGCCGTGATAATCAGTTTGATACAATGTCAGCAGAATCTAAATATGCGTTTGATTTTTTAGCACATAGATTTATCTATAGATTCAAATTATCAGTTATGTCATTTAATTTCAGAAAAAAGCCATCTGATGCAGCAGCGACTTTGAGTCAGGGGATGGGATTAATGGGATTAGATCTGCTGCTGATGAGAAGGTTGAATGAATGTATTGCCCAATTAATAAATAGCATTACCATTCATTACTTGCTGTGTTTGTTATTTATTATTCCTACATACTTATATGTACATGTCAAGTGGCCTAGCATTGGCCCATGTTTTTTTAATTATTTTTTATTCATACTTAAATAATAATATTATATATACGATTATAAATACAAGTACAGTATAAATATTAATAATTTCTACAAAATGACAAAATATTTTACCACAATATGACGGAGTCATTACTACTAAACTTTATCAAAATTACATAATAGTTTTTTCAAATAGATAAATAATAAATTTGTATTTAACATTTCCAAGGTTTATAATAAGTATATATTATTCTTTTAATGCTAAACATTATATTTTCAATTTCTAATCTTTTTCCATAAAATTTGCACTTTGAATTTTCTTTAAAAATAGAATATGATATTACAGAGAAAAAGGCCCAATGGTGGCTTCACAAATGTTCTATCTGGTGTGCCGACGTTGGGCCAACCAAAATGCCGTAGCTGTGGAGCCGACATTGGGCCGTTGGACAAACGGACGTCAGCCCGCCAGCGATTATTGCTGGTGGGCCGATGCTGATGCTACTGGTCGCCCAACGTCGTCCCAATAACAATGTGCTATTTGGGTAGGCATAACCTTGTAGCATTTAAGTGAGGGATGATAGCCTTCCAGCAAGATATGACTTTGTAGCATTGAAGGCTTCCCATATTATTCACATATTCACATAGTAATGAACGCACAATGTTTATTTTCACTTTCACCAAAGACACTGAATGATTTGTTGTGTATATTGACAGAAAAGCGGAAGTGGTGCAGCAAAAGCTAATTAAATCATCACTTTTGCACAATGCATACATCTAACGGAATTTCAGCACTTTCGTTTACATTCTCCCACCTTTGGATATAATCCAAATGAGTATGTTAACAAATGGCTGTCTAGATTACATAGAAAACGTACATACAGATTACTTATCAACTAATTCCAGACACAATTGCAACTTAACCTTTCGTACATCATAAAATCCTCGAAATTACTTTCGCAAGGCTTGATACGTTATAAATAACTGGATCAAAAGTGTTCAAAGAACACAGCGTGGCTAGAACAACGTTGACTTATGAGCAATTAAGATATACTAGCTTATGGCCGTGTGGTCAAAGAGGAATGCGGAGAACCACATTGAATCACTCCAGTTACGTAATCGTGTATGTAGATCACAACTAAATCATTGGTGAAATCCATTGACTTGGCATGCAAAATGAAAATCTAGGGGAGGAAATGTTAGTGTCCATGTAAATGGGAACACAATGCCCTCCGTGGGCACATAAAAATATATATTTGGTGAATGCATAAATATGTTTTTTGCAGCATTTTATTTTCAAACACCCTTGTCCTGACGGCACTTGCCCATGTCCTGACAGCACCACCACCCATCCTGAAGCACCCTGACAGCATCCCCATGCACACAACATCCAAGATCAAGCCAAGGCGTCATTCATTGAAAGGCAATTCTTTGACTATGTAAAGATGGCAGGGTGACCATCCTCTGTAATAGCCAGTGAAACTCAAAGTTATTGTGATTTTCCCCTAACATTGGCTATAAGTTGGCTCTGACCACTTTTGTTAGTTAGTACATACAAATGAATAATAAATAATATTGGCACTCTTCATTGCACTGACAATTAGCACCTTCCAATATCAAGTATGCTGTGTAGAAAGAGTGTTTTGAAACAAACTTTGAGACTGAAGGTAAATTGAGATAGGGAAGTTTCTTATACCATGATATAGAATCTTTGGGAATGAGCAAGAGATCAAGCTATGGATTTCTGAGCTTGGATATAGTATACTTGGCGCAGACGGAGAACTATCTGGATTAACTCCGATTTAAAGCTCGTATGATGATATCTCAAGCTCATGTAAGTCATCACTGACAATGCACTTGGTATCTAGTATGCAAAAGCTATGGGATGAAAAATTAGTGTCTATGCTAATGGGCACATAATGCTCTCCATGGCACAGATATTCACACACACACACATCAGTAGAACATCTCTATTAAGACTGCCCAAGGACTGGCGTCAAGTGGTTTAATATATGGGTGGTCGCTTTAGAGACGTTTGCATGGTCTTTTTATGAAGACTTGGGACTGTTATAAATCATCCTATAACAGAGGTGGTGTATTTATAGAAGTGGTCTTGATTGAAGGTTCTAATGTACACATAGCCCAATTGGCAAAGTGGTTTTAATCCCTAGTATTTGAACCGATGTGACGCCTTTGGCGTCTTTATGACATCACACTACTCCACATGACGCTGTCATGGCTGCCGCTGTCTGCTATTTTTGTTATAAAACTGTTAATTAACAACCACCAGGGCCATTTTGACCATGAAAAACATATTCGTACAAAACTACACAGTACCATGAACGACCTCCTGTAGTTAGATGGCGTGCAGCTAGTCAGGTTAAAGAGGAGATAGCCGAACAAAGTCCAAAAATTAGCGTATTAATATATAGGATACTGAAACGGTGTATACTTTACAATTAATTAAGAACTTCATGAATTTGAGGAGAAAATGTCAGAATGAATATAAAAAGCGGTGATCAATATCCAGCAAAACTTATTGTTGTAATAGTACTAGGAGCAGATACAGCTAGATCAAAAGGGTTCAAAGAACACTGCGTCGCTAGAACGACGTTGACTTATGGGCTGAAATAATGTATAATTTACAATCAAGAAATTTATGAATTTGAGAAGAAAACATCAGAATGAATCAGAATCAATATATCCAGCAAAAAGATATTTGTGTTGCCATACAATAGTACCGAATAACAAGATGATAATCAATATAAGTTTCAAATCCAATAATCAATTTTGCTGCTTGGTTGGAATATTGATTTTTTTCTTGCTGGCTATGTGCATTGAATATCATTAAAATGTCATAAAAGTGTTTCTAGAAAGCAAAATTTAATTGGCAGTGCGCCCAAAATCGAATCACTTTGGTGTCGCCTCATACCTCATAGTCGTGTAAAGTTTGAACGAAATTGGTGCAACAGTTAAAGCTCTAGCTTGTCCGGAGACATACATAGTTAGTTACATAGTTACGTAGTTACATAGTCACATAGTTAGTTAGTTACAAACGAACGAAACACAATGCTTGCTTCAGCAGATGAGCTGAAGTGACGCAACTAGATCAAAAATGTTCAAAACACTGCGTCACTAGAACGACGTTGACTCATGGGCAATTAAAATATATATTGAAATAATGTATACTTTACAATCAAGAAATTTATGAATTTGAGGAGAAAACATCAGAATGAATAAGAAACAATATATCCAGCAAAAAGATATTTTTGTTTCTATATAATAGTATTGAATAACAGATAATAATCAGTATTAGTTTCAAATACAATAATCAATTTTGCTGCTAGGTTGGAATATTGATTTATTTTCTTGCTGGCTAAGTGCATTGAATATCATTAAAATGTAATAAAAGCGCTTCTAGAAAGCAAAATTTAATTGGCAGAGCGCCCAAAATCGAATCATTTTGGTGTCGCCTCATACCTCATAGCTATGTAAAGTGTGAACATTATCGGTGCAACGGTTAAAGCTCTAGCTTGTCCGGAGACATACATATATACATAGTTAGTTAGGTACATAGTTACATAGTTAGTTAGTTAGTTACAAACGAACAAAACACAATGCTTGCTTCAGCAGCTGAGCTGAAGCGACGCAATTAATCTATACTAAACATTTTCCATGAAAAATTACTACCCACCGAATAATTAATACATTAAAAACATTGAATGTTTTAATTGTTACCTCAGTGGTCCTAAGTCATGCCATATCAGGCTCCCACAGCAAGACGCAGATAGAAGTAATTTTTTAAATATTTATTTTTGACTTAATATTTTTTTAATCCTAGCCCAAACATGTATTTTAAATAAGTGTTCAGGCTAGCTTTAAAAATAAATATTAAGTCCTAGCATGGGATAAAAAGAAAGTGAGTTTACAGAACATCTCTAATATTTACAAAAGTGTGTGGGAGGGGTTACAAAAAGTAGTCATCTTCCAATGGGAAGGGGTCATAATTTTGTCACCTTTTCTGATGATGGGGAGGGGGGTCATAAAAACGAATTTTTACACATCTAATAGTCAGGGTGCCGCCCAACTTAACCGCGACTCGGTCGATAATTTTTTTATGATTGATTTTACATCATTCGGACCTCACTATTGCATATCTGGCGGATATCAAGCGTGGATCCTTGAGGCTTTTGAGAAATTCAAGATGGCGTCCAAGATGGCTGCCACACAATTAGAAATCATAACTTTTGAACTATTTACATGTAACACAGAATGGCAAGTAATACCACTTTTCAATATTTTTTTACATCAGCAGTTCATTTCTGATGTTGTTTTTATGATCTGAGGTATCAGATCCAATATGGCCGCCAATATGGCCGCCACTCAATGAGAAATCATAACTTTGAACCATTTGATGTAGAATAGCAAAAATACCACTTTTTCTATAATTTGTTACATCAGCAGTTCCTGTCTGATGTTTTTATGATCTGAGATCACAGATCCAAGATGGCCGCCATTTGATGAGAAGTCATAACTTTTGAACTTTTTGACGTAGAATAGCAAATAATACCACCTTTTTTTCCTATAGTTTGTTACACCAGCAATCAATTTCTGATGTTGATTTCATGATCTGAGGTTACAGATCCAAGATGGCCACAAAGATGGCCCCCACGCAATGAGAAATCATTACTTTTGAACTATTTAACACAGAACAACTAGTAATACCACTTTTTCTATAGTTTTTTCAATCAGCAGTTAATTCATCGCAATATCAGAGCTACAGGGCAATGCCTGATAAGGCCCCGGTGCATGCCCTGCCATTGGACCTCTTCGGGTCACAGACATATACTTTAACAATCACCTCAATGATAAAGACGTGGAGGAATTCTTGAAGGCACACCCGGTCCCTGGACTGGACAGCCTACAAGTCCCTCAATTGGATAGTGACATCCTTAAACAGGTGTGCCCCAGACATAGCAGGGAGAAATATCATATGCCTAGTTAGAAGCCTCCTGCCTCTTATGGACTCCACCATGAAATGAGTGCAAACCAAGATAGTGCATGCAATGGGGCAGTTGGCCACCTTGTGGATGGCCATCGACGCTGCCTGGTGGGAGCCGAGGCATTTTGAAGCGCAGTTAACGCTTATTGGAATAGCCATAACCATGGTGGGCCAGGCCTCACAGACCATCAGCTATGCGAGATATGGTGAGGTGTGTCTTGTGCTTGGGTTGAAGGATTTAGCCACAGATGTTTTAGCAGACCACCAAGTAGCCCTCCGTAAGGGTGGTGAAGTCCTTTTTGAGCAAGACTTTCAGGACCTCATGCAGTAAGAAGTATCGAGTGTGGACGATATTGCCCAACCCATAGAGCATAGAAGCACAGAATAACACCCCCCTACCAGAGGCGGAGGCCAGAAGGAGCCCTTTCAAAAAGCTAAGTACCAGTATGGGGCTCCACACGCTGGTCGTGGTTGCGGTGGTGGAAAAGCCGGAAAACACAACAAAACAAGGTATGTTAGCGTTGCTCCCATTTCCCCTTCTATCCCTAAGTATTCCAAAGGAAAGCACACAGGTGACACTAGGCTGGTCTCCTACCTTACGGGAAGGGGTAAAACCCCTTGACCCAGCCCCTCCCTTGACGAAATAGACCCTGTACAAGTTCTCTCCTTGCAAAGGAAGTGCTAGAGCTTCGTGCTCGTCTTCCCTGCAGGGGAACCCCTGCCAGAGCTGGACACCCTTAACCTCTAGGCCGTCCAGTTCCCACTGGATCTAGTGGAGGGGTGCACAGCTCTGGCACTGCAGAAACTGTAGCTAACCCAGAAGTGCTAAGCATTGTGGCCGGATACTGAATGCCATGCATGGGCCAGCCACCGCGATCAAATGGCATCAAACCTCACTTCAACCCTGACAAAGTGCTCAAGATATCCACAGTTCTGGACAAGCAGGCCTTGCGCCTGGTGTCGGATGATCCAGACCAGTTTATGGTGCACATCTTCTCGTGTCCAAAGAATAACTGCTCCTCCAGGCCGATCTTCAACCTCAATGACCTGAAGCAAGTGGTAGAGTATGCCTATTTCAATGTGGACGGCATGCCCTTAGTGAAAAACATGCTCATGAAAGGGATCTTCTTCATGAAACTCGACTTGAAGGACGCCTAGTAGTGCATTCCAATCCACGAAGCGCACAGGAAATTATTACGGTTTCAGTGGCAACAATCTGTATGAGTTCACTTGCCTTCCCTTTGGACTGGCATCAGTGCCACGCGTCCACCAAGCTGCTCAAACTGGTAGTGAGCTTCTTGCACAGGGTAAGGATGTATCTGGTCATCTACATGGACAACTTACTCCTAATGAGCCAGAATCCAATCCGGCCTCATCAGGAAGGCACAAAAAGTTATTCCTGACAGCATCTCAGGACCAAGAAATCCTGGTCCTCAGGGTGCAAACGGTCCCAATGAGCGTCGCACCGCCAGACTACAAACAGCTGGAAATTATGGCCCTTTACCCAGAAACGCTGGCAGCAAACAGAATGGAGTCAGTCCATCATGGCACCTTAATGTTTTAGAATGCTGATGTACAAAAAATATTTAGAAAGTTGTATTACTTGATATTCCACATCACATAAATTACAAAGATTAATCATTTGTTTGTAGGTGGTTCTTCTCATGCTGTGGCTACCGTTTTTCCACCATTAATTGAAATTCAAAATTCAAAAGTTAAGCTAAACATAGTTTTTTCTCCTGAAGAGGTCTTCATATAATACTAAAATATTTGAAACTCAATTTAGCTTAACTTTTGAATTTTAAATTCCAATTAAATGGTGGAAAAGATGGTAGCCACAGTACAACATCAAATAGTTCAAAAGTAACGAATTCTCATTGAGAGGCGGCCATCTTGGCGGCCATCTTGGATCTGTGACTTCAACTCATGAAAACATAATTGGAATGAACTGCTGGTCTAATTACTATTGAGAAAATGGTATTACTTGCTATTTTATATTAAATATTTCAGAAGTTTTGATTTCTCATTAAATGGCAGCCATCTTTGCGGCCATTTTTGATCTGTGACCTCAGATCATAAAAACAACATCAGAAATCGATTTGTTACCACGTGCACGAAGGTCTCACAAACAAGGCTTGTTTACTTTATGAAGCATGGACATATGAGACATACTTAGAAAGTTATAGCTTTCAAACGACTTGATCACACATCTTGACATTTGGTAGAATGACTCTAATAATCCATAGCATTTTATATCATGCAACTTAGTAACTTACAAAATGGTAGATATTTTATAATTAACATTTTAATTTTCAACACTCACGTTGCATTGTCAGTGACGGACATTCGATGATGAATATAAGTCGGTGATTATCCATAAACATTTCGATGCATATATGCCAACTGCATTCGATGCTTATATTATCCTTGATGTGTATGTGAAGTTTACATATATAAATCCGTTGATTAAATGTATGATTCATTTAGAATTCAAAGAGGACAAATCTGTTCGTAACAACTGCTGTTGTTAAACATGTTTTTAGACTAAAGCTTCGCATGCACCAGCGTAGCGTTAGCCTCGTTCAACCCGACCATGTACTGTATTGAATTGAGTGCAGCCACTACAGTAGCTCGTTGATTGAGACTACACCAGCGTGCTGTTAAAAAAAGTCTACTATTCAGTATCATACGTCATTTGGCGTTCCTTATTGAACGCCGTGAAAAACATTCACAGCAGTAGATCTAGATTTGTGAAACGAATGGATTATCATTGTTACAATAACATACCCATCAAGAATTCACATGTCGGATCAATTATAAACCAATTATGAAGTCATGGACAAAAGGATATTTCTCACATCACCCGCATTGCCGTATAATCGATGTTGTTTTTATGCCTTGCATGTAGATGATGTAGGCAAGAGTGGTGACTTGACCTTTAGGAGAGTGTACGGATATTGTGAAATAAACAAAAAAGTCTGTGTTGTCATACATTAATATCAACATTTCTGTAGAGTTCATGAGTTGTACATTAGATATGCATGAAAGTTTTGTGTTACCACTAGTATTATTCATTAGAAAAAGACCTCTAAAATGTCGCATATTCCAATGCTTTCTATTGTGTCAAGCCGGTGTTTGTGAGACCAAGATGGCGGCTGTTATGTTTACATCTCTCAGAGCGCTCGCTGATTGGCTGACAGACTTGAAAGGGGCGGAGATCGGAAAAGACAGCTAGGCGCACTTCGTTATTGTACAATATATAATATAAACAACTTCCTGTGAAGATAATATCATCCCCATTATTGTATTTGTCTGACCTATGTTGAAATCAAACATCTAGACATTTGGCCTTCGTTATGTACAATATACATAAAATCTATGTTTCTTTGTGTCAATGCTAAGAAGAAGAACTAGTTCGATTGAAAGAAAGGTATTTGAAAGGCAGCTAGCTATGAAAAACATGCAAAATTCACACGGCTGGACAGTAATGGTACGTCAGCTATTATTACAGTATGGATTATGCAATGCATATGACATATACAAAGATCCACCTTCAAAAATTACTTGGAAAAGGGATGGGTCACGTCTCATGTCACAAGCTATTGGGAGTCCAAACTGAAAGAAGAACTTTAGAAATCATCTTTATGTTATCTAAATACCGAAAAAATGCAGTTTAATGAAGGTTCATCTATGTATGGTGCTGCCAATCGCTCACTTGGTGCTATCCTGCTCTTGACACAGAGATATCCATTACATACAAACAGAACATCAGGTAGTTCATTTGACACCCCATGTCCATTATGCCATGGACATGAATCAATGTCTCATTTTATTCTGGAATGTTCTATAACAGAAGAAATTAGAAAAGTATATTTAGAAAAGCTATTTTTATTACTATTAAACAATCACATTCACTTGCCAGTTGGAAATGAAGAGACAATCAAACTTATTCTAGATCCCACAAACCACTATGGTACTTCTTGCATTCTAGATAAAATCATGCACATAAGTCGAGATATGTGCTATCATTTACATCAACGTCGCAGTCATCTCATATCAAGGGACATTAAAATTAATAATTGTCAATAATAATTATCATGTACTATCATTACTAATTATATGTTATATGGTCATTTTTATTCAACTTGTATATAATGTGTTATTGTATTACATACTATATTTTATGTTTTAAATATTTTGTAATGGTTTACCATGTTGGCTAAACAAATGGCCGAATTTATAATAAACTAACTAACTAACTAACATCGCCGTTTTTTTCCATTGCATTGGAGTTCAAATTCACCCCACGCAGTTCAGACTAACTTCTTAAAACCAGCACCATTGGATTTGCACGTTTCATAGGTCGTGTTCTAAATTTAGAATATCCAGCGTCGACAAACCCACAAACAAGAGGGGGTCTTATAGCAAAAATGCGATTGGTGATTTGGCCTATATCTTGAACGTGAAATGTGAATTGCCTGCATTTAACCAAGAAATGTGATGGAACGTACCATTGGTGACTGGTGATCTGCTCATTACAAGGGTGGTGATTTGTGATATGCCCCAAATGTGATGAAACCTATTCAATTACAATTCCTCTGATTGGTGAAAGACAATGAAATGTATTGGTGACTGGTGATTTAGGCAAAAACTGTTGGTGAATGGATTTTCATCAAGGCTATATACCCCCTCTAAACAACTGTGACTACCGATGATAGTCACTCTTATGTACAAAATAATCGACAGCCATAAGAGAATGATAACAGTATATGTTGAATTAAAGTTTATCTGGAAATATTATTTTTCTTTTGAATATTGAATCACTATGCGCTCACCATGTCAGGTTTTTTTAAGTTTACATTTTTATGACAATGTCTAAATATATTATACAAATTAGAGAAGTAATGCTCAGCAACCTGCTGGCCCGTGCTATGACTTGTCATTCTTATATTAGTTCAAAAATTATGATTTCTAATTGTGTGGCAGCCATCTTGGACCCCATCTTGAATTTCTCAAAAGCCTCAAGGATACACGCTTGATATCCGCCAGATATGCAATTCTTCAGTTCCCAATTGCGCGGGACGTGTTGCGCAGTAGAATTAATCCAAACCAAACAGTCCATTGACTACTTCCCGTCGCTCGCGTCATTGTAAACTAACACGACTTTAAATATTCTAAGGTAATTTTCAGCTATCACTTATCCTATGTCATTCATGTAAAGTACTTTTCTAATAGAATTTTGAGTGAGGATTATGAATCTGTAATCGGATTTTAGTTAACATTGAAATTGACGAAGATATGGGCAGAATACCAGTCTTCGTGAAAAAAATGCAGACGACCCGTGTAGTTTGTGCATGATACAAACGTTTTAACTTCACTATTATGAAGAAGGCATGCCTCGTTCCTTGTAGTATTTTTCATGAGGATTACGAATATGTAATCGGATTTTAGTTAGCATAAAAATTGACGAAATTATGAGCAAAAGCCGGTACTTGGTCAAATTTGCAGACAGCCAGTGAAGAAAAAAGTTGACAACTTCACTATATTGAAGAATGCACGCTTCAAATAGATGTACTTACTTAATTTTCCAACGTCTATCGGTGTAACAGCCATCAATGTTGTGTAGAATACACATTTTGAATGATATAGCATTAAATGCGATTTTAAATGGGCTTATAACATATACCGGAAGTACCCATGGACTTTTGTGTCTCAAATGTTTATAAAATATGACGAGTGCGCAACTTTTCTGCGCAATTGGGAACTGAAGAATTATGAGGTCCCAATGATGTAATATCAATCATAAAAAAACTTTATCGACCGAGTCGCGGTTAGGCTAAAATATCTGCTTTAGCACCCTGACTATAGTATACTTGGTCACGCGCAAGAAACTGTGCAAACGTGGCATAAACCAGGCTGTCGTCGGAATAAACACAAGTGGTTTGTGTAAAAAAACATGTCTAACATGAACTACCAGCTGTATAGAAACACTACTTTAGGGAAAACATTACAGGAGAGTTTAAATAACCTAATACAGGTACTTATGGATTTGTTACTTTTCTAAGATTCTCATACTATGCGTGAGAATTGGAAAAGTCCATGCAGCAAGATTCCCGCCAAGAAGGTGCAGTAGTCTGACTCTGAGCACTAGAGAAGTCTGAGTGGACAGAAGTGACATCTGATCTGGTTTAAGCCTAATACTTAGCCCCCTTTATTTACATTCCATTGCATACTACATTAATTAACAAAATAAGTTATTTTATGACCTGCTTAACTATGTTCTCCAGATGATCACCACCAATTAAAAATGGATAACTGTAAATTTTAAGCATAATAGAAATATCAGTTTAATAACAGATCCCTTTTTGTTAAGATAAGTGCTTCAAGAACGTTCATCGTACAATTTGCAGTGAATTTCACTCGAGATAGGCCGCTAACCAAACAGGACGAACGTAAATATGTACAAGCCAAATCATGGACTCCTCATTTCCCAAGAGTGAAGCCACAGTCTGACTGTTACGAATGTTAAATCCCCTTCTGCTGTACGGTAAGATATGAGTGGAATGATTATTAAAACAAAAACAAACCCACGTCTGTGGTGATGCAACTATGCAAATAACGACAGCACCACTTCTGATTTAGCGCCATATCTAAGTCATGTCAGACTGTGGCTGATTTTACACCAGTCATCGTAAATGTACGACCCTAGCATTACTAATTTCTTCTAAGAGTAAGTTACCAATATGTTCCTACCCCCTTGACCATTATCACTCGATGGCCAGCGACTAAAACGCACGAAAAGCAAAACAAACCTCCACTGCCCAATAATTCTCTGTCTTATCAGGACATTTGATAACACGAGGTACCGTAATTGATTTCTACACATGCACAGTTTTCAATAACAATATCACCACTAACACCCCCATCCTTCCTTCTAAAAACAACCTCAAATTAACACGTTTTGCAGACGTGAATTTTATAATAATTGACAGAATAAAATGTCCATCATTTAGTCACACTAAATGATAATCATGTCATTAGCATTCAAAGGAGAACATCGTGTGATCGAAAATAACCTGTCTTCCGGCGGGCTACGCTATCAATGCAGTGTTTACCGCGTTAGTCAATATTTGGTGATAAGAAATACAATCTCTACGGCTCGTGCGCTGCGTTCCTCTTCACACCAGTTTTTACCTGCCTAGAGTCACCAGCAGAAAACGCAGTTTTCCTATCGCCAAAATGAACATCTCTGGACCTCTGACCGAGCAAGAAAAGGCCAACGCCAAGGAGATCTTTGAAGCTCTAGACCAAGACGGGGACGGCAAGATCACCAGAGACGATTTGAAGCAAGCCTTGATCAACGCGGGCTTCGAACTCACCGATGATGAGTGTGAGGTAGGTTTGTGACATGAAAATATTTGAATGTTTATAAAGTGTTTTTAAAGCTTTGAAAGTGTTGTATAGAAAAGCCGTTGGAAATTTTAGATGTAGGATACTTAGCTGTGATAATTGTATTGCACGTGAAATAGTTGACAGTGCATTTTTCAAGTTTTATTCCCTCGAGTTTATTCTAGTCACTCTGTAAATTGGCGAAAGCATCTTTTTTTAAAATAATTATGCTTTAACTATGCTCTTACACATTGTATTAGTCTGTATTTTGATCTATTACTATACATCTTGTGCGAAATAAATTATATTATTATATTATTATCATAAGTTGAAAAAAGAAGGAAATGTTTAGAAAATGGTTCGTTGGTTGATATTACCTACAGAGAACGGTCTTGGGTGGTTAATTGTTTTGTGTACCCTCGAAGTATTTTCACAGTATCTAGACACATTAAAGCACGATGCAAACATATACAATAATAGCTAATCATTGCTATTTTAAGGTAATACAAGGTATTGTATATATAGGTTTTATTCTATTTAGAATAATTTGTCCGTTTTCAGGCTGTTATCGCCATGGCGGATGCTGATGGCTCCGGCTCAGTCACGTGGGAAGAATTCCTGAAGGTGGTTGAGAAGAGACCCATCAAAAGGAGGATGTAAGTCAAAACTTAGTAACTAGCAGATCCGAGATTGCGGAAAATGGTTGGGATGCACTTAAGGGATTAGATATGAGGGCTTCGTACACGCGCTTCATAGCGGATTTGGCAGAACTGAAAAACCCGTCAAAATGAAATATTTTGGTGGAAAAAAAGGGTGGAGACACTCCTCCGGGCCCGCTTTATCTGTCAGAAGATACGAATTTTTTGATTTACAAACTACATTTGCCGATTACTTTTATTTGAACGATACACACCCAATAGGTCTTTATAAATGCAGAATGTACTTCTCCTGTTTATTTTTCTAAATGGCGGAGGAAAAATGTTTTACGTTTTCTTTAAAATAATCGCAAAATATTGCACATATATTTTTAGGAGGTACTGATAATTCCAGACACTAAAGTTGTCCCCTAAAACGGCAAAATTTGATTGATAACATTTATGTACAGTATACAGTAGTTACGATTTTATTCGTGTGCTTATGTATCTGATCTACAATGATCATATACGTTTAAAGTAACCAAACCATTTTTTTCCTTCTGTCTGGCATCCTTGCCTAAACTAAAGACCTCTTAAAGTTGTCAAATTTGACTGATTAATATGTGTGTAGTAGTCACAATTTCTTGGCTATGTAAACATATCTGATAACAGCATAAATTATCACCAAACACTCAACTTTCAGTCAAGCAGCTCTGAAGAAACTGTTTGATGCCTTCGACACCGATGGTTCTGGATTCATCACCAAAGAGGACCTGAGGAAACTCATCAACGAGGCAGGATTTGGTGATGAGGTATAAAAATCTATATGTTTATTTACAAGATATCTCAGAGCTGTAATGTTACCCTATCTTCTTTAAACTGGTAATTTTCCAGTTGATTTCACATCACCATCATGTTCAAGCAATGATTTGCCTGTCAGCATTTTTGTCATGTTGACACTCAATGAATAATCCATGTTAAGTTTGCTAGACAATAGCGGGCATAAGAATTAAGCCCAGACCGTTAAAAACTGTAGCATTTTACATGTGTAAATGTAGTACATGGTTTTAATAGTTGATGCTGCTACAGCGTATAGATGGTTGGTATCCATGTCATGTAATCACTGTATTGCCTTTCTCAACTCCCTGAGGAGTATACAGCTAGCACCCTGCAATCGCAGCGCAAACGTGCTCATCACATACAACAAGCATTAGCATTCTCCCATCCGTCATGTACCTATTTAACTTGCAAGTACCTCTCATCAGTTGGCTCGAAATGTGTGCATTACTGTAGAACCTACAATAATAATCACACCTCTATTCAGACCATCACTATAGAAAGACAATTCCTCGCAACCCCAAAGTCGTTACTAAGAGACAAAAAATGACCGCCCTCAAAGAGACCACTTTTTGAGACCACTTATAATAAGGTCAGGTCTACTGGTGGTCTTTATAGAGGGGCTCAACTCTCGGAAATCCGACAAAATGTTTAATACAGAAGAATTTGAGAAGTTTATCACACACGTGTCATATATTTATATCTATGATATATAACAAAATAATTCGTTTAATTTGTTTAAAGTGACTTATAAACCTCTAGAACGGCTGAGTATAATTTGTATTTAAAATATTCCTCTGTAAATGTAATGCACATACAATGTCACTATAATAAATAAAATCAACCAGTCAATCAATTACACGATTCTTGTTACCTTTCAGGTGAGTGATGATGAACTGAATGACCTCATCAGCAAAGTGGACGAGTCGGGCGATGGCAAAGTGAGCTTCGAGGAGTTCATCAACGTCTTCATCGAGTAGATCGGATGGAATCTCAATCATGTTACACTGTAATCACCATTATTTCACAGTTTGAGCCACGTTTGTGGAAGTTGATGGCATTCTATGTTGTTGAGACTGTTTTCTAGAATACAAAAAAATGCTGCTTGGACTCGTGGTGCATTTCTGTTCATTGTTGTTGTCATAGCTTGATGTGAGTAGGTATCATATGTTACTGTCAATGTTGAAATAAAGTCGTATAAAACACGTTATTGTTATCTTTATTTCGTGAAAATGGATTTAATACACATATTTACATAATGTATTACATAATGTATTACATTTAAAATATACAGATGCATTTTGTTACTTGTCAGTTAGCTTTTCAGTACTGCAAACCTTCCCCCCTTATGATGTTGGACACTATTTTGTAAAATTGATTTGGTAGTTTACAAAGAGAAGATAAAAGACAAGTAACACAATGGAAATCGGTGATTCATATCTTAAAGCTTAAGATTTGTTGAGCAAGGTTCATAGCATATTGGAAACTATGTATCATATTGAGTTCGTTCTTTATAGATATGCTAAATTCCAAAATTAACACCATATAATCACTAAATATATCTAAAATTATTTATTGCGGTTTTCGACTGTTGTCCTCATCAGAATACAATAACATTTTTATAAAGTTTTGTTGTATTCTGATGAGGACAACAGTCGAAAACAGTTCAATAAATAAATAGTGGAAGCAGATTTTACACAATTATGTAAAATCTCTTAGAGTACTATTCACCACAAGATACAGGCTCGAAATCCTGGCCCCCTTACTTTTATTTTGTGGGTAAACATAACACAATAGCACGCCCTTATAATGAATACAATATAGCACCCAATTAAGGCTAACTCTACAAAGAGAAGATCACACGAAGACATTGAGGTTCTACTGTAGTGAATCCTACAACTTACAGCATTACATACACAGCATTTATCTTGTAACTGTAAATAATGAATTAGCACTATGACACCATCATCACGATTATAAGAAGGGTATATAGGAGCCGAAAATAAGTGGTCTGCCCCTAGGCCCACGTTTATGACATTCCAAAAAGTTTCTGTGGTTACATTTTTTACATGATGTCCGTATAAAAGAAATATGTCCCGTGTCTAGACAAGCATTTTAATGGGTGACATTTACAAGCCAGAGTGTCTCAAATAACGACCGTGTCAGGGTGTCACCCATTTTAACATTAACATCTTAACCCATGTAGGGACCTATAAGAAGGAGAGAGTTTGAGAACAATGGCAAACAGAAGTAGGAATTTCTAATCGTATGGCAAACCTGTCCAATCCAAATACAACCAGCTCACCAAATATGGCATTGTCTTTTCTATTATGCCAAGGTTTGATCGCAGCTTTGCTTGTCTCTGGTGTGGAAAAATTATAACCATTAATGAACAATTTCAAATATCAATGGTGGATACGGGGGTGGGTGGAGGGGGAAGGGCCATACACGCATCTTCTGGTCAAACTGTTCACCATTTAGGAATTCGTCATCACCCCAGTGTTTTATCAATGTCATAGTCAAAGCACTTAGATCACCCGTGTTTTCAGTCAATAAAATCAAGCTAATTTGCATATTCATATTTGAAAAAATGCCTGTATTTATTCCTTAGAGATATTATAAGTGGGGGGAAATAATAGATAATAGTATGAAAAAAACCTGGGGATCTCAGCCAGGTCACTTGTTCATTATCTATAGGTAAAGTACATAAACCCAAGTGATGTGACTTCCTAACCTTTTTGGTGAGTGCAAGTCGTAAACCTGCAGGGTCTTGAGGATCTCACGTTCTCCCACTTCTGAGAAATTTTGGATCTGCAATTGACTATTGAGAAACCTCTGGTCTTGCATCCCTATCCTGACCAGCGTATGCTTTACTGCTTTAGTAGATGTCGCATTTACTTTATGCAGTTGGAGGTTCGAGCTCAGCTTTTTGTAAAAAGGTGGTGGTGGCGGCGGGAAAGGGGGGTGGGGCCGGTGGTGGTCTGTTTTTCTGCGCGTGCTCATATCTGATCATATCTAAAGATATTTTGGCACCCAGGAAGGGTTCAGATGAATTACCTGACGCCCCACCTGACACACATTGCGTATTTGGAAACTTGTGTGCATTCTAAACTCTTCGTATATAACACAGTGGTAGCTTTGGACGCTTCATGTCTAGTCAGAGATAAACTCTTTAAACCTCAAATTACTAGTAACACCATCTTGCCTGTTTGTTTGCTGGGGTACTGAGGGCTATAGAGCTGGGGCTGGGGCTGGGGCTGGGGGCTTCTGCAATCCATTAGCACTCAAACTTTAACTAATTTCCCACTTAACAATTAATTTTCAACAACTGTTGTTTTTACTTAGTTATATAATAACGTGCAAAGCAATTTTTGCTGATTCCCCCACCTCACACATATATATGAAAAGAAAAATCCAACACACATAAAACACTATATTACCATCCCTTTACACACCCACAAATTAGTAATAATAGAACTAACATATCAGTCACTACTAGGGTACATTAATAGGCACATTATGATAGATATACGACATTATATCATGAATGATGCTTGATCTTGACCTTGAATTTGCAGTCACTTGTGGATCAGGCGTGTTCACCACGTCAAACAATGGTGTTATCAGAAATATGCTGTTTACAAGCGTGTATGTGCATACGGAGGCCACTAATCCCATGTATGCCCACTCGAACATGTATACTGCCAGTGTCAGAAAACGCTACGGCCTGTTCTGATTATTGAAGCCGATTCATTTTTTTTTTTTTTTTTTTTTTTTTTTTTTTTTTTTTTTTGGGGGGGGGGGGTGAGAAGAAGAAAATTGATATGATTTTCGAGTGGCAGAATCATATACCATAACCCCGTTCCCCCTAATATTTTCATCCAATAACATACAGTATGTGGTTTCATGTTCATGTTCGTAGGGCTTAAACACTGTAAAGGTGTAATTCACTGCTTATATTGGTCGTTTAAAGATGAATAATGTGCATGACTGGTTTAAAAACTCATGGATATGTATTTGAATTGCAGTCTTGTGTCGCTCTGGACAACCTGTTTATCTAATTTTATGAATGGACAGGGTATGAAAGTTATGCTGATTGGTTCCCTTACCATAGAAACGGCTTCTAGAAAAAGTAGCTGGCCCTGACAAAAGTAGACGGCCCATATAGTTATTTTAATACAGTAGCCCTATACGATGTGGCCTTCTCATCAGTCCATGAACTTTCGAAACCAGTCGGCCATAACTAAAGTCAGCAGCCATAGGGCCGTCGGCAGGTGCTTTTTTGTTCTCTAGGATGGCCCAATACATTTCAATGCGTCGTGTTGGCATCTAGCCGTTTATAGTCCACCCAACTCATGTACATCACGAAACTATAGCATAATTGTGGATACAATTCTGCAATATGACTTTCATAGTGATTTTGGAAAACGCACATGTTTGTGTATACTAAAACAAAATAAGGAATAGGTAGGGAAGATTTGCTGGTGCAACTATAGATTTGAAGGAAGCTAACTTAAAAAAAGTAGACTAATGAAGAGATATGGTAGCATAATATCAGTACACACCGTCATGAAGAATGTTCAATGGAGTTTGTGTCACACAGCATTGAGAAAGACGTCAGTCAGCACAAGAAATGTCAGCTACGTCAAGTAGCTCAACAGTTAGGACAAAGGACAAGGCAAACATAGTTTCATCAGCACATCAAATCTTAAAAAACAAAAACAAAAACAAAACAAAACAAAAAAACACAAAACAAAAACATTATCAGAGCCGCGATCATTTTAGAAAAAAAAATCATGGATCCACCAGTGCTACATATTAAAAATGATCTTATGTAAAAGCAAAAAGCAAGGAGCCTAGATTGCAGGTGTGAACTCTATAAGGGAAAAATATTCTATTTTCAGCTTTTTCATATTTATTATACTTTAAACTATGAAGAACAACATGTTTTGAAATGAACCTTTTATCTTCAATAGTTTTCCCATTACAACGCATTTTGTAAAGACCAAGCTGGAGTGAAAAACAATGACTCATTCTTTGCAGGATTATAAGGTTATATGGGCTAAAAAATCAAATTTTTACATTTTCAATGTTTTGTATGCTATAAATGATAAAGAACAACATCTTTTTAAAATGAACCTTTTATCATCAATAGTTTTTCTTATATGTTACATTTTATAGACATCAATTATTATCAATGTATATTGATAGGCAATGTTTAAAGCCCAATTTCTCAAAACTAAGTTTGCATAGTGGATGAATTTTTCTTTTATATTTCTCCTTAACCATGAAATCAAATTTTCACAAACGTGTATATATTTGAAGATATATGCATTCTGAAGAAAACCTTACTAGGAATTTTGATTTTTTATTTCGTTGATGAATTATGAACGTTTTTTGTATTGATTTGCAAGAAAATTCGGAAAATAGGTGGTTTTAAAACTTAAAATGCATGTAAAAAAAAAAGTAAATAGGAAAAATATAAAAAAATGAGGCAAGGTTTTCTAGATAAATATACAAATTTTTTGTAACTGAATAGTGATTTTGGTCATTTCGATGTTTTACTATCAGTTATATGCTTCAAAGGCAAAGTTGTCATTTTTCATTAATTGCTTTATAATTTTTTTTCATCAATCTATACAATTCAAAACATGTTGTGTCTTAGATTAGATAATTATCTACAAAATAAGGTGTAATTTGTAAATTGAAGCAATAATGAGTGAAAAATTAAAGTTTAATAAAATCCTAAGAAAGGACAAAAAAGTACATGAGGTTTTCGCATTCCCAGAACTAGTTTCTCAAGTGTTGTTGAAAACCTCCTCCACAACAACCCTGCTAACCAACAAATATGATACAGCAACCCGGAAACTGTTGGCAGAAAATTAAAGACAGGCACATTTAAGTCTGGGTAAAATCCTAATGGACACAAACCAACTAGTCCCCAAAATGGAATACAGCAATGATAAGGCAGCCTGACGACAGGCACATAAAATAGTTGATAACACTTTAACCAACCGGGATTTTTCCATTTCACTACCTGTACCATTGATAAATCAAGAGTGTCCCCAATGGAAAATAAGCATTCGCTCCGTTCACCTTTTTCAAACCATTGTCGGCTGGAAAATCATTCGCCCGTTCTTAAAAAGCCTCTTACAGGAAGAAGCCAGAGCCAAAAGGAGGATCTTCGACGCTCTGGACGCCGATGGCACAGGAAAGATTTCAAGGACAATCTGAGCTCGGCTCTTGCTGATGCTGGATTTGAAGTCACGGATGATGAAATCGGGGTAGGTAACGAGAGGGTAGAGTAGGAAATTCAGTGAGTTTGAATGGTTGCGTGGACAACCTGAGCTCGGCTCTTGCTGATGCTGGATTCAAAGTCGAGGGTGATGAAAGTAGATGAGTAGGAAATTGAGTGAGTTTGAATGGTTGGGTGGTTATATTGAAGTTGGCAGAGTCATGTCGAACGATTTAAGTTAAAGAACGTTAAAGCAAACATCATTTATGGATGTATTCTTGTCCACGTGAAAAATGTCTGTGATGAATTCAGAGGGAACATTAATTTAAGTGGAGTTTCCTTTAACAGTTGAATTTGGTTTTGCATTAGGAGCATAGTTTTCATTCGTGTGAATTGCATCTGTATATATCTAAAGCCAATCAAAAAAAAAAAGCTTCTCCCATGTTTGCTGAAATATTTGTTTCTGATTGGCTAAGAGGTGGTGGAAGATATTCTCCGATATCATACACTACAAAGTATGCAGCCTAAAATGACGAATAATCATGGGGGGGGATTTTTACGAGTGGGTGTAGGATATTGGAAAATCTCACCTCGTGTTGACTTTAACAGAACTCATCCACTGCGCTCAGTCGTTCTGTTCAGGTCCGCACTCAGTGAGATACGTTCTGATATCTCACTCCCACTCGTAAAGTAATAACCTTTCATTATTGTAAAACGCAACAATCAATTATGTGCTACCTCGATACTGCTTATCTCGAGTTTTTCCGTTATCTCAATGTCTCCCCATTCCCATCCAACAACGCTGACCACAAATCAGATGGATATATCGAATCGTGGCAATCTCGAATTTTAATGGTGTCTCTACATATTCGAGAAAACGAGATTCTGCGTTGATTATTCGTTTATGATGAAGAACCGCTACTTTGGGTGGGACCTAGAAAGTTTGGAGACACTCATGGCAGATTAACTGCACTGTTATTAAAGCCTCTGTAGATCGACTAAGTACATGAAGGAGTCACTTCATTAGTGCTCATTAGAACGAAATCCAGTGAAAACATCGTAGTTCACAGTCGGACATGTTTTACTCGAGTTCGTCTGGTTCGAATATCCGCTTGTTGAGTTGAGAAATCACATTGGATTACCAATCTAGAATGGTGTGATACAATATAATCTATTGCCGTGCGTCGTCTCTTTAAATAGAAAGATGCGACATAGGAAAAATTATCTGTTGAAAAATTATACAAAATAAAACGTACATATTGTGAACAGAACCGTTTTAACATGCTCAACGCTTTGGGACCACAGTCTTCTGGTAAGGAGTACAACTCCCTATCCAAGTTGGTCACCGTAACACATTGTGCATTGACCATATAAATTGTGTTGATCGAATACTTATTACGATTAACCACATTTAGTTTCATGGTCTACTTTTTTTTTTGTATATCACAAGCCCATAAAAAATAGAACGTTATTTTTGAACACAGATACATAAATTTACTACGCTTGACTAGGCCCATACATATTGTATCCGTCTGTTTGCTTGTGGTTTGAAAATAAGACATAATAAGGTTATATAAATCATTGTATCACAATCAGCTGACATATATCAACCACTTGACATTCCAGCTGAAGTTAACCCCGATTTATTACAGATTGTTTATCAAAGAGACCCAATGATAGACATATGAATTGTGTTATTAAACGAAGATGTAATTCTTACATTTTTGATGGGTATATTGTAAGGAGTTACAAAATGTAATCAAAATTGTGTAAGAGTTGTTAAGATAAATGAAGAAAGTGGAACATGCTAAATTGAAAGAGGTATTTTTTTTTTTTTTTTTTTTTTTTTTTTAAATTTAACGAAAATTTATTACATTATATACTCAGATAAAAGTTCATTACAGCAAGCACATTCAAAGATTCCTAACTAACAACTAGTATTGATTATTTTCAAGTCAGACATTATGTAAATCACATATATACATATATATTATATTATATTAAAATTGCTCTGAAATTCATTTAAGAAAATTAAATAAGTTGGAAACGAATATCATATTAATCATCAAATACAAATTTATGAATTATTAATTTTGCAGAATTTAGATAGATACGTATACATTCATACACCTTGTTTACATATACATATATACACATATACACATACGTACAGTTACATACACACAAACACATATACACATACATATAAACACACATAAAAATTGCTCTGAAGTTCATTTAAGGAAATTAAATAAGTTGGAAAATAGGTAATTTGGAAGAATCTTATGATATTAATAATAGTGTTCTAAAATAAAGACATTAAAAAATGTAATGATAATAATTTAGAAATTTTGAAACTACCTGGTCACATACTTTAGAGGCTTATAGGCTATTTATAATTTCACATATTATGTCATGATTATTATATTATGTATAAGATACAACCCAAATCACATTCATAAGTAATGCATAGAATGAAATGAAAATAAAATTGAAGGGCACATAGCAAGTGGAGGCCACGAGCAATTTATTTCACATCTTTAACTCAAAGATGGTGGTGACCCCGGAAAAGAAGGTCTGAGGCCATGAAAAGCTTCGGCTCTCCACCCTGATCCTAAGTCTAAGTTTTCACAGTAAACTTACAAGTAATTAGAAAAAGGTATGATTCATTGGCTGTGCAGTTCTTATCAATTCTATTATCACATGAATACTAGTTGTGCTAGTTATTTTAGTTAATTTATTCAAACACAAGTTGGAAGCACATACTCAGGCACTAGTAATTGTTATCACAAAGGAACACTAGTATATGTTGGTAAACGTAGTAAAGACAAAGTCTGACACTCGTAAATATCAATCCCCAAACACTTCATTGGGTGATGTATCTGACGGAAAGATTTGTTGAGGGTAAGATACGATTCTGATCGCAAAGCAACACATACGCAATGAAGCATCTACCAGGGAGCAGCCACAAAATTACCACGAGCAATTCGGATGGAATTAGCGAAAACGTCTGACCATAGCATCATCACCTGAGACAAGACATGGTGATAGCGAGACCCAGACCCTCCTACTTCCGGTTGGCACTGCCCGGTACAGACGACATCTTATCAAACCAGTTGCACTTGTATTTTTTTGCATAGTCGCACGTGCTAATTTGTTTTATCATATTGATGATATGAGATCACTTCCTGATACGAGTTCTAGACAAGCCTTTAGCATGAACTGTCTAGAGTAGAGAATTACCCAAGTGATGCGTGAGTTTACGCTCTCATTGTAACAATAGCTACGATGATATCATGCTTGAGGTTATAGATCAAGCAGAAAAGTGAATTACGGACTTCAGAAGCATAGCATACATCATTGGGACATATGGGACTTTCCACCAAAAGCCGGCTATATTTTCCACCACCCCCCACGCAAAAAAGAAAAAAAAACAACAACAAAAAAACAACAAAAAACAAAAACAAAAACAAAAACAAAAAAAAAAGAGGAAAGAAGAAGAAGGAAAAGATTATAAAAACACCGATACCACACTACAGAAAATTGTGTATTTGTTATTTCAACGTGATCATTTAATCATTTCTTTTTCCAATTCTGTTTTAGGCTGTCATTGGCATGGTGGACTCCGCGGGAGATGGCTCCATCTCATGGGACGAGTTCAAGACCGTGGTAGAGGCGAGGCCCATCAAGAAACGGATGTACGTATTTTTAATTTGTGTTTATAAATGAAAACCTATGTCAGACTGTGTACAATATCTATATTTACAAAAGTACATGCGTATAGCTTGATACAGTATCAAACGTGGTGTAGACAGTGTATAATCATAACCAATAACAGTATACAAAACGCTTCTGACAACCGAACAAACTGAAACAATGTGCAACGTTAACTAGCGGGAGCTGCCCACACTAACCATAAAGTTCTCCTCTGACGGCAGGTAGTTTAACCTAGGACTAATGATTGATATTGGGGCCGCATCATACATGCAATAAGGCAATTGTTCGTGGCCCAAAACACCAATAGATGTGAACTCTAAAAATTTTCTTCACCACTGAGACCACTTGAGGCCAGTTCACCAAGTGGTCTTGATAGAGATATTCTATTTGTAGAGTGTTCTGAATAGCAAGCATTTTTTTAAAATAATATTGAATTTGTTCTGTATTCATCATTTTATAAAGAACAACCGTCAAACATAATGTGCATACTATTGTAGAACTAAACTGAAAGTAAGATCACTTCCTTAAAGAGACCACTTCTATGATAAGTCAATTTCTCATGGCCTTCATAAAACACCACAATGAGTGTCTAATCAGACCACTTAAGGCTGCAGCCCCCGCTGCTACTATGAAAGTGTTCTCATTCAGTCAAACAGCTGCTGTTAAATATGATAATGTAGATAATGTAGACTATTTTGTCCCTCATAAAACACATTTTCTGTTGTTTGAACAGAGAAGCGGCCCTGAGGAAGCTGTTTGATGCTTTGGACACGGACGGATCCGGCTTCGTGACGGCAGCCGACCTCCGCAACCTCCTCGACCAGGTACTAAGTGGTTTCTGACTAGAGCACTGCACACCCAGTTCGTGCACACACCCATTTCGTGTATTATTCAAATAAAGTTGTTAGTATCAAAACAACTACCACACAATATTGCTACTTAAAGAATTATTGCTTTCCCGGTGCCAAAGTGGAAAAATAAAATTTCTCGTAAGATCTAATGTAAATAAACATGTTCAAATCCCCTATTATCACCACACACGAAATGGGCGTGCATGCAGCTAATTGCACCATAGATCATATAAGTTTAACGAATCATAACAATTGTGTTTATCATGCGACAATATAAGTAAGTAGCTTTATTTTGACACATCGAATAATATTGTGGGGTCATTAATTAATAGCAGTGTTACTATTGTTTAAACATTAAAATGCACGAAGTGGGTGTGCAGAGATCTAGAGGTTTACTTCCATCTATCGAATTATACATGGTACATGCCCATACCCGCTGAATATCTGATATGATCTGAAGTGTTCATTATGATATTTGGTGATGTGTCTAATTACAAGCATGACAAAAATACACAGCATGCTTATGTACCCGCGTAAAACAACAATTAAAACACCAACAAAGCATGTCCAGTTGATCCTTGATATGAGTCAGTTTTGTTGTTATGTTTGGAACAAAAGCAGGTTATTACAGAGGAGTAATAGAATCACTAACAAAGCACACACACAACAACACAAACACAACAACACACAATGAAATAAATGTAAAACAAAACACAGTCAACCACAGCCCTCAAAAGCAAGCACACTAATAAATAAAAAAAACAAAACAAAAAAAACAGAACAGAAAAAACAGAACAAAACAGCAACAACAAAAAAAAACACAAAAAAAACACACACAAAACACACACAAAACACACACACACCACGCAACCATGGACAACATAACTAAAATTAGAAATACAATTATTATTTGCCATCACTCATCATTGATACCGTTCAATCCTTGCAGGCTGGCTTCAGTGATGAGGTGAGCGATGAACAACTGCAAGAGGCCATCAGCAAGGTGGACTCCGCAGGGGACGGCAAAGTCAGCTTTGAAGAATTCCTTGGTGTATTCTTCGAGTAGGCATGGATCTCAATGCAACAGACAATACCCACATAATCCAGGAGCTGTTATTTGAATAATGGCTCTAAATTGGAAGATGGTCGGCTTATTCAGATGTCACGTGGTTTATTAAAGATGTCACGTGGTTTGAATTTGTACCAAACGCAGAACTAGTCAGAAATTTTGCATACAGTGTCTTAATGCAGTAAAATGTGCTGTGAGAACAATTTCGTGTTGTTCTCAGCAAAGTAACAACAAAAAGTGTAAGTTGATACGTGTTCAATAAAATATATAAAAACACATCTCTCTTGTTAGTATTAAGGATAAGGATAAATTTATTTCGGACTTACATCCATATTCACTAAAGAATTATATACATATATACATTACATTAAAACCTATACTAAATAAATTCATTAAAGCTATTTCATTATATTGAATACTTGTTGTTTCCAGTGTAAACACAATGGTGATTGGAAATAAAATTAGAAAGAGTTTAAAATGAAGCTGACTAAAATATTTATCACATTCTTCCAATCTAGTATATAGGTTAAAAATGGATTTTCTCAATAATACATAAAACCAATCAATATTATTATTCACAAACAATTGTGAAACACTACATCTCTTTCGTATGTCCAACAAATATCCGTAAACATTGTTAAAAGCAACTTTGGCATTATAAATTGTACTCTTATTAAAAGAAGACCACAGTGAACATATTGAGTTTACATTGGTTACCTATGATGTATGTAAGATGAATAGACATGTAAACACATAAATATTTAAATAGAAAAAAATGAACACGTAAATAAATATATCACCACATGGAAATATATTCATATATAACTGACATCAATATAATCATACTAGTATGTGAACAATGCCATAGTAAATTTGTATAATTCATTCTTTGACGATATACAATTTTTTGGGGTAAATATTTTAAATTCTATCACATTCGCAATAAAAAACAAACAAAAAAACTTTGGTGTGCAAAGTATCTGATCATTAGGTGTGTGTGTGTGTGGGGGGCGCTTAATTTTCTTTGGTCACAGAAGGGAGGGTGCTCAATTTTAATTTAAAGTGAGAGGGAGGGAACTCAATTCTGAAACTGAAAACGTAATATTTTACACACCAGGAATGGATCAATTGGTGCATTCCTGCAATATGCATGCTTTTGGATTTAACTGTATTGTAATGCCAACAAGTCAAATAGATTGCTAAATATATATTGACTATTGACAGTGGATGATTCATTGCAATATTCAATACACTTTAAACAATTTTCAGGGAATCTATCTAATATCAAACTTTATAATACGAAAGGATGTCATTGTTCGTATTTATCCAGGTGCGTGCGTGCGTGCGTGCGTGCGATGTGTGTGTGTGTGTGTGTGTGTGTGTGTGTTTGTGTGGAGGGGGATGCTCAGTTTCTTAATGTTCATATGGGCAGGGCATACAATTTCAACGAAAAGGGGGGCATGCAGCCACCACATGCCCCTTTTAAATGCTATCGCCATGGGTGTTATGGCATCTATGTGAGTTTTCAAACATAGAAACCCCATGATATCCTCCGATGCGCCCAAATCTTATGGAAAACCTGGATTTGTTAGTGTGGAGTGTAGTGAGTTCTCTTCAAGATTGGAAACGCCCTGAGTTGTTCTTCAATTGGAGGACACAGAACTGTTTACCACAAACTGTGTACAAAGGCACATGCAGTGGCCTGTATTTTCGATGAACCACAAACTGTAGTTCAAATGATGATGATGATGATGATGATGATGATGATGATGATGATGATGATGATGATGATGATGATGATGATGATGATGATGATGATGATGATGATGATGATGATGATGATGATGATGATGATGATGATGATGATGATGATGATGATGATGATGATGATGATGATGATGATGATGATGATGATGATGATGATGATGATGATGATGATGATGATGATGATGATGATGATGATGATGATGATGATGATGATGATGATGATGATGATGATGATGATGATGATGATGATGATGATGATGATGATGATGATGATGATGATGATGATGATGATGATGATGATGATGATGATGATGATGATGATGATGATGATGATGATGATGATGATGATGATGATGATGATGATGATGATGATGATGATGATGATGATGATGATGATGATGATGATGATGATGATGATGATGATGATGATGATGATGATGATGATGATGATGATGATGATGATGATGATGATGATGATGATGATGATGATGATGATGATGATGATGATGATGATGATGATGATGATGATGATGATGATGATGATGATGATGATGATGATGATGATGATGATGATGATGATGATGATGATGATGATGATGTATTACAAAACCAGCGGCAATTGACGTCAATAAAAAGTGACTTTTATAAGAAGATTTTTGGAAATATAAGCATAGTTGACGTTCTTTAGTTAATATATATTGTAGTTGAGACAACCTGCTTTTTATAACCCGCTAATACAATAGGGTCTCTACTAAATGTTTGCTATTGCTACTCTGTTACGGATGGAACCAGGCTTTATTTCTTTGAAAACTGAGCGATCAGATTGGATAAACAGAATACACGTCACGTGTGCGTTTATACATATCCCGTCTGTGTCATAACGCCCTCAAAAGCACTGTAAACTCAAGCGGCAATCCTCGGGTGTTTACGTTACTCTCACAACAAACCTTTGAGCTCCGAAACATTCCGAGTAGTTCCGAGTGCTGTAACCTAGCCACTAAAACTGAAGACTACTAATGAGAACAAGTCATGAAATACTAAACTATACCAATTAATTCTATATCAGCTCGAGCCCCCAAATTATAACCATTTTGTTAACAATGAATCAAAATGTGTGACATACTTAAAAATAAATATTTATTATATCAATTTTGTTATTATTATTTTGTTATTCATGGACATGTGCATTAAATTATTTTGAAAATGATTTAAATATCTATTAAATTATATATTCTTATATTTTTACAACTCCTTTGGTCTTTTAATTTAAAGGTACCACCATAATATACCACATAATGTACCACATATGCTTACATATATTCATATTATTTGGCAATGAATATATTTAAGAGTAAGTGTTCACTGTCGTCTATGCAAGTTGGGAATGGCATTTCGTAAGAAAACATTTTTTTATGTTACACTATCTAATCTTTTTATCACACTATCTATTATCGTGTGTTTCACCTGTAACATTCAACATAACGATGCATACAATTATGAATTTTATTACGAATGCATTGAACTACAACGCAAGAACGTGATCATGATCGTGACCATAATACTTGCTTCTTTCCTATTCCATGGCATGTTTGCCACATCTAAGAAGGTATTTAAGATTTTACCATGCTATGGTAAGAATACAAAACAAGGTTGCACTTCAATGTGTTCATTTTACTATTCGATTTACATATCAACACAATAATATCTACAAATGCCAATTTACCACTTGCTTTTCATCGATTCATTCAGTTTTCACTAATAGTCAGTCGTACAGTAGAAACATGATTTGGAAAAGAGAGCAATTGGTCCATAATATTAGTTTTGGATGTATGATCCATTTGAAAGAATCATTAACTAACATGAAGTCTACATTACCCCCAGATTGATTGGTCCGACGAAGATATTCAAAGTTTGGTGAAAGCAATGATTCAGACTGAAAATAAAGCCATTCAGACTGAAGTGGGAGAACTCCGCGCTGAAAATAAAGCAATCCGCGCTGAAAATAAAGCGATCCAGGTTGAAAATAAAGCCATTCAGATTGAAGTGGGTGACCTACGCGCAGAAAATAAAGAGCTTAAAACACGTCTGGCACAAGTTGAAAATCGCCATACTACGCTATCAGGTATGTAGATGTATGTGTTATTTAATTATTTACATATTAGTGAGAATGTCGAAAATGGGCCATAAACAGGAATAAAAGCACACATTAATTGGCAAAGTGCTCAAAATCAAATCACTTCAGTGTTGCTTCATACCTCATAGTTGTGTAAAGGTTGAACAAAATTGGTTCATTGGTAATCACTTTAACTTGTCCGGATACAAATATACATACGTACGTACGTACATAAACTGAATATTCATTTACATAGATGAATCCTAAAAGCACCCATATTTTCAAGACCAGCACAGAGAAAACAAGTAGAGTTTATCAGCTCCACTCACCTAGCTACAGCACGTTTTTTTTAACACCCGACCTGGGCTGCATTAAATGCTAATCTCCTAGTGGTGGTCAAATAACTTCAATATACATAACATCGGCAATCATTGATCCTATTTCAGGTGGTTTGCTCCCCATTGTTGGATTCACAGTTCTACTAACTACTAACTATGCGGTGCAGGCAGACGTCAACGTCCCATATGATGCTGTCGTCACCAATGAGGGGAGTGGATGGCAAGCGAACCAGCATCAATTTGTTGCCCCTGAAGCAGGAGTTTATTTATTCTACAGTAACTGTGATAGCATTGGCCCAAGTGTGCTTTTCATTCTACATAATGGCGAGAGACAAGTCCGATTGTTTTGTAGTAGTTCTGACTTTCTAAGAATAAGTTCTAACATGGTTGTTCTGAACCTTGCCTATGGTGATACTGTATCTGTAAGACACATTAGTGGTTTTGGTGAAAGAGCAACACTCAGAGGTAATGATGATTACAAACATAATACCTTTTCAGGTGTAAAAATTAACTAAATCAGGCTCGTATATGTGCCAGAGCAGCATGTGGTCAATGTAGACATTACAAATATGCATGGCATCATATAAATGATCAATGATTTGGGCTTCCTGTAGCATAGTGGAGAGATACCCGTTATTGGAAAACTCATTTATGTTGTTAGTATTAACTGTCCTGAAAAGAATATGCAAATAACATACCTCACACTCTCCATCATTGCATTAATTTCTTATTTTTAATTCTAGTATAGAAGAATTACAATACACATATTTAAGTATTGCAGAGAGAAAATATAGTTACTACACCAGTACACACATGTTTTTTTTTCTCTAGAGACTGAAGTTGTTGGAAAAATGCAAAATGTGATTTAAAAATTTTAAAAGAGTTGTGAATTATTGATTTATCAATTAATTTACATTAACATCTACAACTATGCATATTATGTATGAAAAATTGTTGTGTGACAAAAAAACATCTAATATCCACAAAGATTGATATGGCTACCATCGTCAATCCTTTCAAAATTGTTACGGCGCACCAGAATGGACCAGTCAGAATCACATAAAAATAAGAGCACATTTCATTTATTTATTTTCAAAATATTCATTAGTTTGAGAAATGTCCAATCACAGTTTTAATATCTACATGACATGACATTTACACAGTTCACGTCTTTACTTACATCATTATTCAGATACCCATTATGTCAACAATGAATCAAAATGTAAGACATACTTGAAAATGAATATTTATAATATCAATTTTGTTATTATTATTTTATTATTCATGGAACATGTGCATTATATTATTTTAAAAATGATTTAAATATCTTTTAAATTATATATACCTATATTTTTACAACTCTTTTGGTCTATTAATATTAATGGTACCACCATAATCAAAAAAATTATTTCTTGAATACATTGTTTAAAATAATGCGATGCAACATGCAGATCTATTTGTGTTATTTTTATGGTCACAAAATGTTACAATGGAAACATGAAACTTGCCAACAGTCGCATATTAATTTGTTTCATGTCTGTAGTTGTATAAAATCTACCTTATCTAGAAACAATAATAAATAATACATAATGCTATTTATAATTATAAATAAATATACATGACATGGGATCCTACACATATTAACAACATCTTTATTGTTGATATGCACATGCTTGTGTTAAACCTTTTTTATACAATCTTCTAAAATCCTTATCTGTATATCATTTGTGACTGTGCAACCCCCCAACAACAAAAAATAAATAGGCCTAAGTAAAAATAAAATGAAAAGGCAAAAACAAAACACAAACAAAATTCCACTACATTAGATCTTAAATATATAAACAATTCTTAATTTTCATTACCAATATTTTAGTTGTAGATTTAATATCTTGTAAAGTTTTAGAGCCATTTTCCAGGATTGGCAAATTCAGATTTATTAAACAATACCTAACAATATTGCTACTGAAAAATAACTGGTTATATATTTATCATGTACAAGCAACACATGGATTTCCAAAACATTACATCTATAATAATTCAGTCCATGTCAGAAAGTTTTACAATTTCCATGCTTGCCTCATCATCAAATCAAAATATGCATCACCGTCTATAGAAGCACTAACTCCCGCATAATAATTTTCAAAATCCATCAGGGTCACCTGAAATCATTTTAAAGATTTAATCGTCATTGTTGATAAAGACAAAATGGTGTATATAAGAAGTAGTATTGAGAAGTAATGCTTACTTGTCAAAAGGGTATTGCAAATGTGTTTAGTAATGATATCATAATAATTTGCATAATAAATGGTCATTCTTTAAGAAATAAAATGATCAATTGCAATGGATGGATCCTTTGTCAAAGTTTGTTGAAATGCGTTTTGAAGAAAGCATCTGTCATATAGATCAAAATATGAAATAAACAGATTTGCAGTGGGATTAATTTCATTTTCAAATAAGTATTGTTTGTTTTATTTTTCTCATAAAATTAATAATGTCTATATACATGTACTCTTACTGTTACATTTGGCATATGCAAATAGTACACAAATTGAGGTCATAATTAAGAATACTACTTAAGCAATGAAAAATGTGATTTCAAACAAGAAATTTAAAAACAGTTTCTTTTAGAATACCTACACATTTCATAATATTTAAAGTATTTTTTGTGAATACTATTTTGAGTTACTAATGCAGGTAACAAATCACTACACAGTAGTGGACGCGTCACGAATAATATAAAGCATAAAGACAGAGAATCAAACATTACTTACGACTCCTGAAAAATTGGTCGGTCCATTAAAATTATTCAACCACAAGTCAAAGATTTCGTCTTCTGTCATTTCGCCACTGAGATACTTTTTGTGTTTCTTGCCATCATAGACTCCATGAAGATCTTCTTTGGTGATTTGACCATCACCTGGAAGACATTATAAAACTTCAACAATAAGATTAAAGCATAATGCATGCAAAAAGAGCTAATAGTAGTGGGTGCCCACATAATATCCGGGTCACGTGAGAATTTTATGGCATGTGTGTAAATATTTGTAGAACAAACACAGCCCTGAATTTAATATTTTGTTTGGACAACTAAATATTTGATCTGAGTAGCCATATTCAGCTACACGCATGCCTTATGACCGGGCATTCACTTTTAACAGTTAACATCAATTGAACTCTGTAAGCATATTACAATAATTAGATGTTCTTTACTATTCATCCCTATTTTAGCTAACACCCCTGGGTTGCCACTGTTCACCTCAACCCTCTAGTTATCTTGAGGACACAGCGCCATTGTTGCTATGCAGTTACAGAGTTATCTTTATTGAATACATGTGTATGTATTTGGTACACCAAGTAATACCAACCTATACGATCCAATTTGTTGAAAGCTTGGTGAACCAGATCCATTCTGTGTTTATTCATAGGTGGCTGAAAATGAAGAGAATATGTGTTTTGAAAATATTCCAAGATTTAACCACATTTTACCACAAATCTAAGAATTTCAATAACAAACACAGTACACCCGACAATTTAATTACTTATTAGAAATGAGCAAGAGGTATTCAACAATTCAATATATCTAAAAATTAATGGTTACTAGAACGTTGATTACAATACATGAAAATTATTAATTTTAGGACATGTAGTGCATTCTTATTGCAATGTTCGTTCAAAGTCTTACTCTTAGTGCAACAATGAATTCATCAAAATTAAGAACGCCTGTTTTATCTTTGTCCATTTCGTCAAAACAATCTCTTTCCATTTGCTTGTCGACATGGATTCCATCCGCATGTAAGGCCCCTCTGAACTCATCAAAGTCAATTTTCTGGTCATTGTTGACATCTATACGTTTGAAAACTCTGGAACACACATTACATTAGTATTTACATAATTACATAATTATGATATGACAAGATTAATTAATTTCACTTCTGTATCCTTGTGAACAGATCAAAGTCATTTTTCTGTCCATTGTTGACTTTAATACGTTTGAAAACTCTGAAACACAAGTCTCAACATTCAAAAAAGGAAGAATATTCCAGCTTCTTCAACGAGCCACCATACCACCCTTTAAAGATGACTAAGAAACATTAGATATTAGTGTGTGAGGAGTGTAAAATCACCCCAGGGTGGTGGTGGCGGTGGGGGGTGGGGGGTGGGGCACTAGCATATCTGTTTTGGGTATGTATGCTCCACGGTGAGTTCAAAACGAGGGGGGGGGGTATTGTTTTTTGTAAAACGGGAGCTAGGTCTTAAATAGGGTGTCTTAAATATTTTGCGCTGGCATAAGTATAACTGTGGGTCTTTGATTTGAGATTTAGAGAAATTAGGGTTTTCTGGGGTTTGACTGCCAAGAAAAAGTTTTTTTTGTAAAACGGGAGCTGTAAAACGGGAGCTAGGTCTTAAATATGTACAAGTTCAACGATAGTTTCTAAAAAAGGATAATAATCAGTTCATACACTAAGCTTTCGACAGCATCCGCTATCTTGTTCACAGTGGTTGACGTCATTCATCGTCACTGGGACCTCGGGAAATCCCCGGGTTGTGCGCCCCCCTTCCCCTCTCGGGTGAGGACATTGTTCCAGATGGAAGGAAGCTGGTACCTGCCCCAATCTCTATTTAGTGAGGGCTTGAGTTTCCTGATATGAATGGCCTCCTTCACGCCAGACAGTAAAGGACACAGTGTCTCTCGAAGAAGGGACTAACATCTTATGTATGGAACCCAAATATTTCGAATGTGGCGTGAAGGAGGCCATTCATATCAGGAAACGCAAGCCCTCACTAAATAGAGATGGGGGCAGGTACCAGCTTCCTTCCATCTGGAACAATGTCCTCACCCGAGAGGGGGAGGGAGGCGCACAACCCGGGGATTTCCCGAGGTCCCAGTGATGACGAATGACGTCAACCACTGTGAACAAGATGGCGGATGCTCTCGAAAGCTTAGTGTATGAACTGATTATTATCCTTGTTTAGACACTATTGTTGAACTTGTATATTTCAAATCCAGGATAAATGAATTTCCATCAAAAGTCTTAAATATGGTTTATGTCAGAATAGGGCATCTTAAATATTTTGCCCTGGCATAAGCATAAGTGTGGGTCTTTGCTTTGAGATTTAGAGAAATTAGGGTTTTCTGGGGGTTTGACTGCCAAGAAAAAGAGGGGGTTTACCAACCCGAATGTGGAAGAGCCCCCCCACCCCCCACGGGTGTGAAAGATATGGTTTAGAAAAATAATGAATATAATGAACTTAAGTTATTCAGGACGCGTGTGATGGGCTCACGGATAAAAAGACATAAACTGAAATCTTAAAAGTATATCTGGCCCGAACAGATATAAGATTGGATAACTCTTAAAGATAATAGTTCGCACATATAGCTTAAAAATTAATGTGAATTAAGCAATGAACGGAAGACATAGACTAAGAATTAAGTGAACATTGATTAAGCTAAGCTATTGTGTAAAATAGTAATTAGATAATTGATATTTTGCTATTTAAAATAATTGGCCAAGTTTTAAATGTAATAACTAATTAAGAATGTGGTGGAAAGAACACGAATATAGTACAAGCATCGGCAACATACTGCTTATCACGACTGTGTTTGAACATAGCAACCATCACTAAAACGCTCCCAAATCCATATGCCTGTTACAGCATGATTGTCCAACATTAAAACAACATTACAATAAAACTGCAATTAATTAAACTCAAAACAACAAATACGTACTCAATCGACAATAGCCTTTTTAATGTCTGAGCAATGCTGATAAACGTGAGATCTGGTATATTGAGATTGACTACAAGATTAACTACTTACTGTCCTAATCTCTTTAAGCTCCTGACTCCACGCGACAATACATGGGCTCTGAGTCTATCCAAAGCAGTAACATTTGGGTCATCTTTCAATTTATTATATTTTGCCACCATTTCCCTTTCTTGTCTTGATGTAGCCGCCATTTTGATATGAAATTCTAGTTCTTTCCTAAATTACCCACGGTTGCTAATATTTCATTGCCTTATCACAGCTCAAGAAATGCAAGATTATTAATATTGGGGATTGGACATTGGTCCATCTTATCAAGTCATCTACTATGTGGTATTGTAGTAATGATGATAGACGTGAATCCATAAATCTTCATCTTACACTACAATAAGATGTTTTTCATTCATCCATTTTTTAGTGATTTACAGCTTACAGCCTACAGTTGAAAGGAAAGGAGATATATTGCAGGTGGATATTTCTTATATTGCCCTCTCTCCCATGTGGTCTTATTTACATTTTGTAAGCATCTAATTTAGAACTTTTCTAGATACCAACCACTACTTAATATGCAGACAACTATTTTTATATCTACATTGAATTAATCAACAAAATTGGACCCAATTTGTGATGGGAGTAGTTTATGCAGATTTTGACGTGAATGTCTTATAATTCTATTGGTACAACAGGGATGTTGATAGTTGTTTTTCTCCTGGCACCCCTGAAATCCCATCTAAATGTGCAATAAGACTCCCTATTATTTCGTAATTTATTGGCACAACTTCAAATCAACAAATGTAAATCACAACTAGCTGTATAGTATCATTCATTTTATTGTCATCATCTTTTCTCTCAAAATTATACAATAAGTTTTATTTATGCGACCCATATATAACCATTATGACCCAATTTTATTACCATGCTATAATTCTTCATTGTACCACCAAAACACATTCTCTAGCCCTCCTTTTCAAACCCAATTGTAAACAAACACAAATTCAGTTAATTTAGATTAGAAAATTTGAATAAAGTTGTACACGTGAAATATTGTCTGTTTTTAAGCACAAATGTATAGTAACAGTTGAAATTCATAAAAAAATCATGACATAGAATACATAATTTTGTTGACTAATGCTTAATTTTCAACAAGCATTACCTATTGGTTTATCCGTTGAAAACGCACCAAAATTTTGCACCCTTTATTAATATAAGCATGAAAAGAAGTCAAAACATTTATCCCCATGTGCATCTTGTCATACATAAGAATCAATTTACCCTCCCCACCCCCCAGCCCCCAAATAGTATCCCTCCTTACATCGAACCGTCGAGATTCAGTCCTAGATCAGAATCGTCGCGAATCAGTCCAAGATCAGTTAAGAAAACACTCGCCCTAGTGGGAGGGGCGGGCCTACTTGAAAATCTATAATTTTGGAAATATCTGCTCACAAAGTCATATAACGGATTTTTTCCGTATGCAGCCAATAGACGTTCTTTATTTGCTCTCAAGTACTGAGTGAAGGTCTGGTTGTCAATGATCGGTCCTGTCTCTGTCCGGTGTTCAAGGTACGTCCCGACGGGGTCTCTGAAGGGCCGCTTCCATGGGTAGTAGATCTTCCAGTAGTCATCCTGAGGTAGATTAAGCAGTTTCTTCACAGCTTGGGATATTTTCTACAAAACGATAACATATTGCTGGAAAATGTTTTAGTATGGAGTTGAGCGCACGATTTTGATAAGAATATCAATTTGCATGTAGCTAAAACCACACTGCATAATTTTGTGTGATTACTAGCAGTTCAAGAGGTTTCACTAATACATATTATATAATGAATATTCAATTAACTCATCATAGGTGTGATTTACACTTGCTTTAGAAATACATGTATGCCTGGAAAAAGAAATGTGTAAGGGAGTACGTTAAAACCAATTAGAGAGTAACTTAGAACTATTTAGATAATTAATCAGGTAATTGGAGGAAGAATTACCTTGATATGCTCATAATCTGTGATGCCCATTTTGGGGAGATTACTCCCCATAAACAGTATCAGTCTTCTACCACTAATTTGATTTACCGCCATAGTTTCCTAAATACGAATAAATTGATATATCATTTTTGTTCTCATGGTAAACATACCGACATGTATATACATTGAATATAATTATGTGACATTAATGTAGCCTGCTATCAGTAAAAGCACAGACTGCTAACCTGTACGTAATCTCTATTTACAGTGATATGGTGATTAAAAATAGACATTGATAGGAAAACAGCTTTAATTGTTTCTTCCCTCTAACATGATAACACTTTTATTTAGAAAAAAACACAACAACTTTTATTGTACCACAAATTAATACAAAATAATGAGTGTCATTGCAGCCTTTAATCTTAGAGATAATATAGAGCCTGTTTAGTTTTTAGCCTATGTGCAAACACACTTTTAACCGTGGATGTAATTTTAGATGCAGCTGCTCTCCAAACAAGTAAAACTTAAATGTGGTCTTACCATGTACTGTGGCAATTTCATTTTGTTCGCCATCCATCTCATGCATTCAGCAAGAGTCCAATGAGCTGCCGGCGGAACTTTGCCATCCACTTCAAATATGGTAAGACGAGGGGCGGTAGATGCCTCAAAGAGATCCCTAATATCCCGTTCTCTTCTATTTACTAGCAGACCTTTTGTATTTCTCACATTTGTAAAATTGTTTCTTGTTGATGTCAAGTTTCTAGCCGTCGATGTTGCCATTGTTTGCTGGTTAAGAAATGATCATGTAAATTTTTAATAGACTGAATTTCGATTCAGAAGGTTGTCTTCATTCTAAATCAAACTGAATTAGATACCCTATCCTGTTTTATTTAGTTTAAATTAGATGTTTTCAACAAAAACAACAAAGTTTTTTATTCCCTCCCCATATTTGTCCATTGACGTAAAATGATGACGTAAAACGTATGAAATATAACGAAAATGTGAACGAATATCATTATAATAAATTCAAACGTGCGACGTTATTAACGTTAGTGCCGGACACCACCACGGGTACATCTCTAGTGGCAGATGGCAGACACAGAATATCTCACTCAACCGAGATCGAGGAATGGCCATTCTGTTGGTTCTCCTTTATTGTTTATTTATATACTTCATAGTATAAACAATGAAGGAAAAAAACAAAGAAAGAATGGCTATTAATTAGTCTCAGTTGGTTTCTGCCCTCTACGATGAATGTGTCCGTGGACATCATCGCCTTTCATGAAAGCAGCCCACTTGCTACGGACAGATACCATCCAGAAGCAAAAAGAAGAAAATAGAAAAAAATAAATAAAAAGAAAAAAAAAAACAAAAAAACAACAACAACAAAATTTAATTTCCGATTCAAAAGGGTGCAAACCAGTAAGATAGATATAAAAGTTCGATTTCCCTGGTTAATTTTGATGCACATAGCATTGGGAACAATGCACAAGTGCTAATGACCAGAACTGTAGGCTGTACTGTAGTTTATTATCATTGATAAGCCAACTGTTTATATATTGTTTATGTTTTAATAATGCTTGTTCTAATTGATAATGTACGGAGTATGATCATAGTATTTGATAGAAGAAACATGCACCTGCGGCTGCAAATACTAGTACTAGGTCCTGCATAATTTTGGATTCTGGGTTTGTATTTTAAATGTTTCACATAATTTGTGTAATTTTTCGGTATTGTTTAATGTTTCTATAAACGCTGTGAAATATGTTACTTAATGACTAATAGCTTAACTCTCGCATTGTTCTTTTAGGTCGACCCATACACCACGTCTGTAAAATGGGCAGATAGTTACAGATGGATCCTACAATTTCCAACAATTCTACAGTTCCCACAGCCACAACGGCCCCATGGGTACTGGATATAAAAATATTCGTGAGTTCAACTGCCGATGAGACGAAAAGACTCGTGACTACTACTACCGAATCAAACCAAACTGATAATTTCATATGGATCTACATGATCGTGATATTAACATTAATGTTTTTTGCCACTATAGTCATAACACTATGCTTTCTGTGGAAGAACAGGTTCATCCCTCGCATAGCTCCATATGTGATAAATGAGCCTGAAACCACGAGTATTGAGATCATAAGTGAGACGGATAAAGAGTATGGTAACCATGGGGATGTTAACACATCATGAGAGGGTTAATTTGTGGGTTTTGTATTTCCGTGTGTGGGGGGCGAGTGGTTGTGGGTGCACTCCCTGCTCCCAAACGCCAGTGTAATTCGCATCATTACTGTGTGGAAGGATTGTAATTAATACGGATAAAGCATTGATGATTAACTTTTCTTGGAGAGGGACGCTTTTTGTCCGGAAAAGATTCGTCTTCAAGTTTTTAGAATAAGTATTTGGCACATGGCAATTACACTATGCTCTCACAGCATTCTTGATATTATATTTTGTTGAATTTCCGTGTATGTATTGGTGGGTGTATGTTGCTGTGCTCTCATAGAATTTTTGATATTATTTTTTGTTCAATTGTCGAGTATGTGTGAATAAATGTAGTAACAGCACACTAGAAAGATGTGTAGATGTACCGCCTAGTTAAGAAGAAAACAGCTATTGTTATTTCTTCAACTTGCTTTGATGACCCATGCCATGAATTTGTAGCATTAAACTGTATAATATGTGAAAGTACGGGTATTGGGTTAATGCCTAGTAATTTATGATGTAACTACTGATATATGCTTTCCAAGCAGCTGAAAAATAATTCAAGTGTGCAAATATTTAACTAGATCAAAAATGCCCAAAGAACACAGCATCGCTAAAACACTGTGGACTCACGTGCAATGAAGATAGACAAACTTTCGCAATCTTCTGATCCAGCACCTACCATCTTATGTTAGTGTAATATGGATATGCTAATTTATGCTTGATGACGAATTTTGAAAATTAATTAAACTAACAAGGAGTTTGCATGTGCTATAGATAAGCTGATTTTTTGTAAATTTGTATTTGTTTATATCATAAACAGGCCCGCCAGAAAAAAATCTTATAAGTAGTCTTGAAGATGTGAAGCCAAACCCCAAATTGAATTAAGGTTACACTTTGTGAAAATGTCAACTAAGGGTATAGATATAAACTCATTTATTCGATGCACAGTGTATTTCTATGTGGCACATCAAATATGGTGAATGTCACGTGATTAACAAAATAGTATAATTGCAAATTAGATATCTTTATTACTCACCAGTCAACGCTGTTTTAGCCTCCAGGAACATATGCTTTCTGAGTGCTTTTGATCTAGTTATATTAGTACTATAGCAAGTTTGAAAGTCATGATGTTTAAAGCAGTATTAAATTGTAATGAATTTATTATTGAAAATGTTTCAGTGTGTATGGTGATCTTATTTGAAACATTAAAATAATCAGTATTTTTTCATTTGTAATTTTAATATTTTGTTTATTCATAACTTTATGGCAGCTTGTGGGTCTAAATTATATACTACTAACACCAAATACAATCACTATTGGTACATCCAGTTAGTATTACTAAAGCATTGTTCATATACATTGTGGTTCAAACCTGACTTGGAGTCATGAGACTAATGGCTTAATTACATATAATTACATTGTTCTAAACATATACATAATTACATAACAAGGAAAAATGCGTTCAGACAAAGTAAACCTTCTACTATCTACACTGGACTGTGATCAAATTCTCTTATATGCAACAAAAAGACAAGTAACGCAATTGGTATATGTTACACTGTCCTGAAGACCCTAGTCCTCTATCTGAGGACATTGTGGCTCTCGTAGTTTTACCATGGTGTTCAGGTCCGCAGCTCCCTGATACAAACGCATACACGCCATCTTTCCATGCAATGCCCTGGAATCACCATTTTGACCATTCATGCCTCCAACATAGATTTCTCCAAAGGTCTCTTGCTGCGTATTGGGCTTCCCTTTAATCAGTTGCAGGTTTCCGTTCACGTATATACCATATATGCCTAAAGTAGAATGGTAGGAGATTCCCAAATAATTCCATGCCTTTACCCTCAGTCCACTTTTATATGCCCTGTCTCCATTTCTTATGGTAGTTAAAAAGGAATAAAAGTAAAGATGTTGTTTCTGGTGGATCCATATATGCAAACCATAAGATCCAAATGGGCTGGTATAGTGGAACAGAGGCCCGTCTTGTAGTGTGTCTACATAGAGCCAAGCCATCCAGGTGAATGATCCTTGGACATCCAGAACCGTTCCCCCCGGTATGCGTCCATGCGAGCTGGTTGTGCCTCGAAATTGTACCACCTTGGGGCACTTCTTACACGCGTGGACGAAATACACGTTACTCAGCACCATGTGGTTGTTATAGCCAGATACATCTTGGCCTGTAGGAATGATAATCAGTACAATAAAACTTACATTCATGTCAAACGTACTAGTATGGAAGAACTATGAAAACAAATAATGCAATTCATGGCTTGCGTTGGACGGATAAATTTGGGTGACGTTGCACCTAATTTGCATACTGTAGTCTGTACAGTCTGTCAGGAGTAAGTTGTGTAAGCTTTCTTATGTCATCGGAGGAAAATCATGTGACAGTCAAGATAATCTGTGATGATTATATGTGATACCATAAGCTATTTGATTGTGCATGTTTTACAAATTCTTGAATGAATATAATCTACTCTAATCATTTTATCAAACGCATTCTGGATTACTGTGTGCCAGTTTCGACTCGACACCAAACAAGATAGCTTTTATGAAAATTGGTTTAGATCGAAGAAAGTTATGAGTGAAACGGTGATTTTAGATGGACTGTTTTAATTATTAATTGTTGTATGTTGGCGGTTAACAGTTGCAGCCTCTCTTGCCTGGACTTAGCAACATTCTAGGTAGAACTCTGCGTACAGTAGAACCTCTCTATTAAGGCCATTTGCGGGACCGATTTAGTGGTCTCAATGGAGAGGTGGTTGTGTACGGAGATTTCCACTTGAATCATTTTGAAGGATTGGGACTGGGAAAAGTGGTTATATTACACAGGTGGTCTTAATGGGAGGTTGTACTGTATATATGGTATGTAACTGACCCTTGGTCTGTTCAGTCAGCGGCCACAGACCCAACAGTTTGGGCTCCTCGTGCTTCGTCTCCAGACGATCTAGCTGCTTTGCTAGAGCTGCTAGCTGGGTCGTCAGCTGAACTAGAATCATCTGCTGTTGATCACACTTTTCTATTTTCTTAGCTTGGTCAGTAATCTGTTGCCCGAGCCTTTTTTCCGTCTCTTGTAGATTTGTCTGTGAGTGAAATTTAAAAAAAAAACAAAACAAACCCAAAACAATCAAACAACTATATAACAACCGCGTCAATGTAATTCACCAATTGGACATGGCATGGTTACGGTTATAGCCATTTTCTTCTGGTAAAATGCATGGCTAAAATATAGAGGAAAAAACAACAACAAAAATATATTGAAGGTTGTCAAATAAAACTCGCAACAGTCTAGGAAGAACGCTTATCTATCATGACTAGACTATTACCACTGTACTATTACGTTACATATATACATATTTCATATTTTGAAGAGTGAATATTTGTATTACTACTGACTAGAGATGATTTACACTTTAGGTAAGTACTTACCAGGAGCGAGTTATAAAAATCAGAGCTATTGTAAACTATTGTGGTGCAACTGTTACATTCCGCAAAGTTCAAGCCTAGCGCTAGAAAACACACAACTAGGCCTACTGCCTGTAAAGAATCCATGATCAGTCACTGTGTACTTCTATGTGGTGTGTGGCTCGAAAAACTATATAACTGTGTGTTTATTTCATCATCTTTATCATCCTTATTTCATAGTCTTCATCATAGAAATTGTTCTCGAGTGACCAAAAGTTTTATAGCTCTCAGCATTTGCACAATTCTGAGCTTTATGTAAGACACGCGTAGGCCTACATTGCAACTTGTGATATTGTCTTCCTTTTAAGTATGTGTATATTCGATTAGGTTAAAATCATTTATTATGCTTTTCCGATTAATTACATAAAGTACATATAGAAAAAAATATAACAGAGGAACATAAGGATCGAGACTATGAAACATGCAGTAATTCAATAGAATAGATCCACAGGTACAAAAACTAAAATGTTATATAAATAAAATGTTATATGCATTTGATCTGCAGAGTAATGTTCTGCTAATATAAGAAGATGTAAAGTTCAAAGTTAATTATCAGTAGCTCCTTGTTATATTCAACAACGAATCTCTATATCATAATGTAAAGACAATTATTGGCAATATTCTATCTTGGGACAACGTTGGTTAAGTTCAACGGACGAACGGACGAACGGACGGACGGACGGACAGCACTAAAGCTTAGAAATCTCCCCTCGACTTCGTCCGGGGACATTTAATAATACTAAAACAAAAAAATAAGATGTTCTTTATTCATTTTAACAATCATCATAATTAAATTTTAATTAGATTTCTTTTGACATATTTCAAAAAAGCATTCACAGTTCTTGAAAATGAACGCAAGAAATTTATTAGCAATG
>CM032662.1:7665905-7704588 GCA_019095985.1 Streblospio benedicti
AATCTAAAGTTGAGTCATCACTTGTCAACAGTGACAGTCTCGAAAAATCTTCACTGTCTGATCATTTTGACTTAATAGCAATTAGTATTCAAAAGCTTCAAAAGTTTCTATCCGATTCGACATTTTTCTTAACATCATTTGAAGTACAAAAGTCACAGGAATTAATCAATAAATTACAAGCCCAATCCACTGAAAAAACAGAGGAACTAATGCCCAAGAAAAATTACCCTTTAAGTCTAAGAAGAAAGTAGAAACACAGCTGAAACTTATTACTGAAAGAAAAGATGAGAAACGTGAAATTAAAGTCAACATCACTGACTGTAGTTTGGTGGATTTAAAAAACGAGAAACTTGAGAAATCTGGAAATGAAATCAACAGGAAAGATGTTGCTCTTGCAAGGTTGGAAGGCTGTGAAGTGAAATTGAAAGGTGCTCCAGGAACTGTGCACATGGATAATTTAAAAAATTGTAAAATATTTTGTGGGCCTGTTTCAGGCTCTATATTCATTGATGGATGCAAAAATTGTACGTTTGTTGTTGCGTGCCAGCAGCTCCGAATTCATACAACTGTTGAAACACAATTTTATATTTATGTTACGAGCAAAGCAATCATAGAAGATTGCAATACGGTTCAGTTTGCTCCATATAATTGGGTGTATGATGAAATGCATGAACATTATCAGCTGTCAGGTCTAGACAAAACGATAAATAACTGGCAAGATGTGGATGACTTTAACTGGCTAGCCTGTGATAAAAAATCTCCCAATTGGGAAATTTTATCTTTGGAAAAACGTGCCACCTCATGGGATTAATTTAAACGTTTAGTAGGAATTTTTGTTTGTACATTTGTACACTGGTCAATATTTCTAAATGAATAAATCAAGTATTATCTTAAAGGGTTTTTGTTTGGGGACTTAAAATCATATAAGTTTTATTAGGCATTATCCAATCTTTAATATTACTTGACAGATTAAAATTTTTGTTCAATGTTATGCATGAATATTCATCTCTTAATACTAGTCCTGATGACTAGAAAGTAAATTTGATTTTCAGTTGCTCAAGGATTATAAATGTTTACAATACGAACTTCGGATTACGAATGTAATTATGTATGTGAAGAATACTTTTGTACAAATTTTGTGTACTATTAGAATTCAATTTGAAAGAATAGCCATGAAATATTCTAGTTATATTTTACTCTATTCAATATTTCATTTTTAAAGAAAAATCTGAGAAACCTAGGATTTTATCAAGTGATATTTATTTTATTTGGATTTTTATAGCATTCGCTTGTGATTATCAAAATATAATAAAATTCAGTACTTCAAATAGTTAGTACCTCTCTTCTATGCTTAATTTAATGAGTAATATCTAGAAATTTCAATGAGACAATATATATTTTTCAAAGTATAAAACGCCATTTACAGATTTAATTATTTATTTTTGAATGTTATGATTGCCATGAATGACCACTGTCACGAAAAAACAAGTGATAAAAGCAATATTACTATTATTAGTACGTCATTATTGCTTTCACTGTAAATTTATTATACAGTAGTTCTATAATACAAATAAATATAAAAGTACTAATAGTTAAGAACAATTATTCGTTTTTAGTTAAGAGTGCCAGTGATCAGTAATTTTTGATATAATAAATTAATCTGACTGTCCTGATAGACACAATGGGCTCACCATAAAATGTGGTAAGAGCTAGGAAAGTCCATTACGTATGATAGTTCATGACTTATCATGAATGAAAATGAGCTGTAAATATTCCTGCAACACCACCATCAAAATGGTCATTGTAAGTTCCGGGTAGTTCTAGACTAACACAACTTAAATATTTAAAGGTCATTTTCAAGTATTATTTATCAGAGGCATTTGAGACCAGCACAAACTCCTTGGTTCATGCCACATCGTATTTGAGTTCTCACTCTGCATTGTACATACATTATTGAGTTTCATAATTTAATACATAGGACATGTGATTTACACAAGACATCGATTACTCTGGTTGCAAACCCAAGATATGAAGCAGAAGGCAGCTCCAAGGCATGCCAGCCCCTCGCACCACTGCCCCTGACCAGCCTGACCTCAAACATTTTCATCTCGTGTTCCACACGGCATGAAGAATGTCCACTATATAGACGTGTTCGTAAATATAGGGCTAGTTTCTAAAATAGATTTACATCAAAGTTACCATTGAAGAGGATTTTATATTGAAAATGATAATATTTGTAATTATTTGTGCTTATGTTATTTAGATTTTCTAAATTCAGGTTATTTCAGGCGAAATTACATCACTTGACCGATACCATATATTATTACACTTAACCTGATATTTACCGACTTGATAACTATTATAATAGCTATCAGCAATCTATTTCGGAGATTGCTTGGATCATCCATTATCCTGGAAAAATGATATATTCAATGATTAGCAGTAAATGTTCTCAGAAGAGACCGATCCCGGATGTGCTGACGGATGTGTTCAGTGCAGTGACCGAGCTGCAGAGTGATTTTGTGAGAAGTGGATTGCAGAATGCAAAGTCTTGGATAAACTCTTCACGAGTTGTGAGCTTTGAGCCAGCGGTGTGCGGCCACCAAGAGTCCTGCGAGTCCTTCAGATGTCATGTCATCTCCGCAATTAACATTGTGATGGAAAATGCCAGAAAGGCAAAAATGTCATTCTAGTCTGGTAGTTACATTAATCTGACCGTTCTTCTAACGAAGAAGCCAATTCATGTAAGACTTGCAATAAAAAATGCTGTTTGATAAGCTTTATGATAAGCTTTATGATATTTTGTAAAAAGTTCTCTCCATAATGCCGCAATGTGCCGTCATAGTTAATTTGTATTTGAACCTATTTAGTGTTTATGTTAAAGCGGTAATGTAATTTAGTTTGATGTATTTAAAACGTATTTCTCTTCCATTTAATTTACTTTAAAAAGATTGAGGCTAGTCTGCTTTTCAAGTCATGCATTAATCGTCTTAATGGGGTTGTTTGGTGCTTTCATCTTCAGCATTACATAGTCATAGATCAGCAAAATCAGCACAATAGGCAACATGGGGTTAGGTCGTGTGGGCAGACCCACCAGCCTACGCACATACAGTCTATTGTATGATAAGATGCAAAGCAGTTTGTTTTTATGTGTGTCAGAGGAAATATTTTTAGTGAGACAGATGCATGAGATACATTAAATTTACATTCTTAGACATAGAAAAAGGCATCTGATTATGTGCGTATCGAAGACGTATCTGATGAGCCACGCTCAAGCTTGGTATTAAAGAATGGATTGTCTGATAGGTGCACTCCACGCATACGAATGTCAGGAATCATGTACTTGTTGGACTTGAGTATTGTGAGAAATGTTTGTGGATAGTTACTAAAACACTCATTCAAATAATTTTGCATCTATTATATTTAATCAATGGTCACTACAATACAATAGGTCCATCCAAATGATTGACATCACTGCAGGGAGTAGGCTGCCGACCTGACGTCCAGGCCTTGGCGCTGTTCGCCTGCAGATCTACGTGAGCCAGATGCACATACAGACTGCAATGTGACATACAGATATTGTATTTTGATATAATATTGGTATTAATCAGTTTATGGTAAAACATTTCGTTTTTCAAGCCCTGTGTCATGATATAAGCAATCTTCAGATATAAAATGTTTACACATAAGAAATAAACACATGGAAGTGAATACAGCAGTTACAATGACGTGATAAAGATTACACTAAAGAGTATGTGGTAAAATTATACTTTGAAAATCCTCAGCGATGTCATAAGATGTGGCAAGGATACTAAAGAATATGACATATTATGAACGTAACCCTAACTATGCCCGAGGCAATACTTATTTCTTAATTGCCTCACTAATTGGGGTGGATGCTAAAATCCACCTACTCTAGCTTTGCTTACAATATAACATATTAAAAGCAATGTCTATTGAAAATTACCTTGGGGTTGCTCCAGGTGCCAGCCTCTGCGTCCGTGTGCACTTGCACCATGCACGTGAAGCGCACGGCTGCCTGCGGCGCCTCGGTGAAGGCAAACATGCGGAAGGAGAAAGAGTAGGCGTGGGCGGTGGTCGATACAAACTCCCCGAAAGGGTCAGCGAAACAGCTGGAAAAAACACAAACAGAAGAAAACTCTAGCAAATGGATGGGACAAAATGGCCAGCAGTAGAATAACTTGCATTATAGCTCCTTATGTTTTGTAAATATAATCTTACCCATCTTGGATGATGTAGAATTTGCCACTGCTGTCAGTGATGGGTTCATGCTGAGCATAGCAGTCAGTCACTTGCTACAAAATAATGCCCTTGTTTTATTGAGTGTTTACTGGTTAGATTATTCTTGATTATTTTTACAGTCTAAATAGCAGTTTTCAAAAGCATGTTTTGTGATTATGCATACAATACTCATTTTATAACACTATGAATGTTGACCCCACTATGTCAAATAACTTGACTGAATGATATAATCTTGGTATTGTACTGTATGCATACCGCAATAATGTACACGATGTGTTACTAAATTTGTGAAAGTACTGTCTGAAATAAATGCTTGTGGTTCATTATTTAAACACCATATGGAATATTAAGCTATTATTTAAACATATGATTTTTCATTCTGTACCAAACTAGGCAGCTTGTATAAAAATCGGTTTAGTGTTGATTATAGAAACATATGAAATCAATGTGATTTTGTTCATTATGGTATCAAGGATAGCCTGTTTGCAATCACTGTATCACAAAAGCACTGTCCAATACCAGGTCGAGGTTGTTGAGCGTAGCCATCTCAACCTTGATAATGACACGGTTCCCGGTAGGTATCACATCGCCATCTTGAAAAGGTGTTAGGCTGTCTTCGCTGAGGAGGCTGAGAGAGAACTCAAACTCGCCTTCTCCTGAAGCACCCGCACTACTCCTAAAAGCAAACATTGCAAATATGTGGTTTATGAAATATGTTTCTCAATAATTTAAAACAGATTCTGTCCACTACTATTCACCAGTCCAACACCTTCTAAGGGTAAAATAGGGACTTAAAATATGTGATGATGACGCCACCGCCGACGCCGATATATTTTTCTCATCCTTCATATAAACCCACTGATGTTGGGTACATCTGTACATATTTGACTATCTGTATATCATATTTATTACTGTAGATCTACTTTGACTTGATTTTTGACTTGACTTTCATTGTCTTATTAAGCACTTTACTGCTGGGTATACTGTTATTCCACACTATACATTTTCATTGAAAGGGATATATTAAGTAAAGTGTATGAAATGAGTACAGCACTCTTTTTCTCCAGCAACCACCCTTGTGCAAATTGTGGGCAAGGGTGATACTTTGTAACGTTGGCTCTGACCACTTTTGTTAGTAAGTGCATTCAAATAAATAATAAATAATATTGGCACACTTCATTGCACTTAGCACCTTCCAGGTATCAAGTATGATGTGGAGAAAGTGAGTTTTGGCAAAACCTTTAAGAGTGAAGATAAATTGAGATAGGGAAGTTCTTATAGCAGAATATAGAATCTTTTGCAATGAGCAATAAGTCAAGCAACAGACCAAGCTAAGGATTTCTGAGCTTGGCCCAGACGGAGAGCTACCTGGATTAACTCCAAGTTGAAGCTCTAATAAGTATATTTCAAGTAAGACATTGATCACAAAAAACGCACTTGGCATCTAATATGCAAAAGCTATGGGATGAAAGATTAGTGTCTATGGTAATGGGAACATAATGCACTCCATGGCACAGATATTCTCACACACTTCAGTAGAACATCCCTATTAAGACTGCCCAAGGACCGGCATCAAGTGGTTTAATATAAGGGTCGTCTCTTTAGGGAAGTTTGCAATGGTCTTTTTATGAAGACTTGGGACTGTTATAAATCATCTTATAATAGAGGTGGTGTATTTATAGAGGAGGTCTTGATTGAAGGTTCTAATGTACACATAGCCCAATTGGCAAAGTGGTGGTAATCCCAAGTATTTGAACCCATATGACGCCTTTGGCGTCTTTATGACATCACACTACTCCACATGACGCTATCATGGCTGCCGCTGTCTGCTATTTTTGTTATAAAACCGCTAATTAACAGCCATCAGGGCCATTTTGACGTTGAAAAACATATTCGTGCAAAACTACACAGTACCATGAACAATCTCCTGTAGTCAGATGGCGTCCAGCTAGTCGGGTTAAAGAGGAGATAGCCGAAGAAAGTCCAAGAATTAGCGTATTAATATATAGGATAGTGTAGATAAAGAAATCAAATTCTTATCCTTTATAATATGCCAAATAAAAGCTCCTAAATGGTCCAACTGTAAGTACATGTATACTATAGTATATGTTGAAATCCTCACATATCAGGGTGCACTATGACAGAGCTGACATTGCCATGCCGTGGATAGGAGCAGCGCACAGAGAGGTGAATTTCATCATAAACTACTTCCTCAGTCACGTCCTGCAGGCCATTTACATGCCAGGTGTAGGTCAAATAGTCATCATTAGACTGGAAAAAAGCAGCAATAAACACACCATTATGAATTATATGCATACCCAATATACACATAACACTTTAAAGAATGGTTAACACCTAATGTCTACATGCTTTCATTCTCGTGTGGTGTACCTTATTGACCAATTCACAAATTATTCAAATTCGCTCCCAATTTAACACTCAGGGGCATTTTCATGAGAAGAGGCGGCAATAGTTCATTCTAGTTAGGCGAGATTAGTTTTAATCAATTAATCTAATCAAAATTTGTGTAATTTACTTTAATTTTAGTAAATCAAGAAACAAAAGTCTAGTTTGATCATAAATTTCTATTTTAATCATGATTAGTTTGGATTAAAAGAAAATCGCTAAAACATGTTGTGATATATAACTTTAAAGAGACCACTTTAATAACTTTACAGAGATTAATTTACAGCAGGAAATCACTAACTGCTTATCAGTGTAACCACTCTAAATCAACGACCACTATGATGTAATAGGGTCAATGGATAGCCTCGTTTTGTGTCTAGTTATGGAGGTAAGGCAATTTCCTGTCAGTTTTAATTTCAGTGACTTTACTTAGAATAAAAGAATAAGTTTCTGTTGTGCATACAATTAGCAGTTTGTTTGATTCTGCCTTGAAAGAGATTGTTAAGCATTGACTGTGTATTTTCATTTTATGATAAACTACAACATATCAAAGATATTTTTCTTATTATTATTAGTATTCACTGTTGTTGTTTCGAAGATGGGATGGAAAGTTTGAAATTGATTTATCATAAAAAAGATACATTTTCCATAGTGTTTATATTTTGACCTATTTTCCTATCTACATGTGTACATTTGATGGTATTTCAGAAAATCGCTTACATGTTATTGATCTATTTATTTTCCAAGTGTATTTGTTAAACCCAACAACGAATGTGAACATTCAAATGGAAACCAAATCAAAGGCTACATGATGGTGACATACAGTCAAAAAAAGCTATTGTTTCTGAAAGCACTGTTTTCAATTTATAAAATAGCATTTGAAATAAACATAACATAGATGGGAACCCACTCTTAAAAGTTCTTACTAGGCTTAAGAACTCAGCTCCAGATCTCACTACACTGAAGTATGCAGTCTTAGCATTGTTCCATCTGGCTAGCAGAATTTGCCAAGGGGGGGGGGGGGGGGGGGGGAAGCACACTTGGAGATTAACAGGCATTATGTGGCATTTAGTCGCATTCATGAATTGAATCTCCCAGAGTCGGTCCCACATAAACAGTGCATATAGGCCCCAATGCAACTGAACTTGGTCATCTATTGTTCTTATATTTCAGTAAACCAAAGAGCAAGATATCTTAAGACAACACTTAGATATATTAATCTCACGCGGGTTCCTGGGTCAACGACAGATAGCATATCATACTTGTAGAAGGTGGTTCTACTCTACCTCCATGGTGCTGCCACACTCGTCCAGGCCGGTGGTGAAATTGACATTGTTGCCAACCCTAACTCCAGGACAGCTGTCCGAGGAGGAGCCCAGTTGCAGGTTGACGCCAGCTATAATCAGAACAGACTTTAACAGTAGTGGGTATAGGGTATATTGAAGAGGATGGGGGTGGCCAACGTGTTCCAACTAGAGCTGCCAATTTCCGCCAGTTTTGCTTTTCTTTATTTCTTTAAATTTATTTATCTATTTCATATAATAACATGTTAAAAGATACATATAAATATCCATAGATAAAACAATAATAAAACTATGTATAATTATTGACTGTTAGAACATTAGAAACAATGAATAAAAAATTAGAACTATTGTTGGTTCCATAATAAAAAAGACTAGATTTGTGAAATGTGTACCAATCAGTAATTACTGATAAAATGGTATTGTCACTTAAAAACACATGATGACGAAAACCAAGTATGAGTTTCTTTTGACAACAATAAAATGATAAACATTCTTATTTAACATTGCTCAAGTAATATTATATTTATCACAATCAAATCGTCCTCTGAAGATTCGATTAAAAGCAGTAATAAGCTTTTTTGCTACATTCTAAAGTATACTTAGACTATAGACATAAAACATTAACAGTTTGACTTTCACATCATCGGTACACTGATGAAACTTTTTTATAATTAAATTACCTCTTGCATAAGTACTTCTCATTTGTCTTTAAACATCATCATTATCACATAGTTGATTGTGAATGCAAGAGGCGTTTTGTTTTTTATCAGATTTATTTTGTAATAATGTTTTTAGCATACAATATTTTCAATAATTGTTTGAAATAAACCACATTTAAATAATTTATGTTCTTGTTTTCCCAGTAAATACCTATAACAAATTAAATTGAATGAAACATCCTAAATATTTACTACAACATCTTTCAACCGTTCACAATTTTTAATAAAAAATGACAGCTTGAATGTTACGCAAGACATAGCTATGATGAAACACATAGTAACAGTTTTCTTGTGATTATACATTAGTTCATAGTTATGGGCATACATGTTACAAACATTAACAAGTTTAGACAATCGTATTTCTTGTTGAGAAATCAGCCAATTGAGAGGCAATCGTCCCTGGTAGTCATCATTCGTCTCTCAATCAGGCCGCCTCACCTCTTCTCGTGTCTAATCAGCCGACATTACCTATGCCTATACAGCATATACAAAAGTCATCTCACCTCACGGTAGCCAGATTCTCATCTGTAATCATCTTTAATCATCTTCAATCAGGTCGATATGTGAAGACAAGCGAGAATGAGCGAGAACGATTGAATGATAATCGCACCACCTTGCCTCACAATGCCTGAGCCCCCTCCCCCTCCCCACCGCCCCTAGTGTGAGGCGAGAAGAGACGAGTGCAGAAAAGAGTTCCCCCTGGTGAGTTTAAGAAATTTGGAGCGATTTACTCTAAATTGGCCGCAATTGAGAGGTTGTTCCTGATGCTCTTCACTCATCCCTATGACTATGGAGAGTTCAGAGCCCTTGGTTTACCAGCATGCGTCAGTTGACTGACTGGGCCCGGTCGGAGAGGAAAGAAAGGTGGGAGATAATGGAGGCATTGGCACCCGTGGAAGAAATCTCTGGTGAAACTACTCTACATTGCAAGAAGAAACATGTTATGTGTCTACTAGCGATCTTTCACATCGTCCCGGCGATAGCGTCGCCTACTTACGCTAGCCAATGGGAGATCCAAACGCGTTGCCTTTTAAATATGCAAATTGTGTCGTAGCGACATAAGTCACCGGTGAGATAGAAGGTACCTTACACCACAGGGCATTTCAACGACCTTGGCCTTTATATATTGTATATAACTAAAGGGAATCAACGATCCCGAATGACGTCACGGCCATGTAAATTGCACCGTCTATATTTGGTATTAGAAGTGTTATTTGGTAGAAATACATGGACGTGACGTCATTTTAAGTACTAAAAATGAAGACGTAGAGCTATTATATGGTTATATATTGTTATGTGAGCATGCCCATAGGAATATCAAGCATATTTATAATACCTGTAGGATTTACTTCAATTTTGCCATATTTACTACCATTTAATTCCTCCACAGACGATAAATTTGTCAATTAATCCAGCGGTATTTACACATAGGATATTTGACAAAGGCTGATTGTGTGTGACAAAGGCTGGCTATGTTTATAGGTAGTTAGCGTCCTTGTTATATATATATCAGTATACAACCACCCTCGATCACTGGTCCTGTGCTTACACAGTGAGGCTGACGTATCTCACGGTGGCATCTCACGGTGATTGGAAGTTGTCATATTCAATTCGTAGTCCAGTAGCATTTGACATCGCCATGGATAATATAATGAAGCAACATCCTCGACACATAGTCTCCACACCTCGTCTCAACATCACAATTCTGTGTTCAAATCATATGCACATCAGAATGACAAGTTTCACTGTACTGCTTACTATGTACCTGTTCAGCCCTGGTACACTTTATTTCTTGTGGCTCTAGGGATTTTCCATATCATATTGAACAAGTAACAACGTAGCCACGGTCCTAGTCTATGATAATACCAAAGAATTTTCAACTTCATATTGGATTCATCTTGGTGGAATTAATATTAAAACGGCTGAGCTGTACCTGAGGTTCATTTTAGCTGGATTACAGCGACTTGGAAGGAGCCGTGTCGACATCATTTGCGCAACCTCTGTTACTGGACATCCTAAAATTTGCTCTATACATATTTTCTACTTATATTTCTATGATCATTCACATTATCGTACATGAGATAAAAGTATGTGTCTTAAGTAATGACCGTAAAAGGGACATTTTGCCTTGATATTGACAATGTCTTTAAAAGAAGGTTGAACTGTAGCTGTACTATGGAGACTTAGAGAACCAATCAGAGGGCAGTATTTGTTCCCTGGTGACTTATGTCGCGGGCGACACATTTGCATAAAGATGACGAGTTCAGGCCTATAATTGGCCAGCCCAAGTATCCGAGACTGTCCCCAGCGAAGATGTGAAAGATGCTTACTGGAAAAGATTGAAGCTGAATACAAGGACATTTTACTGCTTGAGGAGATAAAGGAGATAAAGAGAGACAAATATGAGAGAGTCAGTAACTTCCATAGCAAGATGCAGTCCCTAAAATGCTACATTGAGAAAATGGCAATGAAGGCACAGACACAGTTTACCTCTGTCCCTGAAGATTACTAAGAACAAAAGTTTCTGTACATGAACTATTACACAGAATGCCTCAAAAGAAAAGAAAGAGTGGGAAAAAAATGGAATGATCATGGATTGGAATCTAAATCTTATTGTCAAAAAATGTACTTTGATTTTTGAGAATTTGTATTTTGTACTCAAAGGTAAAAGACTCGATTGTTGGTACATGTTTATTTGTATTAATACTGTATTACAAATGTTTTTTGAAGAATAAATGTTACATTTTTTTGCTTCTTTGATTGACAAACATTTTATTTCGAACTATATGAGATGCAAATATTTTTTTCAGCAATTGTGAAAAACAAATTTTTTTTCAAAAATAAACCAAGCCCCCCCCGCTGAGTATCTAATGACCGGCCCCTTTAATACCACGTGTAAATGCAAAATGAACACTACATAACACAACGCAATCTTCGATCAATAAAATTAAAGTGCGGTGAAATGAACTATATGTTTTGGCGGTTTTGAATGATAAAGACAGTGTTGGGGTCAGCTTCTGGGTGAGTGAACAGGACGATTATAGCAGGCTTCGCCCGGCTAAAATTGAAAGCCAATTGACGAGACGATTATGGCCGATTGTTGTAATAGTTGCAATCGGCCGTACATGTATGTGTGTGCTATCGCAGCCCGAGTACACAGCCCAATTTGGGACGAGTAGGAACAAGCACGGAAGAGTACGGGCGATTGGTCAGTGTCGTATGGCAATTTGCAATTGGCGCTATTTTTATGAGCGGTGAAATGGGTGATTATGTAGCATGGCAACGTATATTTAGAAGTATTTATCAAGCACATAGTATATTGTAAGTTTGTAGATGAAAATATAAACATCATCCTTGATTTGATATTCACCAACCTTTGAACAGGTGTGAGGCCAACAGGTTATGGTTTCACCAGGGCTTCCATCAACGATTTCTTGTTTGCACAATAAAAACTCAATTTTCATTGAATTGTCACTCAACTTATTTTGAAACTAAGGCTATAAACTATATTACTTTTCTTCAATCAACCTTCTGGGTTGAAACTAGTAACCTGCCAGAGAGGTCCACCAATTTCCCCCTGGACAATGAGTTTTATTTCTGCAATGTATTGAATGCATATGATTATAGCAGCAACTTACACCCGGCATCGATGGCCACAATAACTGCTCCTTTGGGACCACAGTCTACCTCAATAGTTGGTGGTCTGTCTACCTCAAGATTTGGAGTCTCAGATCTGCCTGTAAAAGTAGAGGCTGGAAGTCGATGTTGGGAACCATGCGCAATAACATGTAGAGCATGCTTCTTGGCTGAGAGTCATGGTGGATAGAATTATATCACTATTTTATAGATGATTGACACTATATACTATTTTCACAGGAACTTTGTAGAACTGAAGATATAAAAGAGCAATGGTGTGTTTTCAGGGTGAGATCATACATGCTCTGGCGCTGTGCTGGACATGCCTGTGCTCTGTTGCTATTACATGTACCGACACTATGGACAAAGAGCGATGGTTCAACAGGGATATCAAAGCTTGATCTGTTTTGCTCATGGGTTTGAAGTTAAATATACTGTTATATGATATTTTCGTACGTCTATATCGTGTGATAGCACCACTCAAGTCATTATTACCCTGCATATACAAATCAAAGCATCAGAAGCGGTCACAGCAGCATAGTTAATTGAATCGTATGCTCCTAAAAAGTGACAGAACACTCACCGGTCTATCCATCTGCAATAAATATCTTTAGATGCTTCAGAATCGATCCAGATTCTCCTGGTCTTTTCGTCGAAGACTTTGCCGAATTCGGAATATTGATCGTCATCACTGGGGCCACCTAATACCTGACATAACAGAAAAAGCGCTTCAATGAGCGACAGTGATTTTCTTAATACAATATAATATCATACAAATACAATGTAATGTATAAATACTTTCATTTAATAGCTTTTATCTCTACATTCTCATCATAGTTATAGCATAACCTTGAAAAATCACATATGGCTAACGAAATATTAGCCATAATAAATATTCCAAGGAACTTGAATAGTGCTGGTGCAAGCAACTATATCATGCAGTTGAAAAATAATCAGAGTTTCTTTATTTCTTTCAACATTGAGTAGGTGGAAATAGGGGAGGGTCTATTATAACATAGTGAACTCATTATCAACCAGTTTCACACTGCTCAGTGACTGGTAGGTAAAAGTAAAAAGGGGGCAGGTGTGGAGTGTGACTCCATCATGTGTGATTAACACGTTTGTGATATGGTAACACTGCACTGTATACTCCATCGGGGAGTTAAAAGAAGCAATGCAATGTGAGTAAGTGTCCCATGACTTTGTACAATTACATTATACTGAACCAATTTGAACGTAGAAGTCTATCTAAAGGGCCTTTCACAATTGATTGCAAATAAATGCAACCACAATGTCGTACAACTAATGTGCAAGAGGCTGTTTCAGAAACGATCACAAGGAAGGTGGCTTGTGGATCAAGTGTCACGTCAGCCGCCACTGTCCGAAAATTCAGGAGCAGGAAGGGCGGTTTGTACAACAGGTGCACTAGGACGTGCGAGGGTTGTGCACCACTCTCAATCTTTCATGGTCATCAAATGTGATTGCGAATCACCATACAATCGTAAAACATGCTTTACACATAAGTGTAAGGGGATCATAAACGAATCTGTGCAACGCATAAATACAATTTTATTAATTACAATTACACAGGTCACTCTGAGTATCAGATGTCCTGAAAAGACCTCTGACACATAACTATTGTCATTAAAATTCTGACCAACCACAGGCTGTTAATCTATATTCATCACAGGACTGTGATGAATATAAATGAGATCAGGTGATCAATCCCAGCTGGGTATCAGATGGGCGTGGCGGGTTCAACCAATCAGGTTGCTGGGTGTGGCGGGTTAAACCAATCAGGTTGCAGTATTTAAACACGTCACATAAAGTGATAAATTATGTTAATCCACTCTCAGGCGCAACATTTTAGAAGTTAATTTGCTTGACATCTGATACTCAGAGTGACACAGGGGTATTGAGGCAACATTGAAAGTTGCAAAAACACTGAGTTGCTGAGCCAAATGAAGTGTTACTTAAATGTGCGAATGTTCTACGATCCATAGACGTACCATAACTATTTGTAATGAACCTATTAACCTAACCTAACCTAACCAGTTTATTCGTCAACAAATTTTGAGCCTGTTCAAAATTTCCTGACGAATTTGCCAGTTCGCCAATGCACGTAGAGCTACGTATGCAGAATTCGCTAAAGTGTAAAGCAGGCTTTAAAACACCACCCGAATGAAATCATGGGAGTGCATGCTGTGCAACGCTCGTGAGATGTAACAGCTTGAAAATCTATATGTGCTATTATACGACCTCAAATCGAATTTTGAACATATTCAAAATTCACTTGCGATCACAAACAGAGGAAACCAGTGGTGGGGGACTGCTTGTACAATGTATGCGTGCCAGATCGCCAAGTGGTCGCTAACTGGTCGCAATGTTATCAAAGAACATTATCAAACAATCTCCAACACTGTGATGAAAGGGGTTTAATGTGTGGAGTGCAAGGTCATTCAATTTATAAAACTGATTACGTATAAGGTTCAATTGTATGAGAATGTTAAGGGTATTTGAAATCAATAATGTGATGTACAATGCATGTTCATTGGCCACATAAAATAAGACTTTGATAAAATACTTTGACTGCACAGTAGACATGAAGTAACGGTTAGTAACATATCCTTGAACGAGTTCATCGTGTTGGAATACACATATATACATTATTTATTAGTTCATCTTTACACAACACAATAAAATAATTACTGTTGACAGTTTCGGTAACTCTAAAGACTTGGCCAAAACGATGAGTACAATAATGATTCAGGATGATGAAGTGTTTGCTTCCCACGATGTAGTGTCACTATTTACAAACACGCCCATAGACCGAGCATTAGACATCATCCGCGACAGACTCTGTAAGTATACAACATTGAAAAAAAGAACACGTTTGACACCAAATGATGTTATGGAACTATGCGAGTTCATTTTGACCACCACATATTTTCAGTTCAGGGGCACTATCTACCAACAAAAGTTTGGCACAGCTATGGGTAATCCAGTGTCACCCATTGTCGCGAACCTGTTTATGGAGTGGCTGGAACAAGAAGCCATTGCCACTTCACCAATCACATGCAGACCGCAGTTGTGGAAAAGATACGTTGACGATGTATTGGAAAAGATTAAAGAAGGGGAAACACAGAACTTGACTGACCATCTCAATACAGTAGATACCACAGGAAGCATAAAGTTCACTCATGAAGAGGAGAAAGATGGCACTATTCCGTTCCTAGACACTTTGATAGTGAGGAAAGCAGACAATACTGTGAAGCTACTTGTATATAGGAAAAAGACCCACAAAGACCAGTACCTACATTTCTCGTCTCACCACCCATTGCAACACAAGCTAGGTGTGATCCGGACCCTACTCGACAGGTGCAATGACATAGTGACAGAGACAGGAGATAGACAGAAAGAGGAAGAACACATAGTAGGGGCTCTAACTAAATGTGGCTACCCAAGATGGTCTTTTGAAAAAGTAAAAAGCACAGATAGAAAAAAGAAGAAGGAAGGAGGAAAGGACAAGAGAAAGAAAAGAATAAGGACTCAGCGGAATCCAAAGGATTAGTCATCTTACCTTATGTAAAAGGGGTAACAGAGGGTATTTCACGTATCCTCAATAAGCACCAAGTGTCTACAGCGGTTACAGACTATCAGGAACATTCTCGTTCATCCTAAGGACAAACAGGATAAGCTAGAGAAATGTGAAGTGGTGTACAAAATTCCCTGTAAGTCTTGCAAGAGTGTGTATGTTCGGGAAATGAAAACTGGGCACCCGTGTAAAAAAGAACACATGAAGGATGTGGAGCAGAACAGTGGGGGATCTTTCACCAGAGCAGCGAGGAAAGAATCCCTAACCCAAATCAACAAGAGTGCGATCACAGACCATGTAAAACAGAACAATCATGAAATAGACTGGGAGGAAGTGAGTGTACTGGATAGGGAGGGGGATTGGAGAACAAGAACCATCAGGGAGGCGATAAAGATCTTGGGGACAGAAGCAGGTCATGAACCGAGGTTAACTCTCTCACCACGACCCGATTTTCGACATCGGAAGTCGTGCTGAGTGACTTGACATGAGCAGAGAGACATTTTGAAAATGGTGACAGGAGTTACCGAAACTGTCAACAGTAATTATTTTATTGTGTTGTGTAAAGATGAACTAATAAATAATGTATAACGGTTAGTAACCATCATAATTCAAAGTTGTTCTGCGCACGCTGAGAACTTTTCGTGTATAGTTTTTGCTGGTGAGTCATGAATACATGCAAATGCACATGTATCCTCTTATTACATAATGAGAACAGTGAAACCCATCTTCGGTGTTCACAATCCATGTTAGTACAATGTCTGTATCAAAGGCCTCAAGTGATTCAAGTGTGTCCATAGATGGGTGATCTTTTATAGAGACTCTGGACCATGATAACTGGTCTTACTATAGAGGTGGTCTATTTCTAGTAGAGGTATTCTCAATGAAATGGGACGTTCTACTGCATTGGGAGATCAAACATCAAATACTTGTAATAGTCAGGTGCGAACAAGCAGACTCGACATTCTGTAATTCTTGACATTCATACTCGCAGACTAAACACAGAGTACACTTCCCAAAGGTCCTACTCTTCACGTCCGTTTTATAACATGCCTAAAGTGCACCCTTTTTCATAAAAACTGCACAGTTCTTATTGCTGGGATTACAAGTGGTTATGGAGACAAAATAGACAAAATATTTTTTGGAAGGGGTAGTATATTTGGTTAATTTAAAGGGTATTGTGTGCAGTCTGACATGCTCTAATTTTCTACAAGTAATTGTTATTGTAAACACAATACAATTTATAAGAAAGACAACAAGAATAACAAGAACAACAATATCTGGAACAATAACAGCAGCAGCAGCAGCAGCAGCAGCAGCAGCAGCAGCAGCAGCAGCAGCAGCAGCAGCAGCAGCAGCAGCAGCAGCAGCAGAAAATGGAAACAATGCAAGCAACATTCGAAAAATGCAAATTTAAACATCCATAGCTTTACAGCAGCACCACCAGCAGCACCACAGCACCACCACCAGCACCACCAGCAAATCCCACCAGCAGCACCACCAGCAGCACCACCAGCAGCACCACCAGCAGCACCACCAGCAGCACCACCAGCACCACCACCAGCAGCACCACCAGCAGCACCACCAGCAGCACCAGCAGCAGCAGCAGCACCACCACCACCACCACCAGAAAATGGAAACAATGCAAACAACATTCGAAAAATACAAATTTAAACATCCATAGCTTTACTTTTGCCTGTGTCCACCACGAGTCATTGTAACCATAAGTATGGATCTCACGTTCAGCGCCGTCGAGGCTGTCATAGAGGCTTTCGAGGTAATCAGCGTCCACACACCGCCAGGATGCGTCAGTGCGCACACCGTCCGAGGTAGAGAGGATGATGCCTAAAGGATCACCGTCCTGCAGAACATAGTAGATAGTTAATCATTTATGATAATCCAATATCTGGTGAAACATTTTAGAAGTATATTTGACATTTGATACTCAGCATGTTGTGGGGTGACAGTGTGATGGGGTGGCATGGGTCCAATGATATGCTGACCTTTATATGTTTATTGCCCATGTTTACTAAATTTCTCATGAGACAAATTAAAACGGCAACACAAATGATCAAAACATAGATTTTTATAAAAATCAGTGCTGGGTCTTTGTCAATAATCAAAATTCATACTTTATCAAATATTTACTATTCCTACAAAAGGGACACATACATGGCTGTAGGTTGCACGGACGACTATCGTTTTGGGGTTTTCACCAATATCGTAAGTTTCCACTGTGGGAAATGTATCGCCATATCCTGTCAACTCCATGTTGTCTACGTTGTCTACGTAGAGAATGTAGTTCTCATCGGCAGTCACGTTCAATATGGAGGCGGTGGCTGTAGAAAATAACACACACAAAATAACATTCACTAAAATTATCTCTGATTTACTACACTACGCTTCCTCTGCCGATTGGGCTGGAAGCATTGAATCATCTTTAGTTCCATGAATTTTTCATTGCTTACTGTAATGAAACCCTGTTTTGCTAGTCAGCCCTCAAGTGCGCGAGATTGCAGCAATGAAATTATTTTTTATCCTAATAAAACCTACTGTATATACCTACAACATAAACCTTGTAAATCATCAAAGCTACCTGTTGTTGAAATTAATAAGATGCCACTTGAATGGATAGAAAACATAAATATCTTGTTTTTTGTATAAACAATTGTTTTAATGATAACGATGCTATTGGCAGGCTAAAAGAAATCACTATATGCTATTGGAAACATTATAATTTGAATATCTATTAAATGTTCTGAAGAAGTTAAGACACATTTGTTTCAATCGTTTTGTAGAGATCTGTATTGCTCTTCACTATGGACTAGTTTTAAATGTAAAAACTTTAATGATTGTAGAGTTGCTTTTATAATTTTTAGACACATGTTAAATATAAAATTTTAAAATCATTTTGCGAAAAAAATATATTCATTTTTAAAACAAGACTTGAAAACTGCAACAATTTGCTTGTAGCATGCATTTAAAATTATTTGTATTTTACTTTTGCCTCTGTATGTTGTAATAGTTGGACTAGAAAGTTGTTTGTATTTAATCAATCTGCCCAATAACAGTATTCTTAGCAGTATTTAATATACCGTCTATGTACATATGTTTATATACAATTATGTTTTATATGGATGTACGTTATACATCTGAAATAAAGTTATCTTATCTTATCTTATCCTATCCTATCTTATAACACTGTGCTGTGTTTAGATTGGTCAATGGCTAGTAAAATGTACATATAAGTGTAATTAACTTGGTTTCAACAAACCACAATTATGTGTCTTAGTTACACAGTCTGTATAAATATCCGACAGCGACCTGCCATATGTATTTGGTTAGTAAAAAAAATCTATTTTAAGTCTTTCAAGTACCTAATTTGGCTGTAAATTATACACTAGGTTGTAGAAAAAATGTATCACATTTTCAAAATTTGAAAGAGGGGGGTTTCCGCCGTCTCGCACTCTCCCCCAGCAACACATACTCGGCTCTTTTGCTGAGTCCATTGACACCCAAAATTATGCTGTCAGATGTCCATAGATTTGGAAGAGCCCTTGGCATGTAGAAAATGCGCTTTACTTCAGAAGGTCCGGCATATAAATAATACTAACACCCCCCAATCACTCACAAAGAGAATTAATCACTGATTATAAAACACAGACACCTATAAATAACGATGTAATTAATGAAAACAAACAAGAAAACTCATCTAATTTCTTTTATAGCCGCCATATTGTCTCACCTATCAATCATAGAAACAGCCGACAACATCTGATTGACGCATTCGAATCACTAACCCGGCAATAGCCCGCTTCTGCAGATGTGTAATAGACCGCAAAATATAACCAGTTATGATTTGCGTTAACGCAAAATATAACCACAGCTCAAGAAATGCACCTGGCGACGCAAAATAACACCACTGCTGCAAAATATAATTCAGGTATAGCCAATGGCAATTGTAATCTCGTCAAGTGGTGAATTCCTTCCTTCTTTGAGTTAACTGTTTGCACATGATCAATAGGCCTATCGACTTCTTAAATCAGGCTGCCCCCATCCTGAGCTATCAAAATGTAAATGTAACCTGTTAGCAGTAAGTTTGCTCAATACTTACCACCAGACACGACTACTCATTTTTACAGTTTACATGGCGCATACTTATAGCACAGAGTGTAGACTCGAGTGCATAATGTCTAAAACTGGTTTAAAATATGTAAGTTTAATGCTACATTTGTGTGGGTTGTGTATGAGTAAAATATTTGCAACACATCTATAGAATGTGAAGTTTTTACACATGCAGACATCTTGTTTGATCTCAGGGTGTCTTGTGGTCAAACGTGGTGTGCGCATTTCTGGTTTACAATGTGATGAAACACTGGAATATATATAGCCATAATTGAACTTATAGTATATAATAACTACTGGTTATTACATTACCAAGTTTGCACGCAAATTCAATTGTACTCTCACTGTTCTTGCATGCAAGATCCTACCAATGTGACGATATAGCTGAAGACACAGTTTTCATTTGACTATATCAAGTGGCCCTGACGGGACTCGAACTCATGACCCCAAAGGTGTGAGACCAGAATGATACCATGATCCTAGGCAGCGGGCTGTTAAAAGGTTACTCGGACAAATATAGTCAAATGCAAGCTGTGTCTTCAGCTCTATCAATACAGTGGTAGGAGCTTGCTTGCAAGAACAGTGAGGGTAAACTTATATAAGAACTGTAACCACCGAATATTCCACCCATGGTTTAGGAAGTGCACTTCCCAGGGCTTACGCTTGTCATCTCTTCATAGCATATATTGCTGCTCTATTTATGGTAGCACGTGACTCTTTACATGTCTCTTCATGCATCAAGACCTCGGGTGCCGTCTGTGTTTATAGTAGATGCTAAAGAAGATACCATGTCAGCTGGTGGCATGAAATGGGAAGGAAACACGTGGCACTTAGTGAGAAGCGTACACTCTCGAGTGTCCACTAAGTGTGTGAGCATAGGCACTCTTTATAGAACGATTGGCATTAGCTCAAATTACAATATCTTGAATCATTTGTCGTGGCCCTTGCTGGACTCATAGTATTAGATGCGGTTTAGTAGTATAGAAAATAGATACCATGTGTGCCTTTAAGTAGTAACAGTAGTGACAGCAGCATCAGCAGTACATAAATGCATTGTTCTTTTGTTTTAAAAGTTTCTATGGAAGGTATTTTTAGTAGAAGTGCTAAAATATCCTACAAATATCCTACATTGTTATAAATTTCTCAGAAATTAGCATACATAGGTGGCTGATATTTTAAAAACAAAATGTATATTGTGGGTAACTTTTTCTTAAAAATATGTATATTGGTGGGTTCCATTCTCAACCTGTCAGAAGTACATCGGCACCCATGTCAACGCCCCACCCCCAAGATCCAATGAGTGGGCTTAATAGAGGGCTTCCACAGTATTAGCGTGACTAATTTTCAGTGGGGCCCCCAAAAGATCTTTGGAGAATAAGAAAACTGCCTGTTAGTTTTTTCATCTATATTTGTAACATCCAGAAGTGATCCATTACCCAATGGACCACCCAGATCATTCAATATCTGAGGCCAGAACACCCACGACCCACCTCGAAATGACACTATGCACTACACATTGGATGACTCGAGTAAACATATCTGATACGGTCGTAGGTTGGTAAAACAAAAATCCTCTCTAGTGTAGGTTAAATTTGCTATGGTTATATTTTGCGGCAGAGGTTATATTTTGCGTCACTATGTCCATTTTCGTGGGTGTGGTTATGGTTTGCGTTAACGCAAAACGTATCTGGTTATGTTTTGCCGCTGGTTATGTTTTGTAGTCTTACAGATGTCACTCTATATTATATCGGCTGGTGGGACACCAGCCTCTATGGAAAAGCCAACCTGTCAATCTTCTGTAAGTCCTCCTCCTCATGAATATTTGTAAAGACGTAGATCTACACGGTCATTTTGACAGTTACAAGTGAAAGACAATAACTTTTCTGTGGCCTTTATAAATACGTATTTCTTTACATAAATTGTACGTGTGTGTTCAGAATCGTATTGTGGTTCTTATTTTTACCTTCATGCAATGAGATTGCAGATTCATATGTCTAGAATAGCATCCAAACAAGTGGCTGTTGCCGCCATCGATTAAAAAGACAGGTTTGGGACACACTTTAGAAGAATGAATTTCTACAAGTTCTCTTACTTGTAAAATAATATGACTGCAGTGCGTCATCATAACGGGTACAGATGATGCGAAAATAGATATAAAACAACTTACTTGGGTGAAAACCTCTATAAAAACGTGTTCAAATTATGTTCGTCGTGTGCGTGTACAGCAGCGTAAGCTGTCAAATTTCATAATCACCAACACAGACGCAAAAATCACTGCGATTATCAAACAATGCATGTGGCTTTAGAAAATTTCCTTTTGTCCATGGCTTCATAATTGGTTTATAATTAATCTGACAGTTGAATTATTGATGGATATATTATTGTTATGATGCAAACCATTCGTTTCACAACTATCTGGCTTCCAGGCCGATTTAAACAATCCGCCATTTGCCGTGTTCCTTATATGGGCAAAAGCAACAATAACACGGCCCTCACATGGCAATTAGCCTTTATTGCACTTTGTAATAAATCCAAACACCATATTGGAGCGCAAAGCGATTAAGAGTACCTTTAGACAGCCTTTATAAATAAGATAAAATACGGATTCGTGGCGACAACGCACGATACGATAGAGGCTGAATATTAATGTTAAGTTTACCTGTTGAATTATGCATATATTTGACCTAATTGGCTTGGTCTCAAGGCTCAATGCAAGTTTTGAAAACGTATAGCTATTGAGCCTTTGATATTCAGGGTGACAGATGTGAACCTGTCACCGCGAAAAAACTTAATCCGATCTTTGTAAAATCTTAATTTTCAAGCAAAAAGCTTTATACAAAATGAGAAAAATCTTAATAAAATCTTCATGTTATATAGTTGAGTACATACTTAAAATGGCAATAAAAATATAAGAAAATATTAATTCAAATACTATTTGTACAGTCATACTATTTATACAGTCATTACTAAAATTATTATGTTACATTTGATGGTTTTATACGTCTCCATAGTCCATACTCCAGACTGCAGCATATCTGCTTCTAATAGAGGATCTATGATGGTCATCGTGACATTCCTCTCATTTTACAAGAATCAATTATTCTGCCACTGAGACTCTATACTCAACTATAACTACACCTTGCAACGAACACACAAGTTAGTTTTTCATGCCAGCCAAATTGGCTAGTGAGTTGAAAGTTACACCAGCCAAAAATAATCTTTATCGCATTCTAATATATGAAAAGCATTCACCTTGCCCAGCAACTGCAGCCACCAGAAGCAAACATATTGCACTGGGAAATTCCATATTGGCTGTGGATTATGAAGTCCGAATGTCTGAGCGCTGCATCACTGAGTATATATACCAACTCACAGGTGCCACTGACAGATTTACAGCACAAACCTACGCATAAGCACATTATGGTAATAAATGGAACCATTTAGTTTGAGGAAAATGAGAAATATTTAATTTCACCATTTTAAAAACATTAATTATAGAGGCATTTAGAGTTTCGTGACAAAAGTCGCAGTTAATATGAGCCACCAGCTTGTTATCACGTCCCCTGCACAGAGCAGTTAAAACTAAACTTTTATTGCATAATGGGTCATAGGCCATATCGACACATGGTGCAATTTGACACACCATGGGTATTTATGATAAAAACAGGTTAACAGCAGTCACAGGTCCAGTCCATTATCCGAGTAAATGAGCTCTGTATAAAACAATCAATATTTTCATGATTGCCACCGCACCGAGGCATTTGTGAACATTTCATATATGTAGATGAGTTTTAGTTGTATATAAAATAATTAATTCATGTAATATGTTGATTCCAAAGCGGTTTTTTTGTTCATTGTATGGGATATTTACAAATATTGATATTAAGATATGGATTGGTGGAAAAGGTGTCCTCAAAATATAGTCAAGACCAATTTTGGGAAAAGGTACATGTAACAAGCTGAGGCATTTTTTGTAGGAGTTGTCAAACAAATGGTTTAACATATTTAGGGTATGCAGAATTTAAATCTGCTGTTTGACAAAAAAATATTTTTAACCTTTGACCTCTAAAATTCAAAAACAAAATGGCTGCCCAATCCTGATCAAAGAATCTAGTTGTGTGGATTAACAATATGGATACACTCATACCTTATCTAACAAAAATTGAATGTGCATGCAATTAATTGAAAATAACAATATTTTAGAAATATCAATAAAACATTATTTAGAAAAAGATACTTTAATACCATGCAAACGTCTCAAGAATGCAATCAGAACTAGTTAGACGAGTTGCAATTACACTAACATTGACGCCTCCATGAAAATTTTCCATAGTAGTACTTTTCATACTTCGGATTTAGTGTAATTTGGGTGTACTGAATTGCTGCCATTTGACATTGTCAATCATGACTTTTAATTCCCTAAAAATCAAGTTTAAACTTAATGTACGCACATATTATAATATAATCCATTTTGGTTACCTTTGAGTATGAAACAAAAACATTTCTACACATACTAAAAGTCGTCGATTGATACATGATATAAATATTTGAAAATATTGCATTTTGATTTAAGATGTTTCTATTTAAACATAATAAGTCCCAAATCAGTCTTCAAATTCATATTCAAGTGATAGATAGTAAATACTGTAGTTTATCTCAATAATTATGTTAACATATACGAGAGATGTTTTCCATGTACACTAGAAATAATGTTTCCATGCATATTAACACTGATTAATAATCATTTATTACACACCCAATTATTTCTCATTTTAAAGTTGTAATCTACCTGCCCAGTCTTCTTCGCAACATGTTCTCCAACCATTACTGTCATTTGGATGTTTTTGACTCATACATACCTGTGCCAGATCTTTTTGTCTACTGCATTCCAAGTATGCTTTGATCTTTCCTTCCCGTTCTCTTTTTGTACATAAAAGCTCACTTTACTGATCCATCCAGACCTGTGTTCCACATGGCTTACCCATCCCTGCCTTTACGAAACACATTTTGTACTTTACCCCAAGATGTCTTGCAGCCAGTTTTTGCCTTCCCACACTGGACAACATATCACATAAGTAACAGAACTATGTCTTCACCGATAAACTGTATTCATCTACTGGAATTAACCTTGTGATTCCAATGACAATACTTTAGTACCCCAATCTGCAGCCAAATATGTACGTGAAGAAGCTAAAAGGTGCAAGAAAACCACCAAGTCACAACAAAACGTAAATGTAAATGTGCTTATTCACAGTCTCAATTCACAGTTTGTCGTGCTCTAGTGACTTTACATTTACATGCCATTGGCATCCTTGTCACAATTTACATTTCTCAACTCCCCGTGGAGCATCCAGCATATGACAACTGCAGTGCAGACATGCTAATCACTCACATTAGCGTTCACTCGCCTGACCCGTACCTATCTTAACGTGTAGGTACCATGGATTAGTGTACAACCTGTTAGAGGTAAGTTTGCTCAACAACTACCACCAGACCTAGGTGTAAAAAATCACAAAAAGATATACTCGACTGTATATAAAATTTTGTAGATAATCTGCTCAGTGATAAAACACTAACAGTAGATTCTGCAACACCGAGGGTTTCTGTAAATTCTGACCTAGATATGAAAATACTTGTGCATTCCCAACAACTTTGTTTTCAGATAGCTGATGTGGTTAGACCATTAGTTGCAGCCACTTCATATTATATTCATAACCAGATCAGAAGCCAGGCTCAAATCATATTTCTCAATAGAATTGGTGTTGCCATAAGTTATGAATTCCTACAAAGATAACTAACTTGAATGCACATACATGTAGTAATTCTGTGATGCAGCAAATAGAGGAAGATGGCATCTGTAGTCCGCCCACTATAACACCAAATCCATTTCCTATTTGCTGGACAACCTTGATAGGAAAAAAAGAAAACTTTAAAGGTGGAAGCTCAAATGCAACAGCATCAATAATCATTCAGCATTTAAATAAGAGCAAGAAACGTCATGTATCATGCAAAAGCCCCGCGGGGACATCACACTTCATACGTCACGTTTAATTTTTAACCAATGATTTATCTGCAAACCACAGCCCAAGGGGACAGTTCACAGTTCACAGTTCATACTTAAAAAATTCACACTTCACAGTTCATACTTCACAGTTCTCACTTTGTACTTCACAGTTCATACTTCACAGTTCACACTTCATAGTTCACACCTCATAATTTACAGTTCACACTTCATAGTTCACAGTTATTGTTTTATGGACCCCACCGTATCTTAGTTCCATATTGCGCCACCATGGGGCAGCACAAAGATAAGTCAGTTGTGCATGTGCCCTGTATTTATACAGTAGAACCACTCTATTAGGACCACATTTGGGACCATTGTTAGGTGGTCCCAATAGAGTGGTGGTCTTGGTACAGATGGTCGTTTTTTGTAACTTTATGACGTTTTGGGATCATGAAAAGTGGTCTTCTTATTGAGATGGTATGTTAAGCTGGCCACACAGTGTACATTGAAATTGCATTTTATGGATACAAGTGGAAGTGATTGGAATACTATAACACACTTAATTTATCCAACGTGTTGGTGTTGTGGGACCACTCTCTACGGGAAGCTCATTTTTTTTTTTTTTAATATTTTTTAATGATATGTGATATAAGTTTTTTCTACAAAAAGACACTGCTATACTTGTGTTCTACAGTCGCGTAGTGGAGCCTCCCCTGAGTCTCTGAGAGCTTCTCTCAATTCTAAAAGGCATGATTCATATAAAATGAAAATAAAACAATTTCCATTATGTTATAACATTTCAAACACTGCTATCAAAATGAAGGTTGTCAGCATATTCTTAACATGAAACTCATAAACAGTGCTGCCATCTTTTGTCCGAGATAGAATATGGCGATGTTGATTTTATGTGTGAAGTGGGAAAAATAAAGTGCGAACCATGGACTGTGAAATGCGAACCATGAAGGGTCTAGTCCTAAAAATAATTTGAAACCACAATTAGGTCCCTCTTCACAAATACACTCCACATTGGCATTTGTGTTACTCTGCTTCTCTTTCAGCTAACATAGAAAATATATATAGCGTTTTGAAGAGCAGCAGATAGGGATTTAAATAAAATGTATCATTCCAATGTCATATTGGATATAGCAGCATTCTGTTGCCATTACAAGCAGAAATCAAACAAAAATTATCCTTGCCAAAATTCACAAACCACTCACTCTTCAGCCCCCACTGAGCCGGAGATACAAGTTTGACCCCCCATCTAGCATGACCTTCTGATTCCTCACCCCTAGCATATATGCAAAAATGATCAACTTCTCAGGTGTGGAAAATTTTTTAAATTGATTTTCCGTAAAAAAATTGATATATCCATTTGCTTCAGAAAGTGCCCCCAGGTGTCAGATGACGCCCTCAGACACGTTCATGCAAATCAAACTACATCAAAATCATACCAAAATGGGTTTGCAATCAAAACCGTATGGCCTTTCAGAATATGTACTTTACAAATGCCATAGTATACTCAGCCATCCCCACGGCATGAAAACTGACTGTTTTAGGAACTATACTGAACTTTTAGTAACTTTGTTTACAAACAAAAACGCGTGCGACCGTTATTATTTCTAGGACTAGACCATGAACTGTGAAATGTGAACTATGAACTGTGAACTATGAACTGTGATGTGTCCCTTAGGGCTGTTCACAGATAATTACCTGTCAAACAATTAAGCGTGAAGCGTGAAGTGTGAAGTCCCCGCGGGGCTTTCGTAACACCCCTCGTACTTCACGAGGGATTCAGCCCCTATGTGAAGTTGCAAAGAAACGGCTCTACTTATCTTCAGTGGATAAAAATCATAAAGATCGTTAAGGTAATATTGACTCACTGGCACTGGAAAATTTCAATTTTTGATGTCGATGATCTGAATGTTGCGAAGCTACCCCAAAATTGCAGTGGTGTCCGCGTGCAACAATACCTGCAGTGATTCTTTAATATTCCACCTAGAACAATGATATTGTGGTATAGGGGTAGGTTTTAAAGACCCTTCATATGTTAAAAGTGACACAGCCACCCGGTCGTTTGTTTTAGCCACTTTTACATGTTGAAGCACACATTGAAAATCCTTATCTATTGACGTGAGACACGCACATTTCTGTTACAGGCATCATAGTAAATCATGACACAGGGACTTTTTGGAATGTCGTAAAAATGGACACAGGGACGCAGCATTAATGTTTGCATCCCATTTGTTTTAGTGGTCAAGGAATACATTAGTAAAATCAAAACGAGTTTAGTGTCAACATGAAGGGTGACATTATTCTTAGAAGTGGTGTGAATTTCTGTGGGTGTCAACTGGAGGAGTGCATGAGTAAGCAAGAATGCTACTTTATATGACCTTACAGTGAATTGAAGTTTATCTGAGAGATGCCCCAAGGGCATACGGTATATTTCAAAATTTATCTTAATCATAAGTTAGGAAACCAGGACTTCTGGGTCTGAGCTACCACACAAACAACATCATACTTAACAGTGATATGATAACAGAGATAGGATTCTTATTTCAAAATCAATGAATGATTGCGGTTGGGCGGACGTGATGGCGGCGCAGGGAGCGAGCACGTGGGCGCGGGGCCAGGTGGCCTTGAGGATGATACAGGGGCTGGATCAGCCTCGTTAGGGCGCCATAACCCAGGGAGAGATGAGAGGATGGCGGCTGTTGAGTGACCCTGACCTGAAGGTGACCCGGGGCACCCGGTTTGTGGTCAGGCGGCGTGGGTCGAGGTCACGGCCTGGCGGCGGCTTTCAGGGAAGTGATTAGGAGGGCGGCCGTGACCTGAGATGACCTGGAGTGATTTTGGTGACCTGGGTAGAAGTAGCGTAAAGGAAGACCAGGCGGCCATGACCAGAGTTGAGAACACGCAACCACTAGAACAATGCCACAAATTTACACGTATGAATTTCAAACACATTATTAAAGATGGCTTCCAAAATACTGCCCATTCCTATAATTGATCTTAGTTTAGCTAACATGCCACTGGGCAAAATAATGACGTTAGCGTCCACCCCAATTAGTCAGGCAATTAAGAACATTAATTGCACCGGGTATAGTTGGATTACGTCTCTTAGCTCACATTCTCCGTTCCGATGTAGGCTACTACGTACGTCATCCCTGCTCTGTTAATGAAGTAGCGTCATCAAATAACAAATGCATTGTCGGTTCAAAATCAGACGTGGGAGCGACCACTTAGTAGGGAACCAGCACCCCCAAATCTATCGATTTGGTGCCCTAATCTGTACCAAAACCTCTACCAGTTAAAGGTAGATATACGTGGACACGTCCGTGCACATGTATAGATACGTTTTATTTTTTCACGTGAACTGTACGCGAACTACGAGGCTCGTGTCTCCAGCATTTGTGCAAAGTCCCTCTCGAGGGCTGTCAATCTAACCTGGTGGTGTCCTGGTAGACGAGGTCCGTAAGTGACTCGCAGGATATAATTTCAGGGCTAGCAGTCAAAAAGCTTACAGTTTGGAGCCGTGACCAGCAAAATAAAACCCTTCTCAAAGCTAAGATCCAGAACAACTTTAGCGAGCGTACGAAGACAGACAAAGCCTTGAATGAGCTCTTTGCCAGTGCTAAGCAGCTGATCTGACAGATACAGTGGGGCACCTGGCGCAGATAAGCTCGAGTGCTCCTGGCCCCTCGGTTAGTTCGGTGCCCGCAGTAGGGGGGGGGGGATCCAAGGGCACTGGGTGCTTTTCAGCAACTTGCTAACAGTGTCTCGGCGTGTTCAGCTAGGTGATTAGATAGTCGCTGGACATGACCAATCAAAAATAGGCTGGGTGATTCTCTGTGGACGTCACTGCTGGGAGCAGTGCTGGAAGGTTCGCCTTTCAGTAGGCTTACGATGTGTTGCTCTGTTGGGAGATCAGATTTGCTGGCATTTTAGTTAGTATTATAATTTTCATGGGTTACATTTACCTATTTAATTTTCCTTTATTTGCAGGCAGAAGGCTGCAGGCATCACCACCAGCTAGTCACAGTGACAGGCCCGTGGTGAATGCTAATGAATTCCTGGGCAAATGGAGCTGCTCGTATGTTTGCAGGGTGTGCGTCTGAAGTGCTGACGATGACCGGGGCACCACGGCTGGAACTCTGACGGGGCACCCATGGCTGGCTACGAGGGCCGGCTGCTGGTCCCCTACCTCCGGGGGCTCACTGAGGCCCGGGTGGGGAGCTCCAGACGGAAGGAATGACTGAGTGTGTGCCTGTGGGTGGAGCAGCTCATGAATGTATACTATGTTTAATGATTAACTTTCTATGTTATAGCCAGCGTTCCGGTCCTCCTGCTGATCTTTGGTAAGAAATAGTTGTTGCGTTGAGACCAGATCTTCTGGGCGTGAAGCCCCGGTCCCATCGAGGAAACTCGGGGAGAGTGTGAGCAAAGCAGTAAGAGTAGGAAACTGGGGTGGGTGGAATTTAGCGCCCATCCCAATTAGTCAGGCAACTAAGAACAATTAATGCCCTGTTAATGACGTAACAATACGTCCCGGACACGTCATCGCATGACAAATGCGTTGTCGGTTTAGGTTTGAATTAGACATGGGAGCGACCACTTAGTCAGTGCACACGTATAGATATTTTTTATTGATTCATGTGGACTGTACGTGGACTACGAGGCTTGTGTCATAAGCATTACTGCAAACCCCTCTTGAGGGCCGTCAATCTAACCTGGTGGTGGCCTGGTAGACGTACCAGTCCACCTATTCAAACCAGCTGGGTGTAAACGAAGTCCATAAGTGCCTCGCAGGTTCTAATTTGAAGTCCAGTCCTCAAAAAGCTTACAATATGTAAATCTGTAACTCAATAATCAAGGCCCATACAATAATACATTAATAATTAACTTAAATTGTCCTTAAATATACCTTTTCTCCACATATAGTTCTTAATTCCGGATGGGTTTTTCTAAATAGTTATAAAAGGTTTGATAGTGTATCAGAACATGTCGGTAGATTGATTCAAAGCTTTGAAGAAAATAGACCAAGTATCAATTTTTCACCATCCCCTCATCAATTCATGACTTTCAAAAAGGCGAACGAACTAAATATCTCTCTGCAACACCACCATCAAAATGGTCGTTGTGAGTTCTGGGTAAGTCACCATTGTTTTAGACTAGGACGACTTGAAATATTTAAAGGCCATTTTTCAGTATCATTTATCGTATGCAATGTGTAGAAAGCATTTTTGTAGTGGGAGATTTAGTGAGGATTATGAATCTGTAATCGGATTTCAGTTCGAAAATAAATTGACGAAACTTTGAGCCAAAGGCCGGTCTTAATCAAAATTGCAGACGACCAGTGACTGAAGCAAACTTGCGAACGTCATTATGAAGAATGCACGCCTCAAATAGATGCATTCACTTCATTTTCCAACTCCACCAATGTTATGTGCAATATACACTTTGTATGAAATAGCATTAAATGTGATTGTAAATGGCCTTATAACACATAGCGGAGGTTACCATGAACTTTTGTGTCTAAAACAAATAAAGTAAAAAGACGAATGCACAGCTTTTCTGTGCAACTACGAAGTGAAGGATGGTGGTCATCGGGTTATTTAGATGGCCACACGTTTATATTGGAGCAAGTCTAGAGGAGGCAAATGGACACATCAAAGTGTGTGTGTGTGTGTGTGTGTGTGTGTGTGTGTGTGTGTGTGTGTGTGTGTGTGTGTGTGTGTGTGTGTGTGTGTGTGTGTGTGTGTGTGTGTGTGTGTGTGTGTGTGTGTGTGTGTGTGTGTGTGTGTGTGTGTGTCTGTGTGTGTGTGTGTGTGTGTGTGTGTGTGTGTGTGTGTGTGTGTGTGTGTGTGTGTGTGTGTGTGTGTGCTCGTGTGTGTGTTTATGTGGATTCATTTGTGTGCATGTGTGTTTATGACTGTATGTATTTGTGTATGTGTGTGTTTAACTTTGTATTTCAAAATTCTTATTCAAAAGGTTTCTTAAAATAATTCATAAAAAATAACAAAATAAAAAAAGTATGATGTGTTCAGAATGAATGTGGTATTCTATTTATCTTAGATTGTGTTCAAACAACAAATATATGATTATTAGTGTGTTACTAATAAGTTAAAAGTTAAATGAATAGATTCCTGCACATGCTACCACCGCAAATTGGCAATATTCGATTTTTATCCATTTGTAAAATTGAATTTCATATAGAGCTATGAGATATGTAGTTTTTTAGACTCATTATAGTGTACATTTTACTGTGTTCCAATATCGATTACATTTAACAGCTCATTATCACGTATGAGTCTCTTATGCATTACGGCTACTGCAGTTAAACTTTTATTGCCTAATGGGTCGAAGGTCGTGTGGACAAATGGTGTAATGTGACATACAAGCTGTTCAACTTCAACAAAAACAATGCACAACGAATAGGCTCGAGTCACAGGTCCAGTCCATTATTCAAGTAAAAAAGTATAAAACAATTGATTTTCCATGATTGCCTACAATGTAGCATTTGTGTTGAATTGATCAAATTAAATAAAATAATTCATCTTTGTGATAAAGTTCAAAGCAATTTAATCAAAATTAATGTTTTATTTATTGATATTACCTTATTCATTTTTCTAAACATGTATTGATCACAAAGCTACATGTTTTCATTGTGCCTGTGTTTGTCGTGTGCGAGATTGTGGGTATGAGTATGTGTATCTAAAAGGTCTATATAACAGTCCGACAGTGGTGTTGCAAACTTCATATTTATCTGTTTTGAAATTAATATTTTTTGTGTATGACTGACATGATGTTGTGTGAATGGAATGAAAATCACACGTTGTAGTGAAAAAAGGATTTGTTTTCAATTGACAATATTTCTATATCCAGACAGTAAATAATTTATTGTCCTAAAGTAGCATTGTCTGATATTCATACCTCACCCAGAAAAGCTATGGACACACCACCTAGTAGTGCTGTTAACATCCATTGGTAAATCAATGTCATAGTACTGGGGTGCCATCCCTAAAAAGAGGCATGATTGGCAATCCAATGAAAATTCATAGAAGGCAGTGTAAACTCCTATTTGATGCTCAAAGGTGCTGGGACTAGTTGTGCTCCATATGCAAGACTGTTTTAAAACTACTCTGGCCTACAGTGCTTTACAAAAGTGAAAAGTACTCTAGTAAAAGTAATCTCCCAGCAGAAAACGTTTATTCTTTATAATTATTGTCATTACATCTGTACACACACACTTATTACTGTCATATATTAATAGTTCATTATTTATTGCCACTGAGCACATACATATCTGATTACTTTATAGATTTTATTGCAGTTTGTACACTATATTATATATTAACCTACACATTAAATGTAACACAAACCAATTTGAACAGGCATGGCTGGTAAATAAGCGGAAGTTGACATTCTCACTCACATGTGCCACAGATAAATTATTTTCCTATTGGTTCTATAGCAAAATTAGCAATAAACATTCATTATGAATACATTTTAAACACGTTGAAATATATTAAAGTTCGTGCAAAGGTTCACCACACACCGAGTGGCACAAGTCTAATCTATTGATCGGTCTTTGCTGCTGGCAATTCCTTTACTTTCAGGAATAAAATTTCGATGTAAATATTCCTGAGATACCATCATCAAAACATTTTTGAATACATTTTAAACCGTTGAAATATATTAAAGTTCGTGCAAGGTTCAACCACATTTTTGGTAGCACAAGTCTAATCTATTGATCGGTCATTTTGCACAGCCCCCCTCTTCTTCTGATAAGGAACGTCATTTTTGCCTCCCCCCCAGGTATGAGATACCATCATGAAAACATTTTTTGTCACTTCCGGGCAATTCTAGAGATCGTATGAAATGACGTCACCTCATTTTTTGAACATATACCCCCACATAAATTTATCATCTTTGCACAGCCCCCTTCATTTTATTTACTTCAAGAGTTTGATGATTCCCCCAATCGTCAGAATAAAATGACAAAATCATATTGTTTACAGGAATTACAGAATACATTTGAATATATAATATTAATTTAGATAAATAGGTTTAGTCAATATATTTAGGGATTTTATTGTATTAATAGCGGTTTTATGATTCAGAGGTTTAGTGGTATAAAATTACAAAATCATACGTGTTTACTTGTGCCTTCATTCACTATCATTACATTAGAACTATTTCTTTTAGGAGTGTGGCTAATTGTATTGTATTAGCGGTTTTGATAGTCATAGGTTTAGTCAAAACATAGTTCAACGATTTTTTCTTGTGCCTTATGGTCGTTCATTTTAACTAAGTGTGGCTATTTGTCATATTAAAATATGATGAAATAGTTGGTCTTTCAAAACATAGACTCAAATTTTTGTAGATGTGGTGTATGGTCGTCCCTTAACTAATATTTTTCATATTAAAATACATGGGATATTTTGGTCTTTTTGTGTCCAAATGTATTGCTATATGCACAGTGCATATTGTTCAATACGTGATACAATATACTTGAAGGAAATCAACAAGCATTTTTACCGAAACTCAAATCAAAGACAATACAAACATGATTGTGAACTAGTATCAAAATTTTGTAAATTTCCGTCTTAAAACACAATAACTATTCTACTAAAAACTAATAATACTTGTTTATTCCAGCCTGTATAAACAAGGACTCATTATATAGTAACAGAAAAATAGCCTTTATCATCATATATCACGACGGCTCAGACACCCTTTTCCCATATCAGCGCCGACTGCGGCTCAGTCATTTCAAATGGCAGCATCTCTCAATTTCTGAGAGAGGTACCCCTGAGCAACGCTCGACAAGGTAGCGGACAGAGCTTTCGAGCACATCGCATTTCAGCATATTTACCCAATAAAAAGTCCGGCCAGCCCGTGCTCAACGCCATAACGACTGAGGTTATCCGCCCCCAAGAAAAGCCTCGCCTTCCTTGCCCGCGAGAGTGCGCTGCGTGCTGGAGTTGAGTTATGACGAAAGACGGAGGCGTGAGGAGAGAGAGAGAGAGGTACCCTATCGTTGAAGATTGAATAGCTCACTACAAAGAAGAAGATGGACTACGATCAAAGTGGACAAAGTCATAAAACAGTATATATGTATCAGCGTGTGTTGAATAAATGTACATCCATCATGTATTTTTACTGCGTGTATATATGTGTAAAAAGTTAAAAAGAATATCTTCTGTAAAGTATCTAGCCATTACTCTATGTCTTTTTGCGGTACTCTAATGCGGTTTTACTGTGTAGAGTTTAGAAAATGATGTCTTCTCCAGCACTCTGTAAAAAAAGTATATATTTGTGTGTGGAAAATAAAAGATTGGAAAAATGAAGCCTCGTTATCATCACTGCCTTCTGCGTACTATTTAATAAGCGTTTCTCAGAACAATAAAACTACACGCAAAATTCTTAGACAGGTGATACTGTATGCTCCATGGGTTGTGGAGAAAGACCATGCAGTGCTACTAAGTATGCCAATGCCCAGGCGTGGATATAAAATTGCTAGAGCAGGATAATAGTGAATCGTGATTCTAAAATAAATACGTTACACATTTACATTACATGTATTAATCGTGACCATAGTATAACTATTAAACTGTGCTTACACAAGTTGATCATGTTAAAATGCCCCATAAACATCTCTAAAATCAATAACTGCATTCATTAAGCCCCACTGCTCTACCTCTGCACAGGACAGGAGATAGTCATAATAGAAAACACTCATAGAAACATAACCATGCCATTCAAGTCTACTGCAAGAGAATACTCAATAAATAACTCACTTAACGTCTCATTAACTTTGCCGATGAATAAGGCAGCGCGTCAGTAGATCAGGAATTTGTGCAAAATCTTAATTAGGAAATTATAACTCCTGTCACTTAGTAGCATTGCTTTGTTTCAGTGCTAAATGTAGACATTTGTCTCACCAATCTATCTGTATATAAACAAACATGCTAAATTGTAAGGTAGTCAGTTGATCCTGGACATTAAAACTTTCACAGATATAATTGGTCACATGATGGGGAGTAACTATGAATAATTTGTATTATGTCCACAAGTAAAAATTACAATATTAAACATTAATTTCATTTTTGTTATTATTTTACACCTGTATCCACTTAATTAAATAATCATTATATACAAAAGGTAAATTTCTTTAATAGACTGTAAAAGCATTATCCCCAGACATGTGGACAACCTGTCTTATGGGGACACTTTTTCACTTCTCGAATGTGTCCATAAGACAGGTTCTAATACTTCTTTCCATTGCAGCCTTGTAATGTCTTACAATCGGATTAAATTATGCAAGTTTACTACACCCTCATTTGGGCTGGTGTGTGGATAAAATATTGGTAAAACATCCGTAGAATGCTAAGGTTTTTTTACGTATGCCGAGATTCTTTTCTCAACTGAGGGGTATATGCTGATTAAACTAGGCAAATTTACGATATCCAAGTCACTTAAAGGTACTATATATAAGAACACCGATGTTTTACTATAAAGGTACTATATATAAGAATCCATGCTTGACGGCTAATGTACTTATTATACTATAGGTTTTTGTTAAGTTTAGTCTGAATACTGCTATAAAGATGAAAAGTGATGGGTGTTAAGTTTATATATATATATATACTAGGCGGTGTCCGTCTTAGTTTTTGTTTCTTATCTGTTAAGTATATTTATTAAAAAGACTCGGCGTACTTTTTTTTCATAGTTTGATACCGCTCGAGTTTAAGAGAGAGATTTCTTGTGACCGTATAGTCCGTAATGGTTGTCAGCTGCCCCATTTTTCTGTGATGTCGAGTGGGAGCGTCTCGTGTTGTTTTTAGTCTGAAAACTTCTATAAAGATGAGAAGTGACGGTATTACCGTAATGATGGTCAGCTGCCTCATTTTCTGTGATGGCGCGTGGCGGGCGTGCGCGCGTCAAGTGGTGTGAGATTCTGTGATGTAGATACCCGGCCGTGTCTGCTGGGTGGGTTTTTTCTGACGCGTGAAATTGAGTTTTTCTAAATGTAAAGTGTACTGTGACAGAATGATTTTCGCGCGCTCGTCGAGCGGTCTCGATAGAAGATGTAGTTTTCATATTTTGATTTTTTTTAAAAACGCCTGTAGAGAGATTAGCCTAAGTTGGGCGCGCGTTTGATAGCTGTACTTTTTTTAGGTTTTTTAGAACCGAGTGTTAAGTTTACATACGGTTCGTTTTTTGTAAAAAAACGTAGATTTTTTGGTTAAGTTTATGACCAGTACTTTTTTATAGAGATTAGTTTGTTTTTCTATTTAAGAGATTTCTAATAAAAACTGTAAAAGAGTGTTCGTTTTCTTATTCTTTGGGAAGGGGAAGTAAAAAAAAACTTGACGTATCGTAAAGACCTATATAGAACGGGATTATTCTCGGCGGGAGTGAAGGAGAAAAAACGTAAGAGCCCCACCCCCTTAATTTTAATCAGTCCCTAGTTAAACGCTGAGTAAGCGACTTTCTCGTCAACCTTTGATTAATGTCTTCTGCGCCAGCGCCTGGGCTGACCGGCGGTCGTGGGGGGGGAGGGGGATGATTAATGTCTTCTGCCCTAGCGCTGCGTTGACCGGACTGTCATTGGGATGATTTACGACTTTGGTCGTATCGGTGAGCGCGGTGTTGACCAGCTGTCAACCAGCTGTCATTGGGGGGAGGGGGATGATTTACGACTTTGGTCGTATCGGTGAGCGCGGCGTTGACCAGCTGTCAACCAGCTGTCATTGGGGGGAGGGGGATGATTTACGACTTTGGTCGTATCGGTGAGCCAGCGAGCGGCGGTAATCTGATTTATGTAGCCCGGCTGGGGCGGGTCGCGGCGTTGATGAGTTTAGAGAGAGAGATCCTTTTCGCGGGCGTTTGATGGGGGCCCTTTGACGCTTTTTGTTTAAATGGGAAAGCTAGATTTTAAGTGCCACGCTTCTCTGGAGAGCGGATCTATTGATTTCTCGGAGTTTAAAGGTGGAGGCACTCGGGGACTTGTGGCGGATACGTTACGGGCGCGCGTGTCGGTGACAGAGGCGAAGTGACTGGGGTTTTTTTTAGACAGCTGCGCCGGGAGGGGGATGTAAGGCGTTTTCATTCGATAAGAATACATCGACGAGTAAAGATGGACTCGAGATCCGCTTGTGGGGGAGGTGTGACTAAATTTTTAGAGTATCGGGCCCAAATATCCTCGCTGGAAGAAAACCCTTGATAGAGATATACGACTGATTAGTACAAATTTGACGCGAGTTCCAGAGTTCTAGAGATGCTGGAGAGTCTTATAAACGTATTAGAAGAATATCTGGAGAGGCGGCCAGACTCTGTATTGACGCAAAAAACCAAACCCTATCTCTTAGAGATAGGGTACCAATATTTCCGTGAATCGAGATTACACCCCAGCCCGCCCGTCGTGGTCGCTACCTAGTCTAATCCCTGAGCAGAGGCGGTGAGCGTGAGCCTGACTCTTCTCAACTTTCTGAGATGCTGCTGAGCGCGGTCGTTGTACCGGGGGACCTTGAGCTGTCCAAAAAAACAAAGGGTGATTTAATTAAGGGCCCCCCCTTTGTTTTTTTAATTGCAAAAAATTTTTTTTAAACCAGAATTTTTAATTGGGTTT
>CM032662.1:7710929-7724527 GCA_019095985.1 Streblospio benedicti
TCAGAAATGACTTTCTCATGCTACATTTAGCGGAATGTGGTATAACATTAAATTCTAGACCAAATAGTAAAACAGTTACATACTATGTATGTACCGCCACCATCTTGGCAGCCATCTTGGATTTCAGAAGGAACCAATGATCAGGGCGTGATTCCCGATCTTTTTGGAATCAGCATGCCCAAAAACTCCTATATACAAATTTTTTATGCTTTCTGCCAGATGTGAACATGTTTATCACATATCCGCCCTTAAAGCCAGGGTGTATATTTGTACACTACACCCACCCCTTTTTTGGCGATGAATAAGCATTGGATTTGACTATATAGAGCCACCAAGTTTCTTAACCGTGGGTTCTTACGTGTTACTGTACAGTACTAGTCTCTAACGCAGGCGATGATGATGAGTGTACTGACTTTTTGACAATGTGCATGATGTTTTCCTTTAATCATTAGTTTCATATCTTTTCTAGCAATGCTGTCTTCATATTTGTCATTGTCACAAAAATTTGCATAGCATGGTAACATTGTACAAACCTAATTTAATAAATATTTGAACTCCGGAAGTTCGCTAATATAAATCATACTCACACTGGAGATATACCAAAAGCATTTTAACAGTTGAAGTCCTTGAGTCCGCTATTGATTTCTAATGCATTAAAACGAGATTGCGTTGTGAAAGCTGCTAGAGAACAACGTTTTGTTTGCAACAAGAACTATGCCGGTAAAGTGTTATGAAAAAAAAAATATATTATTTGTTAATTCTCACTTTGGGTGTATTCTAGATGCAGAATAACAAAAATATATATCTTCAAACATTTATTCAAGCTCCCACCGAAGGTTTATATCGATGTTCATTCTGAACAATTGATGGAAAATAGTGAAACGTGTCAGAGCTTCTAATATCTTAGCAATATCTCCCAAAGCATGATCAGGACCGTATGTACGCATACGTGCACAGGATTTCTTTAGGTGTGTTACATTGTTTTCACGTGTCTTTGGTCACTCATCTGGGTTCAGGATGCACGTAACTATCAATTTTCATCGAATTTTTGGCAGGGAAAAATATTTTTTATTCTCACTTATTGGCCCATGGGCTTATATTCGAACATTAAGCCCATTTTCGATGTTAAGCCCATGTGCTTTTTATATGGGGAATACGGTATATGTGTCCACTAGTTCTGAGCTTGCTATCTATATTTCATGTTGGCATAATCCGATGCTGCAATATCACGTACTGAGCAAGTTATGTCATGTTAGCACAGAGCCATTTCCCATATCTACTTATGAAATGCTGCTTTAAATTACTATAATTACTTGAAAGAACTACCCCTTTTTAGCTATTATGAAAATATTGCGAAAGCCTCACTTCTTAATAGTTCATTAACAGGTACAGAGATCCACTTTCTTCTTATGGTTATGAACATATGGTTGCTTACTGATATGACAATGCTATGCAAAATGTGTCACTCTTTTTAAGTTTACTTAAAAATATGCGAAATCATCATTTTCTGCCATATTAACATATGAAAAGCGCCCCGGTGAGGGAAAACCAGTGTTTAATACACTCGAATGTCACTGTCTTTATATTGACTGATTATTGATTTATAGCAGTATCATCTATTACCAAGAAGTGATACATTTTTTTTTGTCTGGAGTTTGTGGTTGTAGAATATTGATTTTAATGGTGCATTCAAATAGTAATAAGAATGTGATTCAAGTAAATGGACCTAATGGGCCAAAAATAATAGGACCGCCATTTGGGCCCATGTGAAAAAAAGGTGTGTGGTCACCATTTCCAACCGACATGCCAAATTTGAGCATCCTAGCTCAAACGATGCGACCTGTAGAGGGGTAATGAACCAGGCGGATGGACAGATGGATGGATGGATGGATGGGACGGGACGGCCGGACGCAATTAATTGGGGACAAGCCAGTGTATAAAACACTGGAATACAAAAATGTGTCCTTATTTAACTATGCAAAAAAATGTGTCCAGCCAATTCGAGCAGGTATGTGTCATTCAATTTTCTCGGTGACCTTGCGTCCTAAGTTTCACTACCATGGTGGTCGCAAAATAGAAGCATCCATAATTGTTTAACGTTGAAGCATAACTAACATAACGTTGCTAATTTGCTATGTGCTAAATCACATTATGCTACTCCTAAATTGAAACGCTGAACTTTGCTATGCTCATGCTAGAATTATCATGCTGAAGTACTTATGCTAAATCGAACTGTTATGCTGAATACCATCATGCTTTACTGAACCTTGTGGGTAGAGAATATGCCTGAATGTACTACCAATATGTTGCACCAAGCGCTTGTGCTTGCCTGTGTCTGGCATATGCTATGCCCAAACTGATTGTTTTGTCTCAATACATGCAGTGTTCAGAAATAATGTGATACATGCAGTGTTCAAGAAAACACTGTTTAGTAACATGCAGTGCCCTATAATAATTGTCATGGTATGTGCAGTGCCTCAAATGTATGCCGATACATGCAGTACTTACTAAATGTTATCCCAGCACATGCAGTGCTCACTAAATAATGCCTCAGTTCATGCAGTACTTACTAAATGTCGTTTCAGCACATGCAGTGCTTTCAAATGATGCCTCCGTTCATGCAGTACTTACTAAATGTCATTTCAGTGCATGCAGTGCTTTTTTCAAATGATGCCTCCGTTCATGCACATGCTTACTAAATGCCGCTTCAGCACATGCAGTGCTTTCAATTGATGCCTCTGTTCATGCAGTACTTACTAAATGCCACTTCAGCACATGCAGTGCTTTCAAATGATGCTTGCTCATACGTAAGAGGGATAAAGAAGATAGTGTATGTGGGTTTAGGATCTTCGCGCCGAAGATCCTAAACCCACATACGTACCAAAAATGTGCTTTTAGTGGTTCAATCTGTCATCAATGATGTATCACCCTTGGACTGATGCCATAACGGCCAAAGGAAAATAAATAACAAACTGGGATGTATAACATTTACAAAGAAAAAGTTGATAGAAGCATGATATTTTGCACAAATAATGTAGATCACATATATTTTCACTACCAACACCTGCCCACCTGGAATTTCAAGATGGCCGCCATTTTTCAAGATGGCCTCCCTTTTAAAGTAAACTAGCCTTTTAACATATTTATATAAATTTAACTAGCATCGACCTTTACATGAGTGTTATACAAATATAGTATGTATATAGCAAAGCTAAAAGCTACAGAGCAGTTGCTAGAGAAAAAGCTATGTGGGGCAAAGAACACAACACAATAAGCCCAACAAAAGTACTCCCATGACAGCGAAAGAAGTAGACCCTGTGAAATATATCCACCAACAGACAAACCAAAATTGCAACTCCTTTTGGATAACATGACGTCCCTACAAATAATGGAGAAAGTGGACATAATACGGGCAAAATTGGAGAAACCAATAGATTTTGAAAACTGAGCGGAGGGACAGAAGGACGATCCTATAGTCAGGGACATGATTGACTTCACAGAAGAGCAAGCCATAGAAAATCGTGACGTGATATTGTTCATGAGGCAGAATAGGAACAACTTCATAGTAATATGAATAGGCAATGCCTAAGACAGGCGCAGCATGTTTATAGTGTAGAGATTAGGAAAAATAAACTAAATTTGTATACATGTGACAATGACATGGTAAAACAAATTAACTAATCAAAAATTATTTGGGGTATTTTTATTACAAAATGTATGATTTCTTTTTACTTGTTGGTAAAATAGTCCATAAAAATCATAATATTCAACATCAACTTACATTGTTGCTGTGTACATTTAGATAAAATATGATTGTAACGTATTTGATGGACTAGTTCATGCTAAGTATTACAGCACATTGGCAAATCAGTAGACGATTACTGTAAAGATAAAATATTTTGTGGGTATTAACTTACTTTGTGACCATTTAATTTTGTGATTTTTCTATCCTAGACATACTTTACACAGGCTATCAATGTTTGCTGACTATTTAAGTTTGCGTTTTTGCAAACTAAATTCATAAATTACGACATGCACAAACATTTCTAGTTTTACAGTGTATCAATTTTACCACTTTATGACCTAATTATTCAAATTACTGTTCTCTAATGAAAATCATTTACATGTATGACACACTGGATAGTTATACATAAGATAACATAGTATTAATTGTTTAAAAACTTGAAAGCATCTGTGATGTTATAATTTTGCGGACACCAACTTTATTCCACAAATTGGGGCTTCTTATAATATTTTTCCCTTGGACACTTATTCTGTAAATTATTGGAACTGATTCACACCTTGTGCTTCTTCATAACTTGAAAGGATGTATGCACTTACAGAAAATTTAAACATTTCAGGCTTTTACCATGCAAAATAGCCATATTGTAAAGAGGCATATGGGCAATTACTGAAACAGCTGTGTTTATATGCTTTTAGAAACATATAAATAATCCCTATATTAGGTCCAGATTTCACATGTTTGCTTAATCGTTAATGATGTTGTATAATCCCCTGAGCATTTAGACATTATGAACCAACAGAAGTTATGCTATCCTTCACTGGTTTAAGTCAGTGGCAGTCCCAACTATGCAAATTGCTCTTACATTTTAACTGGGCTTTACCTCTTCAAAAAGTGTGTAAATTTGCAAATTTACAGTTTGAAAATGATGGAATGATCAGATTTCTGTAAGCGTGCATATCTAGGTTATTTAGAATCATGAAACTTTGCGTTGGTGCAGGATTTTAATTTAAATCATGTCTGTCACAATATGTAAAGTATTATCGCGTTTTTTGCAGAGTATAAACAGGGCAGTTGGTACAAGGTGTACTGTAACGTATGATAGTGTAACCTAGGTGTTGTGATAGTATTTGTTTTTGTAAATGTATTTTCCTGATGGCCTGTTTTTTAGTTAGTCAGTTTTTGTTTTTTGGGAGAGAAGGTCACACTGAAACATTGTTCACAATAAAACGTTCACAATAAATTATACATAGATCCACGATAGGACCAAGAAGTAGAGAAATACTGGAAGTGGAAGTATTGGAAGTGGAAAGCATTCTTGATATTGGAGGACACTGGGGAAAGCATACTTGATATTGAAATGGAAGTAATAGAAGGGGAAAAGCATTCTTGATATTGGAGGACACTGAAGGAAATACGTACATGACACTGGAGGACACTGGATGTGTGGATGGGATTCGTAAATGGTGAATGTTACACTGAATATATAATTCATGTATATGCATGTATGTTCTATATAATACCTATATATACCTTTTGATTAGTTATAAAGTTATTAAATCAGCTCTTTTGTATTCTACTTTTTTTTACCTGGGAACTGCCTTGGGCAAACCTGTGACAATTGGGGGCTCGTCTTGTTTGATGAGAATAGTAGAATTGATTGTAGAGTTTATATTGGATGTACTTGTAGTGTTGCATAGTGTTGCATAGGCATTATTAGTGTGTTACTGGTCATATGTCTATATGTTTATATGTCTATAGGTCTATATTTCACAGTTAGTTTAGATATTACAGTTAAAGTTGGTAGCATTTATATGAGTAGACACGCTGTAGCAATGGAGGCGTTAATTAGTCAGGCAACCAGCTTGGGGTTGTCAGGAAGGGACGGATTGTATTCATAGAAGCCAGAAGTAAGGCAGTCGCTGAAGAAAAGAAGGTTAAAGATGATTTAGAGAGAGAAGAAAGAAAAGCTAGGCGAGAACATGGTTTGGAGATGGCAAAATTAAATGCTGAAAAAAGTAAGGCGACGGAATTGGAAAAAGCTAGGATAGAGGCTGAAAAAGAAGAGAAAAAGCTTGAAGCCGAGAGAGAAAAAGAGATTGAAGGCTGAGGTTGATGCTCAAGAAAGAAAGTTGCGTCATGAGAGAGAATTAGCAAAAAATAAAGGAAGCACCAGTGAAGTAGCAAGAAGCAGTCAAAATGAAGAACATGCGGCTGTAAGTAAAGCAAAACCACCCCGTTTGCCGGTGTTTAATGATGACACTGATGATCTCGATGCTTATTTAGAAAGGTTTGAAAGGTTTGCTGAGAGACAGAAATGGAAAAAGAGAAGAGTGGTCAATGAACTTGGGAACACTGCTGACAGGACGGGCATTGGAGGTGTACACGAGACTGCCAGTTACAGATGCAAACCAGTATGATATACTCAAGTGTGCATTGATGAAGAGGTATCAATTGACAGAAGAGGGCTTTCGTAGCAAGTTCAGAGGTAGTGTGCCAGAAAGTGGAGAAAGTCCGGGGCAGTTTATTGCAAGGTTAGGTAACTATTTGAAAAGATGGATGAAGGTAGCTGAGGTTCCTGAAAACGTATGAAGGGTTGAGAAGCTTGGTGGTCTTAGATCAATTTTATTCCAAATGTTACAAGGAGTTAGAAACATTTTTGAAAGGAGGGAGCTGAAGGACATTTCAAGTATTGCTGCTGCTGCAGAGAGGTTTTGGAAGCTCGTGGAAAGACGTTGACAGGGGAGTCGCAAAAGGAAGGGAGGAAGAATGAAGATGTGCTATTCTCTAGAGCAACAGGATCATCAAATGCCAAAAGTGTGTTTTAATTGTCATAGAATCGGGCATATTCAAAGAAGTTGTATGCAAAAGGGGGTGGAAATGAAACTAGATGTGCAGTTTGCTCTAAGTATGGGCATAAACAGGACCAATGTTTTGTAAAGGCTGCAAAGGAAGTGAGAAGGAGGACCAAGTGGGAGCATTAGGTATGACGTTAGGTGTTAATCGCACGAATGTAGCAAACTGTTGCAGAAGTGTTTCAGAAGCCAGCAAAAAGGTTCACATGAATGTAGATGTTGAGTGTAGAGGTCAAGAAGAATGCATATTGTTAGCGTGGAAAGAGTCAAGTGACGATGTTGACAAAGTGTTGAAGATAGTACAGGCAAGTTAGGAGATAAGGTTGTCAAAGTGCTGAGAGATAGTGGTTGTTCTACTGTTTGTGTTGATAAAAAGTTGGTGAAGGCAGAACAATTGACAGGAGAGTATTGTGCTTGTAAGTTTCTGAATGGAGTTGAAATTCAGGCGCCAGTAGCTATAGTGGATGTTGATACGCCATATTTGGTACAGCGTGGGGTGAAAGCATTGTGCATTGAAAATCCGCCATATGATTTAGTGATTGGTGAGATCAAAGGGGGTTAGGTGTAAGTGCAGTCCCAACCCAGATTGGAAGTTGGCGGCTGAGGAAGTCAATGCTGTAACTACTAGGGCTCAGGCTAAGACAGTGGAAAAGGGTATAAAACCTTTGAAGGTTGTTATTGATGGTGATGAAGTTGATGTTACACCTGAGGTATTGAGACAGTTGCAGGTGGGGGATGAAACATTGAAAAAGGTGCAAAGCTCTAGTGTTGTTAGAGAACGTGGAAGTAGTAAGTCTTGGTATGAAGGAAAGAAACAAGTTGATGTATAGAATGTATCAATCGGATGTGAAAAATGACAGTAATATTGTTAGGCAAGTTGTGGTACCAAAAGTGCTTAGAAAGCAGGTGATGTTAATAGCTCATGAGTCTATATTAGGTGGGCATCTGGGAACAAAGAAGACTTTGGATAAAATAACGACTTCATTTTATTGGCCTGGCATACATGGAGATGTGGTCAGATATTGCAGGTCGTGTGATGTGTGCCAAAAAACAATTGACAAGGGTAGGGTAATTAAGGTGCCATTAGAAAGAATGCCTTTGATAGCTGAGCCTTTTAAAAGAGTTGCGGTGGATATCATTGGGAAGATCTATCCATCGACTGAGGCTGGAAATATATATATTTTGACGTTGGTGGATGTCGCTATTAGGTATCCGGATGCGGTGCCCCTTAAAGGTATTTCTACTGAAGAAGTGGCAGAGGGATTGGTGAAGATGTACAGTAGGTTAGGCGTGCCTCAAGAAGTTCTTAGTGATAGAGGTAGCCAGTTTATGTCTGAAGTGATGGGTGAGGTGAGTCGTTTATTGTCAATAAAGCAAGTGTTTACTTCGCCTTATCACCCTATGGCTAATGGGTTATGTGAAAAGTTTAATGGTACACTTAAGAAAATGTTAAAACGGTTGTGCGAAAAGAATCAAAGAATTGGGATCGATATTTGGATGCGGCATTATTTGCATACAGGGAAGCACCACAAGAGAGCACTGGTTTCTCGCCGTTTGAGCTACTGTATGGGAGCACTGTTAGAGGTCCAATGCAAATTTTGAAGGAGTTGTGGACGAAAGAAGTGAATGACCCTGATGTGAAGAACAGTTACCAATATGTGGTGGAGTTGAGAGATAGGATTGAAGAAAGCGTATCCGTAGCTAAGGAAGCATTGTCGCATGCACAAAGTCGTTATAAGAAGCACTATGATAGGAAAGCTAGGGTGAGAAGGTTCAAAGTTGGCAACAAGGTGTTGGTGCTGTTGCCAACGGATGCTAACAAGCTATTGATGCAGTGGAAAGGTCCTTATGTTGTGGAGGAGGTGGTCGGTATGAATGATTATAAGGTTACTGTAGGTGGTAAGTCAAAAACATACCATGCTAACTTGCTGAAACAGTATTTTGAACGTAGTGAAGTTGATGACCATAGAGCAGGAATGTTTGTTGTGTGTGCTGCCATTGTTGAAAGTCATGTTTCGGAGTTGGACGATACAGTAAATGACGAAGATTTGTTGGAACTCGATTATACTAGAGGTAAAGAAAGTTATACAGATGTGAAGATAAGCAATGACCTGGATATAACGCAGAAGCAGCAGTTGAGGGAGGCAACAGCAGATTTCAAAAGCGTTGTATGCATCCCCCCGGAGTAGTTGTGAAGAAGAAGGATGGATCTGAATTGAACAGAAAACTGAATATATACTGTATATTATTATTTCAAAATGAAAAGACAAAAATAAGAAATGTCTTTGATGACGGTAAGTAATTGCAGAGAAACCCGCTCTTCTGGAGATCCCAAAAAAATAAATTAATCAATGACAAAGTGATAAAAAACAAATGTTTGGCAGAAAAAAAGATGGCCGCGGAAAATCGTAACATGCATATGGGAGTCGAGTCCCCTAATAAGGAACCGTCTCTGGCAGGCTCTGCCGCTCCTGTATTACGTGATATCTTATACCACATAGATCACACTAATGCATTTGCTAAAGAATGTACATTTCGAGCAGTAGTACCTGCAAGTCTTGTGGACCAAATCATATCCACTTCACATGAAGACATTACAACCCCCACATCAGGGGGACTAGACCGGACGGTGAGAATTGTAAAAGCGCAAGTATTATTGGAGGTCTATGTACAAAGACATTGCTAAATATGTCACATCATGTGCTACATGCCTAAGTTTTAAACACGCTCAACACGTGGCGCGACCTACATACAACAGTCATTCCACCTTTCAGGGGCCAATGGATAGTCTCACATTGGATTTAGTTGGACCTTAACAAAGGCTCACAGATGTGCTCCCCGTTGTTGGTGTATTATTGGAATGAAGTTCAAGATTCTGTTTCCTGTTTCCCAACACATTAATACTACAAGTGAAACGAAAAGTCAGTCTTACTTGTAAAGGGACTTTGGAAGATCGTGGAATCGAACTCACGATCTCCCGGCTATGATTCAGACCGGTCTTATATGTCATAGTCGGGTGTGTTAACCGTTACACCAATCTCCCATGACGAAGGACACATACTTCAACTTCGCCTAAATGCCTGTATGCTGGCGTTGCGTCTGACATCTGACGCTATATTTAGCTTCACCAACTGTGTCAGCCTTAATCCGACAGGCTTTCCACTGACTTCGTTTGTTGGGCACTTTGTCAATCTATCAGGATGCATTGTGTCCGAGCCACTTTCTTGACAGACTCCCCCAACTCCCTGCTCCTTCGAAAACCTGCGCGAGCCTGATCCAATCCAAGGCAGAGCTGAGGCAGAGGCAACGCTACCACTCCGCAATAGGGATGGACAGGAACCAACTGCATGGACGACAGATCCTCATCTTGTCCAGGTACAATCTGAGCCTCATGCAGTGGCATCAATGCCTGTATGCTGCATTGGGCGCAATCACACTGTCTGACACCTGACGCTATATTTAGCTTCACCAACTGTGTCAGCCTTAATCCGACAGGCTTTCCACTTACTTCATTTGTTGGGCACTTTGTCAATCTATCAGGATGCATTGTGTCTGAGCCACTTTCTTGACACAAGATCTTTTTTGGGGAGGTATCTGACAATGTCCACATATCAAGGATTAAAGTCATGAAGAATTTAGACCTACCAATTTATCTCGCAACTGAATCAAAGCAGGTAGCATATAAATTATGTGACACAAATCGAACGACAAAGGAATCTGATTAGGAAAAACCCAATTGCAAATTTTACGGAGACCAAACTTTTTAATGCACACACCTACACATACATACACATGTACACACGTTTACATAATAACGGCTGAGTTGACGCGATATTCCAGTGTTTTATACACTGGCTTGTACATAATTAATTGCGTCTGTCCATCCATCCGTCTATCTGGTTCGTTACCCCTCTGCAGGTCGAATCGTTTGAGCTAGGATGCTCAAATTTGGCATGTCAGTTGGAAACAGTGACCACAAGACCCCTTTTTTACATGGGCCCAAACGGTCCATATTTGGGCCCATTTTGGGCTCATTATTAGGTCCATTTTTACTAGTATTCAATACACTTAAGCCAGCATATGGAAAAATCATTATCATAAGGCAGCAACAGTAGTCTAGCCTGGAGATGTTATATGAATATTGATTTTTTTGCCAATATATATAGACAGTGGCATTCAGTGTTTGTCCAGGTATAAAACTCTGGTTTTGCCCTCACTGGGGCGCTTTTCTTGCTTACATTATCTTCTTTATATACATCAGGGCACGAACAAGTCACAAATGTACCGGAACGAGAATATGCATACATATATACTCAGTTTTAAAATGAATAAAAAATGTACCACAGACATTCTAGTTATCATGAAAATAAGATACAAACATGCAATGAATAAATCTAATGGGCCAACTAAGCGGGGACCATAACTGCAGTTCTACACGTATTTTACTGAGGGGAAGGATGTGTGCGATTGTCAACAAATATGCAAATATGAATATACATATGGTAGTTTATAACCCGGATCCCAGTTCATAACTCAATACCTTGAAAGTATGGACCAATTTTGATTTAAGAACAACTCACAGCAAACGCGTTTTTGCATACAAATAAAAACAACATACCAGATACGGGGATAGACAGAAAAATGACCTACAGACAGTCTGTTAGTAAACATGACCTAATTACAAGCACCGTGACCTCGGACAGGTCAATGTTTTTGATGGGCTTATACAGTTGGTAGACGCTGCTCGGCAGTCAAGGTCGGTGTTGATGACAGAGAATGAGCTGTTTTCTCACATTACTTGCTTGTTGGTAAAATTGACTTCCACACCATGTGTGTATACGTACACAAGCGTGATTACACGATCCTGTATTAATGGTTAAAGTTGCCTTACTTAAAAGAGGTGAGAAAAAACTATGCGTATTGCATTTTCATATTCTAAAGTTATCAGTATTTATTGAAAATGGGAGACTGGATTCTCTAGAACGGTAATGTCAATTGTTATCAAGCTTTAAGAAAATGCCATTATATCCATCAACGTTTTGTTTCATGTCTCAAGTATTTATTTGCTATTGTGAGTAATATTACACCTCATAGAGACTATATCTGTAATGTGTTATTCATAAATAGGGTCAGTTTGATGTGGCACTATCCAAATGCTTTAACCAACGTGCATTGCACAGTAAGCCGAAACGATTAAGGGGCTATAGGATTAACTCATTAACATTCCAAAGAAATTCCGCGGCGGCGGCGTGGCGGCGGCGGCGGCGGCGGCGGCGGCGGGGTCGACGGAGGCTAGGCGGCTAGGAAGGCGGGGTCTCGACGGCGGGGATCGCGGGGAAGGGGGATCGTAAGACGGGGGTCGTAAGACGGCGGGGCGGCCGGGGGATCGCCTCGTAAGACGGGGAAGGCGTCGCGCGGAGCGCGGAGGCGGGGGGCGTAAGACGGGGACTGTAAGACGGGGAAGGCGGCCGGGGGTCGCCTTGTAAGACGGTGAGGAAGGTATCGACTGGGGTCGTAAGACGTGGGTCGTAAGACGGTGGCGTCGCCCCGGGGGTCGCGCGTGAAGCGGCCGGGGATCGCCCCGTAAGACGGGGAAGGCGTCGACCGGATCGCCCCGGGGATCGTCTCGTAAGACGGCGGGGGAAGGCGGCCGGGGATCGTCGCGTAAGACGGCGGGGAAGGCGGCCGGGGCGCGAGTGTAAGACGGTGGGAAGGCGTCGTGTCGCCCCGGGGGATCGCGGGGGGAGCGGTGATAAACCCCCGGTCGGAGCACCCGACGGTACCGTGCTCGATAAACCCCCGGGATCGTCGGAGCACGCCCGACGGTACCGTGCTCGATAAAGCCCCGGGATCGCCGGAGCACGCCCGACGGTACCGTGCTCGATAAAGCCCCGGGACCGTCACATCGCTACGTCAGCCCCGCGCGTCGGCCGGATCGGTAGCCCGGACCCGTAGCCCCGACACGGTGCTACGATAAAGAAGCAGACCACCACCCGTCCGCTCACCGACACCTGGACCTATACGTAAAAAGCCATTAATCACGCGACACGCCGCGCCCGACCCGCCAGCTGAGCGCGCCCGGAGTTATACGTAAAAAGCCCGACACCGCCGGAGCTATGATAAACCATTAATCACCGTCCGCTCACCGACACCTGGACCTATACGTAAAAAGCCATTAATAAATCGCGCCCGACCCGCCGCTGATGAGAGCCCCGGAGTTATACGTAAAAAGCCATAAATCACACCTGCCATTAATGGTGTCCCGCAAAAAGCCATAAATCACCCTGCCATTAATCGACCGCGAGTCGCGAGTCGCTAGAGCACGCGACACGTGAGCACCATTTACAATAGAACTGGCTCACACGAGAAGAGATCATCTCTGTCACAATGTTTCATCAACGTTCATTACCAGGTTATTTCTGTTTCTGCTTTTACTTTTCAGTAACACATTCGAATTGTATACGCAGTCTCAAATTTTCTGTTTCTGTTTTCTTTAAAAATTGGTTTCTTTGGTGTGTGCATGCGTTGTAAAGAACAAAAGCTGAATGTTATAAAACAGGTTTATTCTTACATAATCAAGACCAATGTGAAAGAATAACATGAAAATCTTTTAAATGATAATTCATCTACACGTGAGACATCAAAATATATAAAAAAAATGAAATACATACAACATATAATAATTGTCATTTATTAAATCACAACAGATTGCTACACGCAAAGTCTACATAATAAAAAATCCTTACCAAAATACTGAGAAAATGTGTAACTACTGTAGTGGTATAAATAGAATGTATTATTAAAAGCGCATAAGTTGACAGCGCAAACTTAGGCCCGGATCGGTAGCCCGACACGCGGCGGTGCTATCGAAGCAGACCACCACCACCCGTCCGCTCACCGACACCTGGACCTATCGTAAAAGCCATTAATCACCACACCGGGACCCGCCCCCTGATGAGCCCAGTTATACGTAAAAGCCAAAAAACCCCTTGTTATGCTAA
>CM032662.1:7724627-7740496 GCA_019095985.1 Streblospio benedicti
CGCATTTAGAAAATCCGCCAAAGTTCACCATTGCCACGCTCAGTTCTTCCTCTGGCTTCTCAATCACTTCATCAGAGTCATTGGAATCAGGGGTCTCTGCAACGATTCCAGCTTCTTTCTGTGGAATAGACAGTCAGGACACTTCGCCCAAGTTTGCCTTTGCAAAACGCTTCCTGCATTCCCGGTAAATTCCTTGCTTGCACGAGAGAGAGTCCGACCTCATTCAGTTTTCCTGCCATCTGTATCTTCCAGGGTTTATACCAACCCATTTCCACCAACCACCGCATTATTATCAGACTGGTGGTAGTTCTGCACCCACGTGAGTGCAACATGGTCGGTCCAGATGATTACCATGGTACCCGGTAACATCTCAGAAGTACCCTCATGAAGAACACCACCGCATAGAATTTGCGCTTTGTGGCACAGTAAGACTGGCGACTTTTACAAAGCGTTTTTCGAGGCGAATCCTAGCGGCACAATGCGTCCGTTTTGCTGGCATAAGTTAGTGCTTTGAAAGTGTTTCCTCGGTGATAGATAGAAATTCACTACGTCGAATATAATGAAAGATTTTTCGTTTTTGTTCTCGATATTTTTTATACCATTGTATCACCTCGCTGGTGTTTCTCCACTGGTTGAATTTGTTTTTTGTCCACCATATAGCAAAATCATATCAGGACACAATAGAGCAGCAATACTATCCAAACACAGCACGAACAACAATGACAATAACAACTGCAACTGCCTAAACCCCACCCAATGCCCACTGAACAACCAATGCTTAACTAAATCCATAGTTTACCAAGCAATAGTCACCAACACCAACACTGGAAAAGAGGAAACATATGTAGGACTATCAGAAAACACATTTAAAACCAGATTCACCCAACACAAGGCTTCATTCAATAATAACAACAAAAGAAACTCCATCAAGCTCAGCCAACACATTTGGAATCTAAAAGACAATAGCAATACATACACACTGAAATGGAAAATACTATCCCAATGCACCCCATATTCACCCAACTCCAAAGAATGTAACCTATGCATCAAAGAAAAATATTTCATCATCTGCCGCCCAAAAATGTCATCATTGAACAATAGAAACGAATTAGCTACCGAGTACCGGCACAGAAAGAAATACCTATGAGGCAATACCTGAAACACTGGATGTTCATAACACCACTTCTTGCATCTTGAAACTGCTTAACTACCAATACTGTTTAGTGCATTATGTAATAATCTAATCTGTAAAACTAAACTAAACATGTTTCAATTGTAGCAATAAATACCCCCATTTAATGTAGTACATGTAACCCCATACCCATATGCTGTTCACAACCAGGATACATAGATCGACACTCCCCGAAATTGTAAATGAACCATAATCGTATTCTAGTTAATTTTTGTCACACCATAATTATTTGTACCATACTTTCCAATAGAATCATTTGCACTGAAGATTGAGAAAAGTCATGAAACAAAGTTGTATGCAAGAGTAGTTTTGTTTTTGTTTTTCCTACAAATGATATACATAGCTCCTATTAGTTGAGCACTGTAATTGACGTATTTTGAACAAACACCAAGGATATATATATATATATATATATATATATATATATATATATATATATATATATATATATATATATATATAGATATATATATATATATATATATATATATATATATATATATATATATATATATATATATATATATATATATATATATATATATATATATATATATATATATAGCATATATATATATATATATATATATATATATATATTCGTTCTTCTTACCATGCAGCATGCACATGTTGCATGGAAAGAAGAATTCAATATGAGACCACATGCAGTCTACCATATAAACTATACATTAAGTAGTATAGTAATTGCTTGATTTGTAAACCAACTGGTGTATACCTTTTTTGTTTACGCGATTTTTGTTGTTTTCATAATGTCATTATGTCTGATAATGGCAAAAAGCATCAAACAATGTATAAAAATGATTCTTAATCTTCAAACATATGTCAATTGAATCAATGTTGACAGGTGTCATTCAAGGGAACTCAAACGACATTCAAAACCTGACACGGTTTCATCATAAAGATGTGGACAACTCTTTGCATCCTCACCAATGGGACATGGATGTAGACAGCTTTGCCAAACCCGTAAGCATACCCTGAAAGCTTATCTTTTTTGTTTTACTATTGTTTGAATAATTAATATTAATACTCTAATTATCATCGTAAGCAGCATTTTACACAGCCATCATATGCAGGATGTTTGTTTTACGTTTCCAAGCTATGATGACGCACCAAGCATAACAGAACCAGGTGTATGTTGCATTAAGATCACAATATAGCAATGTGACTTTGAAGATAATCTTAGATGATACGATCAAATATAACTTCTTTCCAGCCCGTTATATGAAACACACTGGCACTTCAATACCTCACTGTTTCAACTGAATGATAGATTTTATTGTAGAATGATTATTAGATTCAGATAATTTTCTTTATAAATGTATGTAAAAGATTGGGAATCGTGTGTGTAGTTTCTGAGAGCAGTACTGCTACTAGAACGAATTGATAATATACGAGCAAAACATACATATATGTTCAGGAGAAGCTGCCACAAGATCCCTTGGAGTCTTGTGATTTTATTGGGCCTTGCATGTTGGTCTTCCAATAACAGTGAAACACAATAAAACAATTTATTTATGAATATCAAATCATAGGATACAGGGTATTACATGATCTAGTTCAATATAGTGGCCAATACTATTTTTAATCTATCCTTAATATTATATGACATAGTCATAGTACGGGCACGCATATACGTAAGAGTTTGTTGTATGAATAGGCAGTACCTAAAACCAGCTGCGAGAAATTGAATTCCTTACTTGGGTGAGGTGGGCAGGAAATTTGCAAATTAAATCGTGCACAAACATTTCTAGTTTTACAGTATATCAACGCTAAATTAAGTGATTACCTCAAGCATTTTATTATCACAGCTGATCACTCATTACATATTTTACTAATTTCGCACCAAAAATATTGCAAACAATATAATGTGATGGCATGAGCATTTTGTATCATTGCATAATTCAAATACTTACGTTTGCATGCCTGTAAGACTCTTTAAGTAAAGTGTACTGAGCTCAAAACTTTGAACACCATAAAAAGCAGACTAGGTCCATGACATAGTGAGCCAAAGTTGACACGTCTGCGCAAAATATGCACTAAACATTGTTTTCTATGATGCAGAAAAGTCAGGACATACCAGAGTAAAGACCATTGAAATCAGAATGAAATTCCCATGTAAGTTCATATTTATGTAAAATTCCATTCCCTAAAAATTGACAATGTTTAATTCTAAAAAGCCTACGGACATTTGGGTGGTATAAAAATTTCGTTAATCTATCAATAATCAAAAGTGTCAAGTTTGCCCCATATATCATTAATTGCTAATATAAATATATCTACATCGTAGTTTAATGAGCGATGTAAGCAAAAATATTTCTTATTTACATATCGTATTTAAAATATAAAGAATACTTGTAAACCTAGAACACCAATCGCACAATTCGGCTATACACATACTACGACAATTACGTCATGTGTTCATGTCAAAATCTCAAAGACAAGATATTTTCATTATTTGAACCGGGGGAAAGGCTTGTATTCACATTAATGTAGTTGTGGATAATTAATAGTGTGATAAAATAAAAATGTTTAAAACACAGCCAAATTGTGTGTGTGGCCAAATGGTACGATTGGTACTCTAGGTCATATGACACATTCAATTGTTCCTGAATTCTAATTCTGTCTGCCACTTAAAATTATTTCTTCTACTTTATTTGTTGACATACGTGTATACATTCTATTTTGTCCTTTCTGCATTTGTTCTTCATTTTCTTAGATTATTTCAAGCTTATGCATAGGCTATGCAGTTTTATTTCCGTTTCCATGATTCAATGGCACAAGTTGTAATTTTATACTGTCATTACAATTTGCACACCAATTTTACTTATTTTTCATCATTTTGTTACATGAAAGCAATTGGTTTTTCGAGTAAAAGTCTAGATACTAGAGAGGGTTACTTGTAGCACATTCGACAATTTTATACATTTTTAAAAAAATTCTTTACATCTTACTGGAAAATCTCATATACTAACTTCATGTGGGTGAACTCCTAAGCTGATAACAAATGCACGAATACTCTATTCAAATATTGAGACTGTATAATGCCTGTATTCTTTACTTACAGTTACTTTACTTTACTAAAAATATCCTTTTCAGTCTTCATGGGTGTTAGAACTGTTACTGATATAGCTTGTTACTATTAATATGCTTAAAATCAAATTTTGATTGGGAATGGTGATAGTCATTTGAGAGACCGAGCAATTGTCAATAAACGTTCTTTCTATCACTAGCACATATACTTGCTTGATTTAATTTATTTTTGTTTATACACAAGCCTGATGATCTCAAAGAATTTATATAAATGAAACAATAAGAATGTAAAATTATTAACAAATCACAATGGCTATCCACTTTCACTTATGAGAAAAGCCTTCATTAAGTATTGATGTAAAATCAAGCGAAATATAATTTCCACTAAATATTTAAAGTTTAGAATTATTGTGAGCTTTTATCATTTCAGTTATATACTCAAATTTACCAGATTACAAATTGTGACAAAAGATATTTTTGTAAATACAATTAATTTCTAAAACTCTCCTACATCCCTATTATCCAGCTTGATGATAGACTTCGCTAAATATTGCTAGCTAAAGTCTGAAGACAGGTGTTATAACCTAAAGCTTCCATTTGACTACATTGGGTAGTGTCTCCAGAATTCATTCCAGTCAATTCAATCTTGGCATTGTGATTTTACATCAATTGGACACACAGGGTTAAAAAATTGTCTCCAGATATATCTATTATGGTACAAATATGTTTGCTAGTAGAGAGATATCATTGACAAGATTAAAAGTGAATTCACAAGCATTAAGAAACACAGACCAGTGTTGGAAATTGGCGGAAAAATGTTGCCTGACATCAGGGCAAGTAACATTTAGAATTTACTTGCCCTGAATAAAGTTACTTGCATTGACAATATGCAAAAATGGTGAGATAGCATCTTAACAAAATAATTGAAATTGTTATATCGTTTTAGATGCAATTTGTGTCATCCTAGATTAAAATTAAATACAAATTAGTTTAGCTCTGCAATTTTGATAATTTAACAAACTATTTCAAAATTAAACTGACACAAGTGTGTCAAAGTCAATAAAGTCAAAAAGCATTGTTGGTTTTGAACAAAATACTGATTTCTATGTTGAAAATGCACATACAACAACTTGTTTGACTTCAGGGCATGCACCTCTAAAAGTCACTTGCCCTCAATAAGAGTTACTTGCCCCAGGCGGAGAGGCAGACAGCTATTTCTAACTCTGCATAGACGATGAACACAAGATTTTAAGTGATGTAAGACTTGTTCATTCTAAAATTGTTCCAGACGGATATTTCTTGTGTGAGTTTTATACAATTTTTTGTATTTTATATATCTATCTGTGATGTAGGTGTCCACATGTTCAAGTTATACATCAACTATTCCCAGGCGGTTTGACGGTATGATAGTTTATCACCTGTAAAATTGAAAGCATTCATTTACTTTACATCCAATTTTTAAAGATGTTTGACAATATAGCCCACGGGCCAGATATATAAAAACCCCCCACCTTTGGGATTTTTGAGACCCATATATTATTAAAGCCTGATATCTTAGCTTTTTAATGTTTGACATGTTGGATGTTATACAACCTGGACAATAAACAGTTATGGATATTTTAGCATGGAAGGGTCGGGAGAAAAAATCGAAAAAACTGAAACACCCTTCCACTGATTTAATTAGCTCTTATATGAAAAAACAAGATGTCATTTTAAATTTAATTGATTGGCCTTTCTATGTAAAGTATTTGCTGTTGGAATATATACATACAGTGCTGAGGGAGGTCACTAAAGCAGCCTGGTAACACGAAACGTGGGGCATTTATTTTGGGCTAGTATATTTCCATATTTATTGAAAATCCTGTATGCTGATATAACCATTAAAATGGTGTTTATTGACAAGTATACTCATTTAGGAATAAAATGGCATACACCTCACTACCATAGGCCCTCTAGTATTGATTTTATGATTAATTGTTTACCCCTACCCCTAAATCGCGATTTTGACCCAAACGTACTAAAATGCATATATACAGACTTTTTTCTTATAAAGGGTTATTTCATATATTCTTTTCATCATGAACAATAACGAAATATGGTAGATGGTGAGTTTTCTTATAAACAGATATGCTGTTCATGACTATCATACAGCATTCAATATAACTGTGAACTCAATTAGACCAAAATAATCATTTTTTTATTTTGCAATATTTTTAATGTGTAAATACTTAAGTACATTATACTGAAGAATGAAGTCTGTAATCTCAAGAAATTTTGTATAATTAGATCATTTTATATTAATAAACAAACAAAATCTTCTTGTAATAGCATTAGCACATGGCTTCTTGTGCTGTTTACAAATGATCTGATTTCTTGGGGAGAGACGCAGTATGTAGTTATTTTCTTGTGAAGTGTTTACAACTTTGCAGGATTTCAAAATAGAAAAATCATAAAAATGCACTTATTCTTAGACAATAAGTTCTTATATGTTTCATTGAAATGTATTGTTTTTAAATTGAATAGGAATTGGAAGCCATATTTTCCAAATAAGAGCCCTGGGCTCAGAAAGTCCCCGTACTGGCTGGGTTCATTATGTTCAAATAAAATATCATGAAATAACACCTCAACAATCACATTTCATAAAAGAAAAAAAACGTAAGTTAGGAATAGTGTTTTGTATAATGAATTGGACTAAAATCCAAGATAATGACCAAAATGTATTCATTCAACTAGTATCTACATAGGATTAACAGATTTTTCTACCAAATTTATTGAATAAAGCAGGGCTTATTACCAGTAATTTGACAAAGTCTTATGGAATGATAACTGGGCTTTTCCTTCATTTCTATATTTTCAAATAGCAATTTTTTCTAATAACTTGATTATCAAGTTTCACAGTGGGTAAGAAGAAGAAAATTACAAAAAGAATGTCTGGTGACATAAAAGTTCAATTGAAGGACTTCAATTCTGGCCAATCATGGTATAGATCTGATACTGTTACTATTCATAATGTTGATGAAAACAACATTGATGTACATGAAAAATTTGAATCTGATTCTGAGCCTGAAAAGAGATATTTCAGCAAGTTCAAAAAAGATTAAACTTCAAGATAAAATTGATGAAAATGAAGTATCACATATAATTGTTGAACTTGAATGTTTGAAGAATCCAGTAAAAAATGTTTCACCACTGTGCAGCCCATGCCAAGTGGGATCATTTGACCTCTAACCTCCCTATATGAATTCTTACCTATTCATGCCTACACTTTTTATACAATCTATTTTTCCATGTCAATATCCCATACCACATATGTGCTACATACAAAATCCCTAAATCCTTTCCATTCATGTCCTCTCAAACAGCCAAAAAAACATGTGATAAATAATACAATTGTTTTAGCCATGAGAGGCATCGGAAAAGGACACAGGGCAACAGAAAAATTATGTGCTGCACTAGGGTTACCCCAACCCATCTCACGAGGACCATATGGGTCTTATTCAAAGGAATGGTATGATACGTCAATGGACGTATGTGAAGAGTCAATGAGGCAAGCTGCAATAGAATTACATGGCGAACTTAAAACACTAAAAAGTGAAAGTGAAAATAGTGAGACTAATACTGAAATTGATGAAAATGAAATGAGTGAGACTGATACTGAAGTTGATGAAAATGAAAATAGTGAGACTAATACTGAAATTGATGAAAATGAAATGAGTGAGACTGATACTGAAGTTGATGAAAATGAAATATTTGACTGTGCTGTTAAGCTTGATGGTAGCTGGATGACTAGGGGAAGGCATTCGAAACATGGGTTTGTAAGTGCAATATCGGAATTAACTGGAAAAGTGATAGATAGGATTCACCTGTGTAGTGAATGTAGCCAATGTGCAAAACATAGTAATGATGACAAAGATAGCGTTGCATATTTAGAGTGGTTTTCTTTGCATGAACCAGATTGTTTCTTAAATCACGAGGGTTCCTCGCAAAGCATGGAATGCCAAGGGGCAGTTACACTTTTCAGGAGATCAGTCGAAAAGTATGGTTTAAGGTATAAAGTTTATATTGGTGATGTTGATTCTAAAAGCTTTGAAAAAGTTGTCAAAGATGCCCAATATGGGCCGATGTTTAACATAGAAAAGCAGGAGTGTACAGGCCACATCCAAAAGAGAATGGGTACTCGGTTGAGAAATCTTGTAAGCCAGTACAAGGGACAAAAACTTAGTGATGGTAAGGGTGTTCAAGGTAAAGGTAGGTTAACGAAAGACAGAATTGACTCATTTCAAGTTTTTTATGGAAAAGCCATTAGAGATAATAAGTGCAATGTTGATGCTATGAGCAACGCAACGATGGCCATTTTGCATCATTATTCGGACTTGCCTGAAAATGAAGCACACAAGTTTTGTCCCTCTGGTGAAAAGAGTAGGTGTCCAAATAAAAAGCAAGCTGACACTTCACAAAAAGTACAACCAGTGAAAAACCCAATAGGAAAACCATTATTTGAATTAATGTTACCAACATTTACAGCACTTAGTGATAAAAGGTTATTAAGTGCATTTGTTGAATGCAAGGATCAAAATGCAAATGAGAGTTTGCATTCAATGATATGGGGCATCGTTTCGAAAGAACAATACCATTCTCCAGTAGATGTTTCTTTAGGTATCAATATTAGTGTTATGTTGTTTAATGATGGCTATTGCCAAACCATGTCAAATCTATTAATGACTGGTAATAACGTTCAGGTCTGTTCAAGCAGTAAAAATGCTTGGATCAAACTAGACAAGGAGAGAATTAACCAAAGCATGCTTAAATCATTGGATGTGTATAAAGAAAGGAGAAAATGCAAACGTAAAGCAAAGATAAAGGTTATGGATGCATTTAAACGAGAAGAAACAGTTTACAAATCAGGAGCTTTTCATGTTGAATCAAAATGTGCTACCTCCAGAAAAAAGCGAAAAGCACCAGTTTGCACTGTTTGTAAACAACCTAAAAAGGGCATAAAAAGGGGCAAATGCAACAAAGAATAGTATGTATTTCTTTATGCACTGTTCACACCAATGGAGAATCATATAAAACTATGTTGTGCATTGATATGCTCTGTGATTTACTTGTACAAATGATGAATTTGTTTTAGATGAGAGACTGATCACTAATTTTTTAGATATTACATTCCATCATAAAAAAGACAGTCAAACCTTGCACGCATTCTTTTTTTTAAAGAAATTAATTTTTAAATGAAATTTTAGAGTATGCTTGATGAATGTCCTGTGCTGCATGACAAATCACCCAGCCTTTGGGCAAACTGTCCTTGAGTTTTACTTACAAGTACGGACAGTTTTTAAAAACCCAGATAAAATACAATTTGTCTGTCACAATATGTAAAGTATTATCGTGTTTTTGCAAAGTATAAACAGGGCAGTTGGTACAAGGTGTACTGTAAAGTATGATACTGTAACCTACTTGTTGTGTTAGTATTTGTTTTTGTAAATGTATTTTCCTGATGGCCTGTTTTTAGTTAGTCAGTTTTTGTTTTTGGGAGAGAAGGTCACACTGAAACTTTGTTCACAATAAAACGTTCACAATAAATTATACATAGATCCACGATAGGACCAAGAAGTAGAGAAATACTGGAAGTTGAAGTATTGGAAGTGGAAAGCATTTTTGATATTGGAGGACACTGGGGAAAGCATACTTGATATTGGAAGTGGAAGTATTGGAAGAGGAAAAGCATTCTTGATATTGGAGGACACTGAAGGAAAAACGTACATGACACTGGATGTGTGGATGGGACTCGTAAATGGTGAATGTTACACTGAATATATAATTCATGTATATATGTTCTATATAATACCTGTCTATACTTTTTGATTAGTTATAAAGTAATTAAATTAGCTCTTTTGTATTCTACTTTTCTTTACCTGGGAACTGCCTTGGGCAAACCTGTGACAATTGGGGGCTCGTCTTGTTTGATGAGAATAGTAGAATTGATTGTAGAGTTTGTATTGGATGTACTTGTAGTGTTGCATAGTGTTGCATAGGCATATGTATTAGTGTGTTACTGGTCATATGTCTATATGTTTATATGTCTATAGGTCTATATTTCACAGTTAGTTTATTACAGTTAAAGTTGGTAGCATTTATATGAGTAGACGCTGTAGCAATGGAGGCGTTAATTAGTCAGGCAACCAGCTTGGGGTTGTCAGGGAAGGACGTGATTGCATTCATAGAAGCCAGAAGTAAGGCAGTCGCTGAAGAAAAGAAGGTTAAAGATGATTTGGAGAGAGAAGAAAGAAAAGCTAGGCGAGAACATGATTTGGAGATGGCAAAATTAAATGCTGAAAAAGTACGGAAGGCGGAATTGAAAAAAAAAAAGCTGAGGATAGAAAAGGCCGAAAGAAAAAGAAGAAAAAAGCTAGGATAGAGGCTGAAAAAGAAGAGAAAAAGCTTGAAGCCGAGAGAGAAGAAAAGAGATTGAAGGCTGAGGCTGATGCTCAAGAAAGAAAGTTGCGTCATGAGAGAGAATTAGCAAAAATAAAGGAAGCAGCCAGTGAAGTAGCAAGAAGCAGTCAAAATGAAGAACATGCGGCTGTAAGTAAAGCAAAACCACCCCGTTTGCCGGTGTTTAATGATGGCGCTGATGATCTCGATGCTTATTTAGAAAGGTTTGAAAGGTTTGCTGAGAGACAGAAATGGAAAAGAGAAGAGTGGTCAATGAACTTGGGAACACTGCTGACAGGACGGGTGTACACGAGACTGCCAGTTACAGATGCAAACCAGTATGATATACTCAAGTGTGCATTGATGAAGAGGTATCAATTGACAGAAGAGGGCTTTCGTAGCAAGTTCAGAGGTAGTGTGCCAGAAAGTGGAGAAAGTCCGGGGCAGTTTATTGCAAGGTTAGGTAACTATTTGAAAAGATGGATGAAGGTAGCTGAGGTTCCTGAAACGTATGAAGGGTTGAGAAGCTTGGTGGTCTTAGATCAATTTTATTCCAAATGTTACAAGGAGTTAGAAACATTTTTGAAGGAGCGGGAGCTGAAGGACATTTCAAGTATTGCTGCTGCTGCAGAGAGGTTTTTGGAAGCTCGTGGAAAGACGTTGACAGGGGAGTCGCAAAAGGAAGGGAGGAAGAATGAAGATGTGCTATTCTCTAGAGCAACAGGATCATCAAATGCCAAAGAGTGTTTTAATTGTCATAGAATCGGGCATATTCAAAGAAGTTGTATGCAAAAAGGGGGTGGAAATGAAACTAGATGTGCAGTTTGCTCTAAGTATGGGCATAAACAGGACCAATGTTTTGTAAAGGCTGCAAAGGAAGTGAGAAGGGAGGACCAAGTGGGAGCATTAGGTATGACGTTAGGTGTTAATCACATGAATGTAGCAAACTGTTTGCAGAAGTGTTTCAGAAGCCAGCAAAAAGGTTCACATGAATGTAGATGTTGAGTGTAGAGGTCAAGAAGAATGCATATTGTTAGCGTGGAAAGAGTCAAGTGACGATGTTGACAAAGTGTTGAAGATAGTACAGGGCAAGTTAGGAATAAGGTTGTCAAAGTGCTGAGAGATAGTGGTTGTTCTACTGTTTGTGTTGATAAAAGTTGGTGAAGGCAGAACAATTGACAGGAGAGTATTGTGCTTGTAAGTTTCTGAATGGAGTTGAAATTCAGGCGCCAGTAGCTATAGTGGATGTTGATACGCCATATTTGGTACAGCGTGGGGTGAAAGCATTGTGCATTGAAAATCCGCCATATGATTTAGTGATTGGTGAGATCAAAGGGGTTAGGTGTAAGTGCAGTCCCAACCCAGATTGGAAGTTGGCGGCTGAGGAAGTCAATGCTGTAACTACTAGGGCTCAGGCTAAGACAGTGGAAAAGGGTATAAAACCTCAGGCTAAGACAGTGGAAAAGGGTATAAAACCTTTGAAGGTTGTTATTGATGGTGATGAAGTTGATGTTACACCTGAGGTATTGAGACAGTTGCAGGTGGGGGATGAAACATTGAAAAAGGTGCAAAAGCTCTAGTGTTGTTAGAGAACATGGAAGTAGTAAGTCTTGGTATGAAAGAAACAAGTTGATATATAGAAATGTATCAATCGGATGTGAAAAATGACAGTAATATTATTTAGGCAAGTTGTGGTACCAAAGTGCTTAGAAAGCAGGTGATGTTAATAGCTCATGAGTCTATATTAGGTGGGCATCTGGAACAAAGAAGACTTTTGGATAAAAATAACGCTTCATTTTTATTGGCCTGGCATATGGAGATGTGGTCAGATATTGCAGGTCGTGTGATGTGTGCCAAAAAACAATTGACAAGGGTAGGGTAATTAAGGTGCCATTAGAAAAGAATGCCTTTGATAGCTGAGCCTTTTTAAAAAGAGTTGCAGTGGATGGATATTATTGGGAAGATTTATCCATCGACTGAGGCTGGAAATAGATATATTTTGGCGTTAGTGGATGTCGCTATTAGGTATCTAGATGCAGTGCCACTTAAAGGTATTTCTACTGAAGAAGTGGCAGAGGGATTGGTGAAGATGTACAGTGGGTTAGGCGTGCCTCAAAAAGTCCTTAGTGATAGAGGTAGCCAATTTATGTCTGGAAGTGATGGGTGAGGTGAGGCGTTTGTTGTCAATAAAGCAAGTGTTTGCAACCTTATCACCCTATGGCTATAATGGGTTATGTGAAAAGTTTAATGGTACACTTAAGAAAAATGTTAAAACGGTTGTGCGAAAAAAATCCAAGAATTGGGATGAATATTTGATGCATTATTTGCTTACAGGAAGCAATTCACAAGAGAGCACTGGTTTTCGGCCGGCTGTTCGCTGCTGCCAACAGATTCCTTACAAAGCTTGGCCTCTTGCCGCCAGAGCCAACTCCTGCCGCAGTTCTGCCGGGATGTGCTTGTGCGATATAAAGGATAGATGTGGGGCCAGAGTCTGACGCATGTAGTCCTCGAGCCCGGCAACCAGCTGTCGTACACAAGTGTAGACAGCCGAGTGCACGTCGAACTCGAGGACGGCCTTCTTGTGGGCAGTCAACATATCGCGCGCATTGGCGATCTCCCCAAGCTGATCGTTCATCAGGTCCTGTAGTGACCTCCAGTCGGCTGCCCGAAAGTCGGCGGTCGCACCAGTGGCACGAACCAGCTCCCCTTCAGACAACCACTGCAGCTCTGCCCGACTCGAAGTGTGGCGCACACGCAAACTCCCCTGCGGAATCGCGTAGGTCGCCGTCGCTCGCAATGACGCCAACTTGGACGCCATCGGCTTTGCTTCCTCGCGGGCTGCCGCGAGTTCCTCGCGAACAGCCTGCATCTCTTCTGCGAGCTTCCTGCAACTGCCCTGCGAAGTTTCTAATTCCGCTTGCAGCGCATTCCGCTCCCTCCGTGCGTCGTCTCTCTCGGGGCGCAGGCGATCGACCTCCTCCTTATATTCGTCGCCTCTCTTGGTCTGGGTGAGGAGCTGTTGATCGAGACCAACACGATCCCGAGCCCACTTGGTCTCCTTAGTGCGGAGCTCCTTCTCTAGGGCGGCATGCTCACTACGTAGTGCTGCCAACTCCTCTTCCGCCTTCTGGGCGCGACCCACCCACGTGTCGCGGTCGTGGCGCAGATGTCCTGCGATGGAGGGCTTCTTCCCTCCCCGGGATGTCGGGCTGATGCTGGCGGAGTTGAGCGACGGCACGCTTTCTGCGCCCGGTCCCCTCTCTCCCCCAGGGCCTCGCCCACCACGCTGTCCCGCTCGGGATGGTCGTGATGGAGGGAGGTGGTGTGCCCCGTGCCGGCAGCACCCGTGGCAGGGTACTCCGACGAAGATGTCAGTCGCAGCAGGCGACTTCTTGGTGGTTGGGCTGGTCGACGGGGCCGGTGAAGGAGCAGCAAGCCCTTTCACAGACTTAAAGAGGGCCTGCATCACACTGTGCCTTGCAGGCACCGTGTGGACACAGGCTCGGGAGCTCGGGTCGCGGTGGACTTCTTCCGAGGGATCTTGGGCAGGACTGCAGCTTTGTTGGTGCGCACCGGTTGCGACGCTGCCATCTCGCTGTACCGGCTCGGTCCTTGGAGCGCGGTCACCGCGTACGAGCTGAGACAGACGTCCACCGCAAGGAATCTTCACGGCACATCCGAGCCAGTCTCTCAGTGCGTCGTCCCATAGGGGCTGCTTATCCATGTCAACCCCTCGCAGATGGAATCCCACGAACACTCGCGCCACTCTCCCGCGACTCCAGGAGTTCTGCCTTTTGAGGTCAACCTCGTTCATGTGCTCAACAACCATGTGTTGAACGGCGGCTGTCAGGGACGGAAACATCACGTTCTGACAGGTTGAGGGCAGCATCTCGATGGACATTCCACTGTGTGCATTCTGAAAGCGTGAACTTGTCCACTGGAAGTCGGGGCCGCCGAGAATGTCACCTCTGGAACCAGGAAGGCGGTATGACCTGACTGGTTCGCCACCCTCCCGACTGCACGCCATCTTAGCTCCGGTTTCTTATCCCATAAGCAAAAAAATCATTGGGAGCCCGTGCCAACCACTGAGGTGGCCGCCGCGCCTCCATACCCTGGCTCCCCCGACTTCTGGTGCGAATGTTGGGGTAGTCCAGTGATGTGGTCGCCAAATAGGGCGCCTTCCTCGGGGTGCTCCCCCCGCGTATCTGTTGGCGTACAACGCACTTGGCGTGTGTGCGGCTCACTCCTTCTCGGTTGGCAGTCACTTGAGGTCAGGGCCGCGGCGCCTTTGCCACCCCCCGCCACCTGCGGGGCTTTCAACCCGTCAGGCTTTGGCAAAAATGGTCGCTACGTCCGCCCTGTTCTTCCTCTTCTTCCTCCTGCTGAACCTGGTCGACCCGCCCCTCGACCGGGAGGAACCTCCTCCGGGTCGGCGTCGGCGTCCCCCCGTCAGCAACCTCCTCGTCGGACACAGCCAAAAACTGCTCCGCTCTCATCTACTCCCCATGTGGGCGGCGTGTGCCATAAGCACCTCGTCCCGTCAGCATCCTGCACACCTTCCCCGGCTGGCTGCTGCATGCGTCGACCACCCGACTCTCTTCCGTGCTGGGGAAGTGGGCTCGACCCACCCTCGGTTGCTTCATCAGGGGCCTGGGTCAGCCATGACTGCCCGGCCCCCTGCGTCACCTGCGCCGATGAAGATCCAACCGGATCCTACCTACAATAAGAAAAGGCAATTAGTAAGTGTTATGTTGGCCGAAAAACGCAACAAGCTGAAAATGGCAACAAATACAGCAAATCCGCCTGCACGTCTTTACTGTACTGCCACGAGTCAATCGACTGATGATTTCAACACACCGGCAATACTACATAGTACCCCCGGCCCCTTTTTGCCGCTCTGGTCCGACCGACCAATAAACAGCCGTTCCGCATGATGATTGATGACTTCTTTACCAATAACCCCCCACTTTTTTGTTTGGCTGGAAAAAAGGGCCCCGCCTCCCCAGTTCCCCAATAAAATTATTTCCCTTCCGCCTCCGACCCACCCCCCCGCCGCCTATTTTACCATAGTGGCGAAGGTTCTAACTAGGCCGCCCCCCGCCGCCCGATACTTTTCCGTCTTTTTAAAAAAACACTTACTCCGGGGGTTTTGGCCCCGGGCTGGGGGGGTGCCGGTTGATCAAACATTCCC
>CM032662.1:7747867-7761047 GCA_019095985.1 Streblospio benedicti
GCCAAGCTTATCTGCCCGTATTGGAGGGGAGGAGGCTGAAGGCTCGTGTGTGTGTGGGGTGTGTCTCAGTCAGAAAATGGTACGGACGTGCCTCGGACAGGGTCAAAACGGCACCCCCCAATATACCTATTTTTGAGAAAAAGTGACCCACAATATACCAATATCTGAGGAAATGTGACCCACCAATATATCAAACTCAGATTCTAGTACATGTAGATATCAAGAATGAATTTAATGAATATCAATATTTTTTATCCTTATAAATATACTAAAATGTGAAAAAGACACCAATGTGAAAAAGACACCCTGAAATATACCAAAAATGTGAAAAGACACCCAGAATATACCAAAAATGCAAAAAAGACACCCAGAATATACCAAAAATGTGAAAAAAGACACCCAACAATATACCAAAAATGTGAAAAAAGACACCCAGTTTCGAGGCACGTCCGTACTAATCACGATAGTGTGAGACACCCCGAAGCTGAGGGGCAGAGGGACCACACCACCCTTGGGCACCCCTGGGTGCGAGGCTGTTGTTATGACAGCCTCGATCCCGTTGCCAGTTGTTGAAATGAATCTACTATAGACTTATATGATTTACACTACGAATGCACTTTAATATTGAACATTTGGAAAGACTCGGCTGATGAGTGACATGTTACACAGTTTCTCATATCGTTTGGGAGAGAGCTGAGGATACGTAGGGAAGGATCATAAATAAACGATAACGAGGGAGGGGACAAACAAACAAACAAACAATAGCATTTGGGCGTGGGGATGGGAAATTTAAAAAGAATCACCAGATAGTAGTTATATATAATCATACTCGGCTTAAACTTTCAAAGCCACATTTTATTGCAAGTTTCATCTAACAATCGAAATGTCAAACGATGTTAGAACTAAATATATGTCTGTTATAATGCATGCAATTGTAAGTATATCTGTGATATAGGCCCAGTCGATGTAGTATTTAATAATAATTCATATTGAATAGACATTTACTTTTCACATACATGGAGTCAGGTAATACAAGCCTATGCCGTGCAATACTATGATATATGACTATTCTAATTTCTTACCATAATTTGTCTCACTGTGTCTAGTAGTTAAAATTCAACATCTGTCATGATATAGCTATATGTGATATAATAAATATTGCTCTTATTAGATGTTGCGTATTGTTGTGGGATTATCGAATACAATATCAAAATGTACTTTTTGAAAAAAAAATTATCTATGTCAATACTTACAACCATTTCCACCTTAATACATTATACATGTACATGTATGTACAATGTATGCGTACATACAATGGCTAATAACAGTTCTATATTTGATTACCAAGAATCAAAAAACACAAAAAAAAAAAAAGAAAAAAAAAAACACAAAAAAACAACAAGTTGATTGACCCATTCGAGTGCTGCCCCTTATAGAAGACTGACGCAACTGCAGACGCCCGTTAAAGATTCTATATATTATGTGTTTCCTGTGGATACATTTTCAAGTTTCTATCGCTCCCATATTTTTAGCAAGCATATTCCAAATCGAAGCGTAAGCAATGTAGTCTACCATGGCGAAACGACTTGCTTTAACAATGTAAACATTAGAGAATGGTATAAATATATTATTATTGCTAATTAATTGTTTTAAATCATTATGGCAAAAAGTAAATAAGATCGATTATTGGCTTTCTGTCGGATTCGTACAAGACGGAAAAAAAGATAATGTCATTTAACACACACACGCACGCTACGTCACGCACACTTTATCCATCTTGCAGAGCCTACAATTACCAACAAAAATAAACAAACAAAAACATTTGTAATAACATTATATAATACTCGGCAAGTTTCAAAGCCACATTTTATAACTAAGTTTCATCTACAATTGAAATGGCTAACGATGTCAGAACTAAATAAATGTCTGTTATAATGCATACAATTGTAATTATATCTGTGATATAGGCCCAGTCGATGTAGTATTTAATAATAATTCATATTGAATAGACATTTACTTTTCACATCCATGGAGTCAGGTAATACAAGCCTATGCCCGTGCAATACTATGATATATTACTATTCTAATTTCTTACCATAATTTGTCTCACTGTGTCTAGTAGTTATAATCCAACCTCTGTCATGATATAGCTATATGTGATATAATAAATATTGCTCTTATGAGATGTTGCGTATTGTTGTGGGATTATCGAATACAATATCAAAATGTATTTTTTGGAAAAGAATTATCTATGTCAATACTTTAACCATTTCCACTGCTACGTTATACATGTACATGTATGTACAATTTATGCGTACATTGTGTGGCTAATAACAGTTTATATTACAAAAAAAAAACAAAAACAAAAAAAAAACAAAAAAAAAAAAACAAAAACAAAAAAAAAACAAGTTGATTGACACATTCGAGTGCTGCCCCTTTATAGAAGACTGGCGCAACTGCAGACGCCCATTAAAGATTCTATATATTATGTGTTTCCTGTGGATACATTTTCAAGTTTCTATCGCTCCCATATTTTTAGCAAGCATATTCCAAATCGAAGCGTAAAGCAATGTAGCTTACCATGGCGAAACGACACGTTTTTAAGAATATAAACATTAAAGAATAGTATAAATGTATTATTATTGCTAAGTAATTGTGTTTAAATCATTATGGCGGAGAAGTAAATAAGATTGATTATTGGCTTTCTGTCGAAGGGTCGTACAAGACGGAAAAAATAAAAAGATAATGTCATGGTAACTTACTTTTTTTAATCTAAATACATTTATTCATCAGTTGAATTTACATATTGAAAAATGACTATTTGATGGACACAGTATGTACTCTTCAAACTCCCGATATTCTTTTTGCTGATATATCTTCTTTCCAGCCTAGCGATAGACTTTAACATAATTTGTGAAGTAAATTGATATTCACTTTTGGAATGTGAATGATACAAATAAATAATCATGGCAGTTTGCGAAAGAGCGACAATAAAAAATTATTGACGGATCATCACGCCCTCCAGTTACTCAGCGAGGCCCGACGGGGTGGATCGCGTAGCTGGTGTGGAAAGCAGTCGGCTGAATAAGTCGATCGCACCCCGTGGCCGGACGCGACGCCACACTGCAATTATGTTCCCCAGATTCCCCTTCGTTTACCCTTGTGTGTGAAAGAGAGTTGGCACAGGCTGAATGTGGTGAGTGAGTGTGTGCCCTCTGTCGTCCCCTGTGGCAAATTGAGTCCATAGCGAGGTGTGCGCTGTGCGACAAGATCGCGCTGTGTGAATGTGATAACGTGCTGAAGCAAGCGGCCGCGCGGAGCGACATGACAGAAGTGAGCCGTCGCACGTCACTAGTGTGAATGTAGTTGGACTTTGGGGGAGGGCGGCGGGGTGTTTGCATGTTTTGTTTGTATGTTTTCAGGCTTACCCGGTGAGGCGCAACTTCCAGGGAGACGAATTCTTCGGCGGACCTCTCAGGACAGGAAGGGTGGGGCGTCTACTGGCAGACTTACCTGCATAGCAGTCGCACCGGCCTGTCGCTGATGTCCGGGTGCGTGGACGCGCACTCCATGAAGTAGGAACCCGCTGACGACCGGAAGCCACCTGCGCTTAGGATACTCGGATATGGGTTGGGGGAGTTTCCATGCGAGTGTCTCACTCTCTAAAAAGCGGAGTGTTCCATCCACATGGAATCTGGGGGAGTGTGTAACAAATGTTGTTAGGGTCTCCAGTGCGCGGGTTCATTGTAACATGACCGCAGAGTATAAACAACCCCTGTAGTATAAGTTGCACTGGACTAGGTTAATATCCCAGTTACACACACCTTGATAGGGCTTTGTTGTTGTCTTTACTATGGCCACTATTAGGATTAGGAACCAGTACTCTCTTGTACTGGGTTGAGCCGATTAGCGGCAGTTCTCTCTTAGACGCTGGTACAGCAGCACGTAGGGTTGGCAACCTATTCCCGAAGGGAATAGGCCCTCTTTCTACTTGTCTTACCGAGGCTTGGCCGGTGGCCTTCCTCCCTCACCGTCGTGGACTTGGTCTACCGTGGTTGAAGCGACAGGGACGCCCATAGCTCAGCGTGTCAGCACCGGTGCAAAGTCCTCCCCGTGTGGAGGCCTCTCGTGAAACCCGGGGCAATACACCCCACGACCCAGGGACCGACAGGTGGTCCAGGTACGTGGTGCACGTGTAGTCTTAGGAAACACAACGAGGGAGTAGTCTAGTCGAGGAACGTCTGCAGCGCAGCTGGGGGAAATTATGATTTTCGCATATCTTTCTTATTATTGTAGATATAATTATAGAATTAGTATATAAACATATGTTTTTGAGGTCAAGGAATTCGAAACTCTATATTACAGTTGATTTAAACTAAGTGGCACATTTTACAGTCAACACGGATCTGTGGAGAAAGAGGACGCTACAGTCAGACTGTCCTGAATGGGACGGTCCTGATGAATCGTTGTTGTTTTGTTTTTTTGTGTGTTTTTGTTATTTGTTTTGTTTTCTTCAGAGAAAAGTTTTTAAAAACGCTTTTTGGAAAATATGTTACAAAACACACTCTCAGTAGCGTCTGTGGGCGGCAGCGCATGGGTTTAATGCATCATAAACAAAACAACTGACTATTCATAGTGGTGCTGCTGGCGTGTAGGCGTGAGGCAGCCGAGATGTGTGGATGTGTGCACAAAACACACAACACACTGGCTGTGGCATGGGATAAGGAGAAAAAATGTTCATATGGATGGATGTAATTATGCAATGAAGCAATCACCACCATACAACAATGTGAGGAGTTTGTTTCATTTGGTCTCATTTGAATTCAACACATGTAGGATGAGACATGACTAAAACATTCACAAAAAAGCTGAAGGCTTAAGGGTACTGTGAACTCTTTAAGGAAAAAAATATTCTATTTTCAGCTTTTAATATTCATTATACTGTAAACTATGAAGAACAACATGTTTTGAAATGAACTTTTATCTTCAATAGTTTTCCCTTTACAACCCATTTCGTGAAGACCAACCCGGAGTGAAAAACAATGACTCATTCTTTGCAGGCTTACAAAGGTTATATCGGGCTAAAAATTCAATTTTTACATTTTTCATTGTTTTGTATGCTATAAAATGATAAAGAAAAACATCTTTTTAAAATGAACCTTTTATCATCAATAGTTTTTCTTATATGATACATTTTATAGACATCAACTACTATCAATTTATATTGATTGGCCATGTTTAAAAGCCCATTTTCTCAAAACTAAGTTTGCATAGTGGATTAATTTTTTTTTTATATTTCTCTCTAACCGAAATCAAATTTTCACAAACGTGTATATATTTGAAGATATATGCATTCTGAAGAAAACCTTACTAGGGATTTTGATTTTTTATTTCGTTGATGAATTATGAACGTTTTTGTATTGATATGCAAGAAAATTCGGAAAATAAGTGGTTTAAAACTTAAAATGCATGTAAAATGATAAAGTGGAAAAATATAAAAAATTCGAGGCAAGGTTTCTAGATAAATATACAAATTTTGTAACTGAATAGTGATTTTGGTCATTTTGATGTTTTACTATCAGTTATATGCTTTACAGCAAAGTTGTAAATTTTTCACTAATTGTTTTTATAAAAAAAAATGTTAATCAATCTAAAATTGTAAGAAAAAGAGTTCACAGTCCCTTTAGCCAAAGTGCACTATAAACCTAAGTCTGACTGTCTAATTGCTAAACCAAACTGTGAATAATATCAAAGAGAAAATTACAAAACAATGGAGATATTAATGAGATAAGATAACAAAGAAAGAGACTCCTTCGCCCACCTTTGCCTCTGGCATCGTGTTTCTCATCATCGAAAGTCACCTCCCGTGAGGCCGGGCGGTTTGGGGAAGCCGCGAGGCTGACACCTCCCTCCTGTATCGCTCAGCACAAGGCTCCAGGTCTGAGGGGCAAAATATACATGGAGTCATAGCTGGCACAAATTGGGGAAAATCATCTTTTCTCTTTTAATTCAAAATCAAAACAACGTCTACATAGAATTAAGCCGAGAATGAGACTTGAACCCCATTTGCCCACCTACATTGGCATTGGTGTGAGCCAGAATATACTAAAACCCTTAAAACCAACAAGCGAGTGCATTGTGATTCATGACTGTCCTGATGATTATCAGCTTTCATAACATTGAGTAACAAGATCTTGAATAGTCACACTACAGCTCCATAATATAATTACGATGACTACGTGTATTAATCAGCACTTTCCGAGATGCTAGCGGTTGGTGTTTTGGTCTTTTACATTGAACACGACAAATTTAAAGAAGAGTGTTGAGTGTTTTATACAATTTCACACTGAAAACTCGATAGCATTGATCGGCCTTTGATGGTGGACCTCTGAGCTAGACTATGGACATTCAGAGGAAGTAGTTTTGTGTAGGTATGGAGATGGTCTGGTAATTATGGTCATTAGTGAAAACAGCTAGAATTCTCAACAAATAGCAGCCTCATCTACCCGACCCGAGTAGCCACCCGTGGGTTTGTGATCAGATACGCAGCTGGTCGTAGGTTCAAGTACCTTGCTGCGGCGGCCTTGCTGGTGGTGGCGCTGTAAGACGTCTGCTCGCAGCTGTCGGCCTCCTCTCCTGGATCGTCAGCCAGCGGCTGGATCCCTGCGCTCCCAGACATTGAGTGGGTTCGACCTGCACGCAAAATACATACACGCTAGAGCACCTCACACCCATCCCGTATATTTGCGTCGCTTCAGTAGCTGAAGCAAAAGCCTTGTGATCACTTCGTTTCTATGTATCTATGTATGTATGTCTACGGACAAGCTAGAGCTTTTACCGTTACACCGATTTTCGTTCAAACTTTACACAGCTATGAGGTATGAGGCGACACCGAAGTGATTCGATTTTGGGCGCTCTGCCAATTAAATTGTGTATGTTAGAAGGCTATTTATGAAATTTTACTGATATTCAATGCACTTAGCGTCAAACGTCAAACGTCAAACGTCAACCGTTCAACCAATAATGCACACCGCCTTGCACGGATTACGTGATCCTTTGTAGTTCGTGGTTTATTGTGTTAGTACATTGTATATACTTTCACATAGAAGTGTCATTGACGTAGTGTTTGTAATAAACGCATAGATTCTTTTTTAACATTCGTATTCTTATATTTATTATTGCTGTTATTATTTTTTTTTTTTTGTAATGTGTTGGGAAAACATAACAATGAACAGTGACCCATTGGCAAATACCAAGTACCCCCTCCCAGAAGAAATGATTGTATATTGATTCTGATTCATTCTGATGTTTTCTCCTCAAATTCATAGATTTCTTGATTGTAAAGTATACATTTTTTCAGTATATTATCTTAATTGCCCAAAAGTCAAGGTCGTTCTAGCGACGCAGTGTTCTTTGAACACTTTTGATCTATTTTTGTTTAAACCATCGTAGCACAGCTTTTGAATGAACCAACAATAGCGTTTAAGGTGTCAAAAAGGAAGCTACTTACTTGTATTTTAGTAAGATAAATGCAATTTTAATAGTTCATTAAAATTACATGATCTATGATGCATTTTGTTATGAAATAACGTGCACACCATCCCGTAGGTGGCGATGATATGTGATTTGAACATGTTTATTTACATTAGATCTTACTAGAAATTTTTTTTTTACATTTTGGCGCCGGAAAAACTATTGCGTTAAAAGTAGTAATATTATTTGGTAATTTGTTTGGATGCTAAATATTTTTTCAAAAAAACATACGGGATTGGTGTGACCTACGGGATGGGTGTGCACTGCTCTACTGTTTCATGAAAACGTTAAGTTGAAAGTGTCATGTAAGCGCCTGATGGCTGGTGAATGTTCATGGGACAAAAGCAGGCTAAGGCAGCAGGGAATCAAGACGAATATAGAACACACAACACATTCAAGCATGGAAATGTCTAAGCCGTAGGTGGATTTAGAATGTGGCCAAGTATTGAAAATTCCCATAGTGTCGGCTGGGGAGGTTGGCTTAATGGTATCGCATCTGCCCATACATATATGACCGGTCTCTTGTGTGGACAGAAGATCGTGAGTTTGATTCCATGACCTTCCAAACCTTTAAAATGTTCCTGAATATTTCACAGAAGTGCAGTTCACGTGTGGTAAAGGTTTGCCCAAAAGGTAGAATATACAAAAGAGCTGATTTAATAACTTTATAACTAATCAAAAAAAGTATATACAGGTATTATATAGAACATATATACATGAATTATATATTCAGTGTAACATTCACCATTTACGAATCCCATCCACACATCCAGTGTCCTCCAGTGTCATATGCGCTTTTCCTTCAGTGTCCTCCAATATCAAGAATGCTTTTCCCTTCCAATACTTCCACTTCCAATATCAAATATGCTTTCCCCAGTGTCCTCCAATATCAAGAATGCTTTCCACTTCCAATACTTCCACTTCCAGTATTTCTCTACTTCTTGGTCCTATCGTGGATCTATGTATCATTTATTGTGAACGTTTTATTGTGAACAATGTTTCAGTGTGACCTTCTCTCCCAAAAACAAAAACTGACTAACTAAAAACAGACCATCAGGAAAATACATTTACAAAAACAAATACTACATTTACATTACAAAATTTACAGTACACCTTGCACCAACTGCCCTGTTTATACTTTGCAAAAACACGATACAACTGCCCTGTTTTACATAAACTGCCCTGTTTATACTTTGCAAAAACACGATAATACTTTACATATTGTGACAATACTCCCCGTTTTGAGAATAATATTATATATTATATCTTATAATAATACAATATGTAAACCAGCATGTTTATCAATTCAAAATATATAATCGATACACAAAATGCATATTAACATATACGACTCATAAAATCAGCCCCCACATTAACAGAACCTTTAATTGCTTCTATCCGTATAGAATAACTCTGCAAGAACAATGCCCATCTCATAATTCTTGAATTAGCAACCTTGGCACTGCTCAAAAATAACAATGGCTGATGATCAGTCTGTAAAATAAAACTTTTCCCGTAGAGATACAACTGAAATTTTTTTACAGCCCACACTAGGGCAAGACATTCTCGCTCTATAACAGAGTACGCTTTCTCTCGCTTGGACAATCTCTTACTAGCAAATGATACAGGAAAATACTCATCATCATACTCTTGCATCAAAACTGCACCCACGCCAACATCAGATGCGTCTGTACGCAGCACAAACTGCCGTGACATATCAGGCAATTTCAACACAGGTTCGCTTGTTGTTATGTGCTGCTTCAATGATACATATGCCCTCTCCTGAGCCTCTCCCCACTTAACCACATTTGACAAACCTTTTTTTGTCAAATCAATTAAAGGACAAGCTATCGTAGAATAATGTGGTATATAATCTCGATAGAATCCAGTCAGACCTAAAAATGAGCGAACCTGTTTCTTAGTTGTTGGTCGCACAGCATTTCTAACCTTATCCACATTATACTCATGTAATCCAATACAGCCTTTGCCTACATGATGTCCCAAGAAATCCACCGTGGCAGCACCCAACAAACATTTGGAAGGACGCACATGGAGATTAGCATCTGCGATTCTTTGAAAAACCTCTCGTAGCACTTCTAAATGTTTCTCCCATGTGTCAGTATAAACCAATATGTCATCAATGTAATTAATTACATTTTCCAGCCCTCCCAACAGCTTTCTCATCATCTTATTAAATGTGGCTCCTGAATTCACCATTCCAAAAGGAGTTCTTTTGAACACAAAGGTACCCTCAAATGTCACAAATCCCGTCTTCTTCACATCTTCTTCAGCAACTGGAATCTGCCAATATCCTTTTGCTAAATCAATCGTTGACAGATACTTTGCTTTACAAATATCAGCGAACAAATCTTGTGCAATAGGTACCGGCTCTGGGTCAAATACACTGCATCGATTCAGTTTTCTGTAGTCGACACACACTCTATCAGATCCATCCTTCTTCTTCACAACTACTACGGGGATGCATACGGTGTATCAGACCTCTCAATAATACCCATATCCAACATTTCTTTAATTTGCATCTTCAACCCTTCTTTGCAACTATATGGGATCGGATAAGGTTTTGATTTGATTGGTATTGCTGTTGTTAATGGAATCTTATGCTCCACTAACCTAGTCAAACCGGGTGTTTCAGTAAAAACTTTTTGAAATCTGCTGTCGCCTCCCTCAACTGCTGCTTCTGCGTTATATCCAGGTCATTGCTTATCTTCACATCTGTATAACTTTTCTTTACCTCTAGTATAATCGAGTTCCAACAAATCTTCGTCATTTACTGTATCGTCCGACTCCGAAACATGACTTTCAACAATGGCAGCACACACAACAAACATTCCTGCTCTATGGTCATCAACTTCACTACGTTCAAAATACTGTTTCAGCAAGTTAGCATGGTATGTCTTTGACTTACCACCTACAGTAACCTTATAATCATTCATACCGACCACCTCCTCCACAACATAAGGACCTTTCCACTGCATCAATAGCTTGTTTGCATCCGTTGGCAACAGCACCAACACCTTGTTGCCAACTTTGAACCTTCTCACCCTAGCTTTCCTATCATAGTGCTTCTTATAACGACTTTGTGCATGCGACAATGCTTCCTTAGCTACGGATACGCTTTCTTCAATCCTATCTCTCAGCTCCACTACATATTGGTAACTGTTCTTCACATCAGGGTCATTCACTTCTTTCGTCCACAACTCCTTCAAAATTTGCATTGGACCTCTAACAGTGCGCCCATACAGTAGCTCAAACGGCGAGAAACCAGTGCTCTCTTGTGGTGCTTCCCTGTATGCAAATAATGCCGCATCCAAATATCGATCCCAATTCTTTGGATTCTTTTCGCACAACCGTTTTAACATTTTCTTAAGTGTACCATTAACCTTTTCACATAACCCATCACCCATAGGGTGATAAGGTGAAGTAAACACTTGCTTTATTGACAACAAACGACTCACCTCACCCATCACTTCAGACATAAATTGGCTACCTCTATCACTAAGGACTTCTTGAGGCACGCCTAACCTACTGGACATCTTCACCAATCCCTCTGCCACTTGTTCAGTAGAAATACCTTTAAGGGGCACCGCATCCGGATACCTAATAGCGACATCCACTAACGTCAAAATATATCTATTTCCAGCCTCAGTCGATGGATAAATCTTCCCAATAATATCCACCGCAACTCTTTTAAAAGGCTCAGCTATCAAAGGCATTCTTTCTAATGGCACCTTAATTACCCTACCCTTGTCAATTGTTTTTTTGGCACACATCACACGACCTGCAATATCTGACCACATCTCCATGTATGCCAGGCCAATAAAATGAAGTCGTTATTTTATCCAAAGTCTTCTTTGTTCCCAGATGCCCACCTAATATAGACTCATGAGCTATTAACATCACCTGCTTTCTAAGCACTTTTGGTACCACAACTTGCCTAACAATATTACTGTCATTTTTCACATCCGATTGATACATTCTATACATCAACTTGTTTCTTTCCTCATACCAAGACTTACTACTTCCACGTTCTCTAACAACACTAGAGCTTTTGCACCTTTTTTCAATGTTTCATCCCCCACCTGCAACTGTCTCAATACCTCAGGTGTAACATCAACTTCATCACCATCAATAACAACCTTCAAAGGTTTTATACCCTTTTCCACTGTCTTAGCCTGAGCCCTAGTAGTTACAGCATTGACTTCCTCAGCCGCCAACTTCCAATCTGGGTTGGGACTGCACTTACACCTAACCCCTTCGATCTCACCAATCACTAAATCATATGGCGGATTTTCAATGCACAATGCTTTCACCCCACGCTGTACCAAATATGGCGTATCAACATCCACTATAGCTACTGGCGCCTGAATTTCAACTCCATTCAGAAACTTACAAGCACAATACTCTCCTGTCAATTGTTCTGCCTTCACCAACTTTTTATCAACACAAACAGTAGAACAACCACTATCTCTCAGCACTTTGACAACCTTATCTCCTAACTTGCCCTGTACTATCTTCAACACTTTGTCAACATCGTCACTTGACTCTTTCCACGCTAACAATATGCATTCTTCTTGACCTCTACACTCAACATCTACATTCATGTGAACCTTTTTGCTGGCTTCTGAAACACTTCTGCAACAGTTTGCTACATTCGTGCGATTAACACCTAACGTCATACCTAATGCTCCCACTTGGTCCTCCCTTCTCACTTCCTTTGCAGCCTTTACAAAACATTGGTCCTGTTTATGCCCATACTTAGAGCAAACTGCACATCTAGTTTCATTTCCACCCGTTTTTTTGCATACAACTTCTTTGAATATGCCCGATTCTATGACAATTAAAACACTCTTTGGCATTTGATGATCCTGTTGCTCTAGAGAATAGCACATCTTCATTCTTCCTCCCTTCCTTTTGCGACTCCCCTGTCAACGTCTTTCCACGAGCTTCCAAAAACCTCTCTGCAGCAGCAGCAATACTTGAAATGTCCTTCAGCTCCCGCTCCTTCAAAAATGTTTCTAACTCCTTGTAACATTTGGAATAAAATTGATCTAAGACCACCAAGCTTCTCAACCCTTCATACGTTTCAGGAACCTCAGCTACCTTCATCCATCTTTTCAAATAGTTACCTAACCTTGCAATAAACTGCCCCGGACTTTCTCCACTTTCTGGCACACTACCTCTGAACTTGCTACGAAAGCCCTCTTCTGTCAATTGATACCTCTTCATCAATGCACACTTGAGTATATCATACTGGTTTGCATCTGTAACTGGCAGTCTCGTGTACACCTCCAATGCCCGTCCTGTCAGCAGTGTTCCCAAGTTCATTGACCACTCTTCTCTTTTCCATTTCTGTCTCTCAGCAAACCTTTCAAACCTTTCTAAATAAGCATCGAGATCATCAGTGTCATCATTAAACACCGGCAAACGGGGTGGTTTTGCTTTACTTACAGCCGCATGTTCTTCATTTTGACTGCTTCTCGCTACTTCACTGGCTGCTTCCTTTATTTTTGCTAATTCTCTCTCATGACGCAACTTTCTTTCTTGAGCATCAGCCTCAGCCTTCAATCTCTTTTCTTCTCTCGGCTTTTCTTTTTCAGCCTCTATCCTAGCTTTTTCCAATTCCGTC
>CM032662.1:7761147-7797798 GCA_019095985.1 Streblospio benedicti
TTAGTAAACTAGCAATCAGACAGATGAGTCCATCCAACGTTCATAATGTCAGCCCAGTGAACGATATTCATTTAAGATATACAAATATGAAGTTAAAATCGAAGTGCTGTAATGAAAATCAACCGGATAAACAAGACAGTAAGCGGCCAAACGGGTAGCACATGTTGTAGGACAAACGTCATTCAATAGGGAACCAAACAAGTAGCTGCACATGTAGGACACCTGTAGCTGTAACGTCGTTCAATAGGGCACGAAACAAAGCTGCTGTCACGTGATCGGTTTCTGACCAATCACAGCGCGAGCCGCTTTTGCCTTCCCGCTGACTGCAAACAGAGATAGTAACGCTCTTATTAGCTGTGAGTAGCGGTGTGGGCGGCAAGACGGCATTCGTGTCCTTCACTGAACAATAGAAATCATATTTGTCCTGTGTTCAACACTGTTGAGTTTCGCTGGTGCACATCATTGCGCTTGTTTCTGGTTATTCTCCCCACCCCATCCCTAGAGAGGCCCCGTGTATCCATAATTCCCATGTTTAATACAATCGCCCACCAATGTAAAAAAAAAAATTAAAACATCCTGCTCCCGAACCCACTGAACAATAGAAATTATGTAATTGTCCTGTGTTTTATGTTCAACCCTGTATTCCATAATAGTAAAGTCCTGCGTTCACAGTCACATTCGTTTATTAAAATAATTATCAGCAGTTTTTGTAATAATAGAAATATGAAAATAATAGATAAAGGTCTTTTGAAAGATTACATCTTCTGTATACGGCTAATATGAAATAAGCATCAAACACTCCATGGCTTCATAACTATACGGATCTCAGGGAACAGCTTATGTTTACAATTGTGTCCTTTTTATGCTGTAGTTTATATGCATAGATTATTAAAATTTAAAGATTTAATGGCATTTTCAATAGATTTACAAATGCAGTAAAAACTCTTTGTTACGGGTAATACACAAAATATGTTAAAATCGGAATAGTATATTTACAGGGCATTAATTACATAAAATAATACTTATTTGTTCTTGCTTTTTTTTCATCAATAAACTTTATAAAATTCACATTCACTTCGGTCATTTACGGCATCCAGGACTACATGGCCGTTCTGTGAAGTCATAACCCGCATTTAACTTCATCGGGCTTGCTACTCATGTTTGGTGATATATAGAATAGATAAGATACCCAATTAGAATATTAATTTGTAGTTGTAAGATATTTACTTAAACGACACATGTAAAGATGTACACACGGAGATTTCAATTTGCTATAAGAAGCTGCTGTAACAATGGAAGGTCTCACCCAGAGCAAAAGGACGGTACCTACGTAACTGCATTATTTTTTGAATCATGAATAATGGAACCCAGGATGGACAGTATATGCATTCATTCTTCTATATATGTTGTTTTTATTTGCAATCAGAGTAAGTTGACTTTAAGTGCAACCCCATCACAACATAAGTAAGAATAAACAAATAAAGTTTTTTTTTCAACAAAATTTATATATATACAAAGTAACATGATAAAAATGCATTGCTGGTGAATAAATTACAGGTTATAGTTAATTAGCCTAGTTGTAAGCCATACGCGTCTACACATGTCGCGCCCAGCTCACATAGTTCACGTAGTTCATATGCTAACTCCTCAGAGCTGCAGCCATCTTGCTCGGCTGCAGCTGCTGACGTCGTCTCGAGCGCCGCGTGGACTGGCGCTGTTAACAGCTCAGGCGAGGAGATGGGAGGGAGGCTGTCAGTGTCTAGGGTGAGGCTACTGTACCCACTGGTGCTTGACTGGGAATCGCTGGATCCGGTCGGGCTGAGGGCGGCAGGCATGGTCGCCGCCTGGACTGGCCGTGCTGCCAATAGTCCCCTCGTCAGAGGGTGATCTGTTTTGGTGGGGGGTTGATTCTGGGCCCTGCTAATCTCAGATGCGATGCCCGCGATGATGTGAGAGGCTGAGTTATATAGTTCGGGTGACATCAGGCCGGTGGAGTGAGGGACGTCCAGGGGCCTGAATCTTCTGGTGATTGACTGAGAGCGGGAAGAGCCGGTCGGCCTGAGGGCGGCAGGCATATACCGCTGTTTTGGTTGGTCTTCGTGATCTGTTCTTTGGCGGTACTTCTGAGCGCTGCTTGCTGCGGCCGATGTGAAGGCGGTGCGGGGAGCGCTGGCTGCGGCAGGCGTATTGAGGCGGACACCCTGGTTGGTGCTGACCTGCCATGCGAGGGTCGCGATGATCGCAGAGGCCGAGTTATCCATGGTTCTGCCAAGTCCGATTGATGCTGTTAGTCCGATTGTGTTAGCCCGATTTTTGCTTTTGATTATTCACCAAGAGTTCACTGCACAGAAGTAGAGTTTCCAACGTGACAGAAATGATTTCTGTCAGATAAAAGCTCCGTGGCTGCTTATAAGCGGCGTGGAGATGGCTTCGGCGGCCGCTGCATGGGGGAAATCGGTCAGCCAATCAGCGATCGTCGAGAGAAACCCCAAGTCAGCCATTGGCCAAACGCTCGTCTCGAGAACCAATCGCACTGGTTGTGCCTTTTACACACCAAAAATCCCCATGCGTGATCAGTGCATTGGTGTGTGCGTAGTAAAAATGGGGGTGGGAGTGTAAAGGTTTAATTAAGTGAGGCAAAGTAGAGGGGGTTTGTCTTTAAATAACGATAATGATAACGATTTTATTAAATATGGTTTATACATATAGAATAGGTTAAATATTGGTGTTTTTAAATATGGTTTTATACTACAATACAATGAATGTATAAATGTATATATAAATGCGGAGGCTGGACTTGATTTTTATGGTTTATACCAGAATGTTAAATATTCACTGTGTCTTAAATAATGAATTTCATACCAGAATATGGTTTATACCAGAATAGGTTGTCTTGAATATTGGTGTTTAAAATAATGACAACATAACTAAATTCACTGTTTAAAACCATATAAAAAGGTCCATAAAAGATGTTTTTATCTACAAATTTCAAATTAACAAAAAACATAATAACATGGGTTGTAACACATGTACAACATTGCCATAATTATTCTTATAGTGGGTGGTTGGTTTGAATACAACTTGATTTTATCAAGGCTGTAATAAAGCATTGCCATTGTTGCATTATTTCCCAATATGTAGTATTCACTGTGTAAGCACTGACATACATGCATGTACAAGGCTGTGTGAATGGGAAATAAAAAACTTACAGGCACTTACAAGGATGATTGTTGTGCACAACTGTTTAAGACTCGTCTGCCAAAGCTCCATGACACCCATACTCCTGCTTTGGTTCTATTATGTAGCAAGTAAGCAGACACTTGAAGGTTTCGCTGGCGTTCGTATTTACTGATGTTTTCAAAAAAGGTTCTGTACATGTGGGATACTTAGTTGTGACAATTTTATCACACATGTAGTTCAAATGGTATATTTCAAGTCTATCTAACACAAGGTATATTTCAAGTTCTATTCTAAATCACTCTGCAAATTGGCGAAAATCAGATATCTTTTTAAAACTATGTTTTACAACTAATTTCTAACTAAACTAAAATATGTTCTGTGATATTTTACCATGGGGTCGAGACGAATACAGAAGTTGGCATGCACATGCAGTGCACAAAAGCCTGACCGTGCTATGCTTCATTCTGCCATGGCTTTTTGGCTCTTCTTGGGGTTCATACGCTTCTTTGGCCTGTAGGTTTGTAGATTAGTGAAAGTCACGAAAACCGGGGGTGAGAGGGGGGGGGGGGTGTCTTGCGTTGTTGGTAAAAGTAAGGGGGGGGGGGGGGGTCATAGATATGGTTTATACCAGAATAGGTTGCCTTAAATATTGGTGTTTAAAACAAAACATTGAATGTGTATGAAATGAAACCATATAAAAATGAGATCCATAAAATTCCATGTAACGGGTTTCACACACAAGACATAAGAAGTGTGGCTTTTAAAAAGAACTTGATACATGTACTAACATTGCCATTATTGCGTTATTGGGTGGTGTAGTATTGTTTTTGTTTTAAATAAAGCGTCCCTACATGTGGGATACTTAGTTGTGACAATTTTTTTCGCACATGATTTAGTTCAAATGGTATATTTCAAGTTCTATTCTAAATCACTCCGCAAATTGGCGAAAATAACTTTTAAAACTATCCTTTATTAATCAATTTACACATGCAGTAAAACCCTTTGCTACGGGTAATACATAAACTATAATAAAATCAGATTTATTATAGTATATCAACAGGACATTAATCAACGGGCAGTATAAAATAAAATGTTTATAAAATGTTGATATTTTACTATGGGGTCAAGAGGAATACGGAAGTTTGTCATGCGCAGTGACCAAGAGTAACACAGTGACATGCTTTGTCCTGTTGGCTTTTTCGCTCTTCTTGGGCTTCTTGGGCTTTGCAGCTTAGTATAGCAGTAGTCTCTTACTGCGATGTGCATTGAACAAACAGTGTGCAATAAACGATATATTGGATAAGTAACCGTGCATACTTATTAACAGCAGCACAATTAGCATGATTACTAATGATACTCATTACATGTATATTGCGTGGAATTTACAATATATACAAGTGAAAAGACTCCAAAACAACATGTGCCATGTCTATGCAGAACCATGTACATGTACCCTTTCCACCAAGTTTGATTTTCATTTAACTTAGAGATAGTAAGGTTGCTGCGGTGTTTTTGACAAACTTAAAACGGGCTTTATATGAAAGAACCTTCCAGATATGTATTTCTGAAACATGGGACGGGATTGGGGGAAATAGTCGTATCGGCGATCTTCTTTGTGGAAAAACCGACCATGTCTTCCAACTTTGTCTTCGCTTCAGCATCACTCAGTTATTATATACATAGCCATCTCGACTGTTGAAGGATCCGCGCGCGGCCTACTCTACTTCTTGAAAGGCTATGTCCCATTCGTGTTGTTGACCCCGCGTTATATTTTCTCCGAGTGGTGTTCGTCGTCTAGAGTATGTCGTTTGCATGAAATGCATTTGTTTCAACAAACTTCCACATCAATTTACGGAACCATATCAAGATAATATTTCTTGTCAAAGAACAAAACAATGTTAGTGTTGTGAATATTATTTTGTCTTGGTGGTGGTCGTTTATTACTCTTGATTTGTTTTGAAAATGCAATCCAAGTTAGATTAACATAATTTGGTTTCAGTGAGTGTTATAAATAAAATATGTAGCCATGCTGTTTTAACTTAGATCCTGTCTTGTGAAGATAACAAGATCAAATCTAACAATATTATTACATACAAATTTCTCCACAGTTTGCATACCAGGGGCGGGTTTATTTTATATAATTCCAGCTGAAACAAATGGTCAAACACGGCTTTGTATACAGGCAACCGATATTGTACTGTTCTAGTAACCACCAATATTGATTCATGAGGAATGAGATACGAGCCCGTGGTGGAATTCTTACTTTTTTACGGTTTTCGTGCCAGCCGATTTCCTTAGCTGTTGCCGTTAATTATTGCAGTTGGCAGTTGCGTAATAATGCGATGGGTCTTTTTGGTCACCGTACCAGGTCACTAGAATATTCAATACGTAATATGGTCAATTTGGTCTCTGGTCAATCTAATGTTATGTTTTATGCTGTAATCGGAAAGACCCGTATTAGATTTCAAATGGCACTATATGGACGCTATATTATGGACACTATATGGACACTATATTTGCTCCCAAATAGCATAGATACCTCTGTATAGTGAACAGTTCAAAATTTCCCACTGCATTAGAACAGAGCAATATTTACCGGGGAAGACTTCTATGCAAACATAGATTAGTTTTGTTTTCTTAACCAGCTGGGGGCATTTATTGTCCTGTACATGTATGTGTTTGCTTAGCAGTAAAGGCGAGTGGTCAACCATTGTGATGCTTATTTGCAGAGCAGTAATTAATAAGTGTATGTTCTTTACTAGTTCCTGCATGGTCATAACCTTTTTGGAGGTGAAAGTAATTAAAATGTGACACGAGAAGAATTTTGTGCAAAATATTAATTAGGGAATTACAACTTGTGTCACCTGGTAGCATTGCTTTGTTTCAGCGCTAATGCATAGTTTTTGCTAGATAAAAATATACAGTGAAGCAGTATGTATAATTAGTATTATGCCCAGAAATAAAATTACAATGAAAATAAATTTTATTTTGTTGATATTTTCACACTAGTATCACTTAAATAAGTAATCATTATAAATAAAAAAGGTAAATCATTTTAATAGACTGTAAAAACATATTATCCTCACACAAACTGTCAAAATCTGTCAAACCTGTCTTATGTGGACACTTTTCACTTCTCCCAAAGGTGTCCACATAAGACAGGTTCCACTGTACCGCTATTGAGATTTCAATGTACATGTAAATACCCTCATGTGTAAAAACCCATCCTATATCTTCATCAATATTAAAGGCCCCCCTCACGTGTATAGAGCATTCACATACATGTATAGGCTACCGTGCAAGGCGTTTACTTGGAGGTTGCTCTCGTGACTTCTCGTGGATATGGCACTTGCATGCCAAACCAGAATGTTTAAGGATCATTGCTGTTCAATGAATACAGGTTAGCTGCTATACATAGGCCTACATTTTAGTTTTCTTTTACGCCTGCGTAATCCATGAAGTTATACACTTATCAATCGTATACAGCAAACGATTTTACTTGTCATTTATTTTCTTGCAGGATTTATTGGAGGGGTGGGGGTGGGGCTTGGAAATATGGGGTATACTTATAATCTTATACAAAGATGCATGCTCAATTCTAAATCCAGTGCTAATTAAGTGCTAAATAGGTGCTAGGAAATAGAGTCGAACCTTTCGTTTATGGGCAATTTTGAGAAAAAGTGAAGTGTCCATAGATAAGAGCGTTTCAATTTAGAATGAACGAGTGCAAGCAACACAAGAGTCCCATGCATCTCTTTCTAGAGTTCTGGGGAAAGTAGATACATGCTCATCCGTGAAATAGATCAAAACACGGAAGAGAATTTTTTTATATGTGTAAATCAATCTTGAGCAAAAGCAATGATAGAAAAATTGAAATGATGCGATCCTATGTAAAAGTCTTCATTTGCTTTCTTGCCACTTCATTTCATACAAATTCCATTCATTTAAGGAGCTATCACAAAGTATTTTGCGTCATCAATATTGTCGGCATGATTCGCGTACAGATAAAGTGACGAAACGTGGCGTGATTTTCCAATGCTCCCCATTTCTCTCCAAGTTTCATCCCAGAGTGGAACTCCCTGGCTGCAAAAGCTGTAATCTTGGTTGGGTCATCTGAGCCTATACACCCGCAAAAGCATCTAACTCTGCGTGATACCTAAAGAGTATTTGAAGTGTAAACAGACAAAGCTAAAAGCATGCACTAAACAACAATCAATTCAATTGTACTTCAAATAAAGACAATTAAACAACACATTATGAAACATTATGATGTGTAAACAGACAAAGACAAACCATGCACTAAACGACTTTTAATCCAATTGTACTTCAAATAAAGGCAATTAAACAACACATTATGAATCGTACAAGTTTGTTCTTCACTGGATCAAAATGCGTAATGCAATTTTAATGGGAAGATTAGTCTTTAACTGGCTACTCCTTCTTTCAAACCCAGTGTCTAAAGGAATGTGTGCAAGGGTGATGTAATCTAATTGCCAAACAATACCAAACCTTTTCGCAATCGGGGAATTATGCCTACGCGTATAAAGTCGCCCAGAAGTGTTAAAAGGAGCCTACCAAGAACACCCCCTATGGTTCACCTGTGGTCCAAGTAAATTAAAACTTTCCCCCTGAAGCTTAAATACTTCAATTCAAGCAGTGAGTATCCAAATGACCGTAAAACGGGCATTAGCATGATTAGCACTTGCAAACGATATGGCGATGAACATCTTCATCCTATAACACTATTGTATTGTATCAGTTTATTTCGCATAAAATGCATAGTAAAATATCACAGTCCAAATCAAAGATTAGTTAAAAATTAGTTGCAAAGCTATGTCCAGTTGATTTTTGTTAACTGGTACAAAGCAGTGGGTCTCACGATTCAATACTTGTTTTTCTTTCAAAAAGTACTCTAAGATTAGAATTTTACATGTTTTTGTTATCGATTTCGAACTCAACCGGTTCCTTTTCAAAATCAAACAACTTGTCTTTTGTTTTGTTTTGGTAAGGAACCTGTACAGTTCTAAATCGATAAAAAATTTATGTAAGATATTAATTTTAGAGTTAATTTTCAAAGAGAAAGCCAGGTAAATGCATTAAAATAATTGAATCATTGGAAATAACACTGTTAAAAGTGTAAAATAGATTCCCGCGAACCGATTATAAGATCACATATATATTTGCACCGATTAAAGATACTTTTGTAAAAAGAAATTCGTGATTTACTTAAAAAATACGTTAGAACCCGCGAATGTACGGTGTCTACACATTTTGTGATACCGGAAAATGAAGTGCAAACGTGGCGTTTAACACTGTCATATCATCATCCCAAGCAACGAGATGTTTATAAAGGTTTTACCCCTGAACCGTTATGGGCATATTGAATTGGTTTGATGGAGCTCTTTACGATTCAAATGAAGAACGGGGGGGGCTAAAAAAAAACAATTTGTCCCAAGCAAAAAATGTTTATAAAGTTTTTGAAAAGGGACGTAAGGAAAACATAAGTTATTGGGGTTATTGATTTTTGAAAACCCTATGAAAATGAAGTCTTGGTGGGAAAAACTAATAAATTGTAAACTACTTTTAACAATACTCTTGAGCCCCAGCCCCCCGCTGATCCGTCCCTCCTGCGCATGACATAACTGTCATTTTTGATTCGATGGTTTCAAATTCTGTCGCCAAAATATACGTCAAATCTATACAAATCCAAGTGTATTATAAACATATCGTATGTATGTATGCCTATATATGAGTTATTATGAATGTAATGTGTATTTTGATTGTTCAGGGGAAAAAAAGGTTCCAAGCCTATGGCCATATAAGGTAATGTTTACAGTCGAAAACGAAACGAGATTATCGTCTGTAGTGTCTGGGCAATCGGTAATCCTCGGATGTTTCCGCCACTAGTCTCACAACAAACTGTGGAGATACGAAACACTCCGAGTAGCTCGGCGTGGTGTCTCGGGGTGCTTTTGGGTTTGTGCTGCGTTTGCTGGTACCCGACAAACCCAATCTGCTTCATCGCCATATCTCACGGCTAGATGCGCATGAACATGGACATTTCAAGGCAGTGAGAATGATGAAGCCGTGCAACCGACGATGCATTTGCGTTGGTTTTGTAAAAAAAAACAACAGCATAAGTTTAAACTAGTGGCACTGTATTGTAGTGATTTTAGTCTTTAGATCACTGATATGTTCAAACTAGACAAAACTCTCCATTTCATTTTTGTCGTTTTTTCATGGTCGTCATATTTTTTTCTGTAAAATTATTTCATGTATTGTTTACACAAAGATTATGCATTTAACATGAAGCTTAAATAAAACATTCATCACATGTATCGACAAAGATATTAATATATGCTTCATTGCTATAAAATGCCGCCCAGCCACTGTGTGTGTCGATCTTGACTTTTACACCTATCACCGCCACATGCCCTTATCTGATAACAGGCAGCCACAACGCAGTTGATGTTGGCCTTTAAATGGTTGAAGTGAACGGTTAATCAACAAGCGTGACCCACGTTGAAATTTCGGTGACGCGGACTTTAATATAGTCATGTTGTCTAAACTTGCGATGCTTGGGATGATAGATTAGTTAAGATTGGTTTCATTTAGGAAAAGATGTACAATGAAAATATAAATAGAATGGAATAGAATATTACATATAATCACATGATGCTACTTGGGTAAAACATGGAAGCGTACATGTAGTATTTACAATGTGGTCCTTAAAAATATCACATGACTGCCGACACATGCTTCATAAAATCAATAATAGAATAAGTTAGAAACAACAGATCAAACAACATAAAAAGATAAATTAAACACTAATAATAAATAAATTCAGTTTCTTTCATTTGGCTCAATTTTTTAACACACATTTTTTATATGAAATTTTGAATTGTGCGACTGGAGTATTGTTCCAAAGATTGGTTGCTGTATATTTATTTGTATGAAAGTTTACGGAAGCTGCCCACCCTAGGAACCGATGGAATCATTCTTGTCTCACAACCCTGGGGTGCGAGTCCCGCAGGTCCACTTGGTATAGTTAAATGGGAGCTTAGAGTTTTCGTCCATATTTCAGACTTCTAATCAAATAAAACAATAAGCATTCCTTGAAACCGCACGTTGACAAAATTATGAGAAGCGCAGTTGAGTTAACAATAGTGTTTCAAGCATGTTAAGTGTGTAAAGTTATTACTCGCTATACAAGTAAGCAGACGTCTTTTAACCTGCAGCCTAAGAAAACTCCAAGTACAGAGGCTAAGAAAATCCATCGAAATAAATTTAGTTATGTGTACATTTGGTACCAACAAAACCAACACTGGTCGACATTTTCGGCAACGACTGCTGCCATTTTCTAAACCTCTCTACGCGTGTCCGAGGTCACTGCACGACTTTCGGACAAGCAGTAGTTGCCGAAAATGTCGACCCGTGTTAAAGTAAAACATAATAACGTTGTGATAAGATGAGCTAATGACGCTAATGTATGGATTCCAACACGGGTGTAGTGATTTCATGGCGAACAGCCTGTTTATATCAGCCTCTTATTACTGGTATTTAAATTGCTCTGCATACTATAATATGCTGTTTACATGAAAGCAACCTTTAAAAGTGTAATTGCAAATGTGGCGGTTTATAGTCCTGATCCAAGTCTTGCTCTAACGACTTTACAATTTAAACCAGATCAATTTGGCCCACTTATTGATCATCAATTGATCAGTCCTCACGTACTTGCATCGGCAGCACTTTCAGCGCATCATGCTAATTACTCACACACTTTTTCAACCTAATGACCTGTACCTAATAAACGTGTAGGTGCCACGGAGCAGTGTGCAACGTATTTAGACATGAGTTTGCTCAACACCCATTACCACACCCGACCGGGAATCGAACCCACAACATTCTGGTCATGAGTCCAACTCCCTAATCCCAGAAGCACACAGAACACACTGGCCCATGATCATATTGTTTCTATACAAGCATAATTGTTCGGCCACTGAGAATATTATTAAAATTATTAATGCATCTATTTGTTGTTCTATTTTAGACAGCCATATAATAATAAATTATGTTTCAGAGGGAAATTATAGAATAAAAAATAGAGGTGCAATACAGTAATTCTATTTACATGGGTGGGGGTGGGGGGAACTCAACTTTTTAAAATGTTGAGCGCGGGGGGGGGTGTCGGTTAACTTTTGCTTTGCGCCCGAAAAGATGGACGACACCCACCCCCCACCCCCGGAATCGTTATTTATGATCGTTCCCTTACGGCGTCGCTACTGTATGTCTAACAAAGTCCAATAGGCCGTAGTAAACAAGCCCCGCCCCCTGTGGCACCTAAGCCTTTCGTAACTTTGTGTTTCGTCTGCTTGGGGGATTATAACTATCAACATCGCCGCGTGTATAGTGGTTTATTCTCGGCGGGAGTTGGGAGGTGGGGGGAGGGAGTCGGGGGGGGGGGTTCTGCATCATTATAGATCTGAACCCAGCGACGTGACACCTTATTTCGCTGGTGAACTTCCGGAAGGGTGGAATAGATTCTTAAGTAAACCAATCATTACTATATGATCAATTTCGAAGACTGATATTGAGGATATCTAATTTTGATAATACTGTTAAAATCTGGACAGATATTACGCCTTCTGTGATTTTTTTTATTAAAAGTCTGTTTAAAACGGATAACTTTGGGAAAGTTGAAAATGCACTGTTATCTGAGATTTGATTTAAAGTTAAATGACATTTGGAAATATGAATATGCCAATATGCCTTCCCAATTATGAGGTTAGTAAAAGAAATGTTTCATTGGTTACTAGATTTTAAGCATATTATCAGCTTACAGCTTTACCAGTTGCTAACTGATTAATTGACTTAACTGGGTAAGGAGAATGCCAGTGAATACTTGCTCCCAAACCGAAAAGGCCCTAATGGAATAACGAAAGTATATAATAACATTATCAAAAGCTGGTTAAAGTTTTGAATGTAAGCGTTTGGTATAATCACGGTTTTATTAGGGTATAGAAAAATGTCGTTTTTTTCGCATTTTAGAACATGAATATATACCTTCTACATAGCAAAACGCAAGAAGCGCTAATTTTTCTAATGGTAATCCCAAGCAAAACAATAGAACCCTAATCAACCAAAAACTGCTCCCTAAATACCGTTAATTATGAATGTGACACGTAAGAACTTTAAGACAATGCGCAAAACGGCTGGGCAAACATTGCAGGCTGCTAAAATGGGAGGGCATCTGTAAACGTGCCTAACTAATAGCTTACCATTTTAGGTGGTCAAATGTTAGGTCAGTGTCGAAGTGTCAACTTCTCTGCATACAAACCGCTTAGAACAATGTCACATAAAAAATCTTCCGGCCCCTATAAATTCTCCATCTGGTGATATGATCGTATCATTACAGCTTTGAGTGGATCTTAGGAGACAAGTCATTCGATGGATACGTTTGAAGACCAAATTTGGGTGTTTCTAGCAACACGTAATTCGAATTATATGTTGAAACAAGAAAGCAAGGATATTTTGGAAAAATCTTATGTTGGTAGGCTATACGCCTGGCTTTAAGTGACCCGAAAAAACAAACAACACCGCAATTCTACCAGGATATATCTGAAGGTCCGAACAACGCCATATAGTCCTTAAATATCCTAAATAGCCGTTTTAGTGATGTCTGAACGCGAGCTCCAAGTCCCCGGAGGCGACCAGCTCGCCGGACCCCCCGACGTCGACACTCCCGAGGCCAGCAGCGTCCTCCCCGGGGCGTCCTCTCCCGCCTCCGCCGAGCGTCAGGGCCCGTCCTCGTCCAGGCCCACGCAGACGAGGCCCAGACGCCCGAGGACGCACTTCACGCCGTATCAGGTAACAATATTTTACTACAGTAGAACCTCTCTATTAGAACCGCCCTTGGAACCAGTGTTAGGTGGCTTCCCGAGAGAGGTGGTCTCTATTGACAATAGCATGTTCTAAATAAAAACATCTTATCATATGTGTATGCTGTTTGACTAGAAAAAGGGGCCGACGATATTATGTGGTCTATAATACAGTAGAACCTCTCTATTAGGACCACATTTGGGACCAGTGTTAGGTGCTCTCAATAGGGAGGTCGTTTCTACACAGAGGTTCATTTTGGTAGCCACTTTATAAAAGTTTGGGGCTGTGAAAAATGGTCATAATGATCGTTCACAAATGACGTCACCGTTAGGAGGTTGAGAGGGGTGGGGCGGTGTAGTGAAAGATGACGACAGTTGACAGTAGTGGGGGTTGGGGGTTCCAACACGTGTGTGATGTCACCTTTTGAAAAAAAAGTTGTAGTTTAATAGTAATTGAGCTTACTTTCAGACATGGTAACTGATTGTTGATATATCTACTACTGGTTGAAATCACATCGCCATGTGTGCATGTATGCTTTACATCCTAAATTGATTTGTAAAATCATGTCTAAACTGTAGAGATCACGAAACCATGTCCCGCCGGGGGAGGGGGAGTGGGTGGGAGAGAGTGACTTTGACGTCAATTTACCGGAAGGGGTGCTGCAAAGTTGACAAAAGGTGACAGGAGGGTGGGGTAAAGAGGTAAAACGTCAATGGCGTCATTTGTGAACAATCCCTTATTATGGAGGTGGTCTCAATAGAAAGGTTGTCTTTATTGGAGGTTGCACTCTACAATTTGTGTGATGTTTTCTTTTTATTACTGAATGCCTTTTAAGTGTTCATGTGAATTCTATAAAGTTTCTTGATGAAGCACGGAGAATAAGCAGTAACATTTCATGCAGTTAATGTCATGTCAATATACTATTATGATTTCATTACATTTCATGTATTACCGGTAGCGAATAGCTTTTACTGTGATTTATAAATCTTTTAATAAATGCTGTTAAATCTTCTAAATCCCCAGGTGGCCATGATGAATAGAGTATTCGCCTACGATCCTGTACCGCAGCCAGAGACGATCCAAGGACTCGCCGACAGACTCGCCCTTGCACCGGAAAAGGTCACCACGTGGTTCCAGAACCGCCGATCCAAGGCTAAGAAGGAGGCGAAACAACTGAGACTTCAGCAGCTCAAGCAGCAGCTGCCCATGATGTCCAACGGCCCCGCCCCTCCCAATGTCACAATCAACAAGTTTGGCGGCCCCCCGACGTCAGAAATGAATTGTCGCCTGCAACAAGCAATGCGTTTTGGGACGTTCCCTACTCCAGCTGGACTTGGCGGCCCTCAGCCATACAGCAACACATCAGCCTCCTCGCAAATCCCTCCACCGCCTGGACTTCCTCCTCATCGGTCGATGCCAGGTTTCAATCAAGAAAATCCAAGTGGTAAGGTAGAATGGGCAAAAGAGCTATCAAGCCTGGTTAAAATCTCCAATATGTACTCGTCGAATAACCCAGGACAGTCGGCCGTTGCCAATCATCACATTCCACAACGACCTCCGTTTGATAGCATTGGCGACCGTCCCGATGTGGTAGCAATGCAGCAAGGTGTTAGGTCTAATCACAACAGCCGAGCAGCACTGCAGGATATTAGTAATCAGTATGGCGACCAGATGCCACGACAGGGTGTGTTTCCTTCTGCACCTGAAACGACACCTCACCCGTGTCCTCAAAATAAGCAATGGGATTATAGCAGAAGGGAATATCATCAGCAAAACAATTCATTGAACACAAGGAGAATTGATGGACAAATGCCACAATGCATGGAACCTGGTGAGCATCAAATGATGCCTAATCATAACGGACTGGCTATGATTCATAACAGTAGATTGATGACTGATAATCAGCAAATGATGCATGATAATAATCCACAGGCAATGACCAATGGCCAAGAGATGGTGCGTAACCACAACACTTTGCTTGACAACAGACAAATCATGCATACTAATCAGCAAATGACGCCGATTTCTCCAAGTCCACGCAATCAACAGAATGGATACCGCGACATTCCTTCTACATCAACAAGCAATTCACTGTCCAACTTTGCCCCTTCTTCTAGCCATAATGGTTTCTTATCCACCGATCTTAATGAACGTGAAGCTCCAATAAACTTTGACAGTATCATTCCTTCATCAAGTGACTATAGTCTCGGCGATCCATCAAATACGTGTATCACTCATCCGTCATTCAGTCAGCTGTTCGGGATAAATAGTCTTGAACAGAGTAATGATACTGCAACTCCCAATAACCACGGTAATCCTGGTGCTGCGACTGGAGACCTGTTCACTGCTCCTGGAAGAAGTCATGACTCCGCACTGGATCCTGGTGCTTTTTATGCCAACACTGGTGGAATGAGTGGATCAAATTTAACAGGCATGAGAATGAACCAACGTGCGGATTGTAACTTTGATACTGCCACAAGCACTATCCCAAAATCAGTGTGTGATCAGCTACCTTCCACCTCCCAAGGCTCAGGAAAATCCACGTTACCTACCACCGCTATGAACCCCCACGTTGTGCGTTGCAATTTTGAAACAGTGACCAATGACCATTGCTATTCTGAGAGAGTTCCGACTGTAACCTCCACATCTGATAGCATGACCGATGGCACAGGTGGCACGATTCCTCCCTCTACGTCTGTGCTAAATGTAATGCTCCTTGCAGATTCAACACGCATGGTTGGAGGTTCTGATCCCACTGTATCTAGTGCCCCTAGTACACAACATGTAGCCACCACATCGAGTACGATGAACAACAGCGGAAATAGAAATGGTCAGTTGCCTCTACCACCTGTTGTAAGCAATCAAGGTGTTGACCAGACAACTGACCAGAATGACCAGCTTCTGCCTTACACTTCGTTTATTGACCATGATGACCTATTCGGTGAACACTTGTAGTGAGCTGGATAGTGTGTTACAATGACTGTTGCTATTTATTTATTAATTATTAAGTGTGTTTGTAGTTGATTGCTAGTAATAACTTGTGTTTGTAAAATCAATAAGATTTGTGTGATCTGATCTAACTTGGATATTGACCATTATCAATCAAGAAAGCATTGCCTCATGAATTTAGTGTACATACACGTATGAAGTTTTTGTGTACATACACGTATGGCGTTTTTGTATGCAAATTCTATGTGTATTAATATGTTAATGCAAATTTGCCTTTAAAATGGTATTAAATGTTTGAAGAGTAATTTACACGGATTATCCCCCCGAAATGTAATGGACTAACTTCATTTATGTAAATTATAGCTGTAGTTCTAATGTGGTTGAAATATCGTTAATAAATTGTACGGTGGAAAATTTTCTTCTTCTCTTTCATATTACATATTACGCACACCAAACCAAATAAGTCATCAACAATCTATCTAAATCGCTGCCTTTTGTTTACTTATACCATAGGTGTCCAATTGTTTGCCAGGTAATGGCAAAACTGCCCATTTGACCCTAACGTGCCGATCATTCAGCTTTGAATGAAAATTAACAGGTTGTACGATTTCAAATCACGAGATTCATTAACTACATCGAACCCTCACGGCTATGCAGACATTTAGTTCACGCGCTTTGACAAGTGTCCAATTTGTAAGTACCGTGAATCTCGTTTTAGTGTGTAAATATTACCTTATATGGTCATATATTTGAAAGCATTTTCGTTAACAGTCAAAGCATACATTACTTTGATAATAACAACCAGACATACATACATTCATACGATATGTTCATTATACAATTGAATTTGAATACATATGGAATGTGGTTTGGCGACAGATAGCGATGGAACCTTTGAATCGAAGTACGGCGTTTAACAGTTTTGTTATGCGGACCTTTAATTTTCGAGGTCGACGTTTAAGATATCTTTTTTGACCCAGTGCGGCCGCTCCCAACCCAGAGAGTAGGCACAGTAGCACATACTTTTTGTTGCATCACAAAAGTCCGAGTATTGATGCCATTTTCTAAACCTCTCTGGGCATGTCAGATGCTGGGACGTTTCTCCTGCTTCTTACTTCTTCCCAGACGGCCCCTGATGACAATTAACAACACCACCAATTAAAAACCAATAATGTTGAAACGAGTGTTGTCAATAGTGGACGTGTTCTGTGATTAATAACAGCAAACGTCTTGACCTGATCACTGCAGTCTTGTAGGTTCGCTCCCCGACACTGTTCACACCTGCCTGGCACGAAGCTTGAAAAGAACCGCTCATGTCATTGGGGCTAGGTGTGGGGTTTCTTTGAAATACCAGCCTTAAAACCATATAGATTTCATTACAACGTACAAACGAAATGTTCTTTTAATGAGACCCCATCTTATGCCTCCCGCTCGAGTGGTTTACATTAAAACCCGTGAAGATACGGTGTCGACACTGTTGACTTACAGGCTGTTTCAAATGTATTATATGGGCATATTATGTATTGCATATGCGCTTGGTGATACACATATTGAAACATTCTATAGAATCTACGGAAACACACGAGGCCCATATGATGTCTGCCTGACAGGCATGTGTTGTAAGTACCGTGAATCTCGTTTTCGTATGTAAATATTACCTTATACGTGTATGGTCATAGGTTTCCAAGCATTTTCCTAAACAATCAACTCACACATTACATTGATAATAGCACCTAGACATACGATATGTTTATTACACAATTGAATTTGAATAAATATGGACAATATTTAATAGTTTGGCGACAGATAGCGATGGAACTTTCAAATCGGTGTACGGTGTTTCACTTTCAGCTTCACTGTCTTCTTGAAATTGCCTTTCTTGTTCATCTATACCCGCAACACCAGCATAATACCTTTTCATACGATCAGAACATATTTTCCTTCTTTTTTCTCGTTTGTTTTCGGGAAAACGCCCTCCTTCACATGTTGTGCTGTGCAAGGGGATTCATTATAACAGCTGTCTAACCAAGTGCATGCGCTTTACAGTGTGCACACGTACGAAACTTTCTAATGTGCTTGCATCACGCACGCAATCTCCTTTCTTGTATGGATGGCTGGACAAAAAGTCATCTCTGGAGAACCCCATCGCCCGTACCTCTCGCATGCTAAGCGAGCGCTCTACCATTTGAGCTAGTTCCCCACCACACGGGCTGTGGTTTCAAATCTCGCAGCGTCTGGTGACGATTCCAGCTAAAGTACATATAAATGGCATCAGTATGGCTCATCAAAGTTTACAAAATGCCCCTATTGCCCACTATTTTTGCTTTTTTTTTCCTGGCGTCTTCTGTGCTACCTGGCTCTCAAAAGGCCCTGCTGGGATTCGAACCCAAAAATGAGTGAGATTTCATGAAACCTTTACAAAGCCCACCCTTTCTCATTTTTCAGAGTTTTTTTTGTTGAAATTTTAGTATTTGAAAAAAAATATTTTATACTCCATGAGCCCGAACATCCAATATCCAATATCCAATTAACTTAATGGGGGTATTTTTGCAAGCTCCTTTCCCCACCTATTCTAATATTTGTAACAATATTTGGAAAGATCATATACAATGCACAAAACAATAAAACAGTGAAATCAACATACTACATGAATTTGTCATTTTATAAACAACTAGAACTCATTTACATGCATGAAGCGTTCACATTTGCTACGTTGCGCGGTAAATCATAGGCGTATAGATATTTAGAGCTTATTTACTGCAATAGTGGACTGGACCTTTGGCTCTCTCCGATGTTTCACACATAGGTTTTACAATTGTTGTTGAAATGCTTGCATCAAAAATACACGTTTGTTGTTGTTGCTGCTGCTGCTGTTGTCGATTTATCACATTGCGCCATGTGTCAATGTGACCTCCGACCCATGAGTCAATTAAAGTTTTATCTACAATGTGTGTGATGCATACGAGACTTAAAATAATTTTGTTCTATATTGAAACATAACTTAAAATGTACAGTTCACTGTATTGATCCATACGTTATAATGAGCTAATAACATAATAATATATACATGCAAATTATGCGTAGGTCAAAGCTATAAAATCTATCAATGGCACATGGAAATTATTAAAAAATAACAACTGTGGGCGTTATGCACATGTGACTCATAACAACTTTGACCTTTATTGAAACATAAACTAAAATGTATATTACATTATAATGAATCATACTAGACGCGCACATTATAATGCGCTGTTTGTTCATATTAACTGTGACCTATGTCATACACGGATGCTGAAATGATTCTAAAAACTCTAAATATCTCTAAGGCCCCCATTTCACATGGCCGATCCTAATCCAGATCTTCCAAAAGACGTCCGATTTGTCATTTCGGGGTGGATTTTTGCTTGATCTGGCCTTAAATGTGGTGGGATTTGGCTGGTTCGGTAGGGAATGTGCCGTTTTTGCTGGTTCTGGACCGATTTTTCATATTTTGGCTTGTGTGCTCCAAACCACACCATCGTCATGCTTTTCGGGGCTGTCGGGGGAAATTTCTTTACTATTTGCAACATCCTTAGGTCTTTTTGCGGAACTGTGGCCTCATCTGCTGCTTTGGGAAGATGTATGGTGACAGATGAAACCGTAAAATACGCCACTACGGTTACAATTACAATAGAAGCATGGAACTGAAGCATCTTTTTCAACAGCACGATGCTCCAATATTAGTGTTGTCTATCTGGAAAAAAATGACTCACTTCTGCCTGTTTCAGGTCCAAAGGTGTTATCACTTCTCTGGAGAAGTGATTTTGACTTTTTCCCTCTGGGCTCCCGCTTTGAATTACATGCTGATCTTTATCAACGATTTGGTTTTCTGGTTCATCTGGTGAACTAACTTGTTGAACCAGTTTGTCTCTCTGCACAACCGAGGGGTTGCTAACAATTTCCATAAATATGGTCCCATTTCATGGCGTGCTAGATACGAATGGTCCTATTAGCTTGCCTTTTAATCCAGTCCATCTGAAATAAGTATTGATGCATTTTGTCACCCACCCCAAATGACAAAAACGGGTGGCTTTTGCCGATCTGGAGCTAGAATCGGCCATGTGAAATGGGGGGGGGGCAATCAATGTGTTTTTAAAAATAATGAAATTAAATGTTTCTCGTTTATTATCATAATACATGTGTGCATAGGTCGATGCTATAAACCTGTCAATGGCATCCGCTACTTGTTATATACACTCAGTGACGCAGCGCTCACACATTCGGACCACATCAGCGAACTCCAACATGTCGAAACTGCCAGTGATATTGGGAATGGTGGCTGTAGCTGCGTTTATTGTGAAGGTTGATTCAGGTGAGTGTTTTTAAAATACAATATACATCGCGAATACGTGGACCACAGTTTGCAGTTGTACCGCTAGCCGACATCAAACTGTGGTCAACTGCACTTGATTGCAGGTGTGTAATGGCAATTACTTCTAGGAAGTGCTCATGAGCAACATGTTGGGCGTATAGATATTTTTGCATTTTGTTAAGCCGTATATTGCGCTTTGTTGCAAACTAATGTACATGTAGTAAGGCAGGTAAATCAATACCCTTGATATTATTTAGATTATGAGAATCAGGTTGCCACAGTTCCCTATAAGTGTTATAGTATTGTTGCTTTCATATCTATGTGCTCTGGTAATGCTGCTATGGTCTCGAGGGCCTCCAGCCGCCACAAAGCAGAGGTGCATTCAACATACAGTGGTCTCAACTCTGATTATATTTTGTTCAGATTTCGGTAACTTTTGACAAGCTTCCATTGATAGGAAGAGGGCGAGATAGTGATACAGCGAGATAGTGAGAGGGTGAGATAGCAAGAGGGCAAAAGGTGCAAGAGGGCGGTTTTACCAGAGACCTAGAGACTAAGAGATAAAGAGACCAAGAGACGTTCTTGCTCGACCTATAGATGGTCAGACGGTAAGACCAAGAGACTGCAAGAGGGCAAGACGGTTCTGCTCGGCCACAATAAAATCACGCTTTTTAATTATTAAAAAAATGTGATGTGAACATATATGCAAACAATGTTTTTTCAATGGTGACACCCATCAAAACCACAAATATCCATAAAAACACTTTGGCAATTAGTTTGATTATCTTAGTGGTACATTAATAAAACACCGGTAATTATTTTCTTCATTTTTCGGTGTTTCAGACTGTGGTGGCTATTGGTGGAAATGGGAGTGTGGAAATGGACAGTGCATCGATCGCGATTTTAGATGTGATGGTCATGGTCACTGTGTTGATCGTTCTGATGAGGCTGAATGCCAGAGTTACAGTAAGTGCGGGTGCAGAAAGTTACAATGAGAAATGTTCTGTAATGTGATGAATTCATATCTGTTAATTAATACACGTGTTGTTATCACTTTAGAACTATATAGAAATGCCATGCTTTAACATTCTGTGACACAAATGAATCTACTTATACAACGATTATGATGGTTATTTCAATTTTGACAAATATTGGTATTGCCAAACTGCAATTAACTACTAAAATCAAATAAATTGGTTGTGAGAAGTGCAGCAAAAACAAATAGTACAAATAGTACATTATGGATATGTCATAGATACAGTGCCAAAATGATTCTGATGTATTAGATTAGCTTTATTGCTAATGTAGGTTAGTTGGAGTAGTTCTCTAAAACGATAATGGGAAGTGGAAGTACAGTCTTGTTGCACAAAATAATTACAATATATTTTAGAATTTGATACAGTGCTTGCTCTTGAAATTTTTGGACCATGAATGTTTGACAGGCAACTCTACTAATTTGTAGATACCCTATAGCAAATAGCGTAACTTTTTATCAAGGCACATGGTTTTCTGATTATTCGGTACGACAGTTTGGCTTTGATTTCCAATGAATTTCTAACGCTAAAGTGTAATGGTTTCAGCCTATGCTGTTCCAATGAGAGTGTTCTTCCACCTCACGAATATTGGCAGCGATGGTTTTGATTGTTGATTCATATAATATAAACATCTTAATAATATACCCCATTTTAGCCTGTCCGGATGGTCGTTGGAAGTGTGCAGATGGGAAGGAATGCATCGAGGAGTATCTTAGATGTGATGGTCATGATCGACTGTTTGATGGTTCTGATGAGGACGACTGCCTTAATTACAGTAAGTTTGGGTTCAGAACATTATCTTGAGAAATGTTCTGTAATGTAATGAATTTGTCTGTCAATACATGGTTTGTTAACATGTGTCTTACTATGTAGTGCTATTCTTTGACAATAATGACAAAGATGAAACTACTCACTATACTTTAACATTAATGACACATATGAAACTAATCACACACCTCTTATGATGGTTATTACAATTTTATCATTATTGGTATTGTCAAACTGTAATTACATAATAACAATCAAATGACTTGGTTGTGAAAATATTGAGAGCGATGGTTTTGATTGATGATTTATATAATCAATCGTACAAATGTTATTCCCCATTTTAGCCTGTTTGGTTGGGTTTTCGAAGAAGGGTGCAGATGGGAAGACGTGCGTCTACGATCGTTACAGATGAAATGGTTATGACAACTGTGATGATCACTCAGATGAGGTGGACTGTTCTAGTAAGTGTGTCTGCTCTTTTATTACTGTTATAAACTATTTGGTTTAGATGAGGTAAATGAAATAATTAATCTGTATGATATCAACTTACTAATCAATTATATAATCCATTAAATGCATGTCTGATATGGGCCAAGTGAATTCCCAGGGCCTACAGTCCTCTCACTCTCAGAAATCGATGTAGTTGCATGAGTTGTTATTGATATACCCATTCATTCCATGTAGCACAACCAATGTGATTAGTGTCACCATTAAACGTTGAGAAGAAACCCTTGTCCTATTCCATCCGATGCGGGGACAGCAGTAGAATGTACTTTTGTGATGTTGGTAGTTTGGTGAGAGATGCGCAAAATATACCTCTTGTGCATGAATATCAAACTTCAAATACATTGACTAGGATTATTTCTGATGAAACAGCCGAATCACTGAATCAGTTTAGTCTTAATTTGTCTATATGGGTCTCCGAAGCTTATTTACTTTCGGGTAGGCTGTCCATTGTTAGGGTTGGTCATGCTCCCTGTGTCTCTCTCATGTGAATAAAGATGACATAATTAATTTTGAATAGTTCTAAATTACTGGTATTCACTTAAAATGATAGGAAAAACATTCCATAAATTCACATATTTAAGACTAAATGCTTTGCCTGTTCTGTTACAGACCAGAAGTGATCATTTACCACAAGTGCTGCGACATTTGCATGGCGAGAAACTTCTTCAAAATTATGTAACAAATTGTGATTAATAAAACGAATTTGCAAATTAATTTTGTGTGTACAATTGTATTTCATATAACAGTAAATATTGAAAGAAAAGTCAATTTTGTCCTATTTCTCATGTGGAATCGATGGCCAAATACCAAACAGTTAAATAACAACTTGTCTCATACAGAATTACAATAGAATTACAACAAGCATGCCTTTTTTTGAGATGATGTATGCAAGTATTTCTATTTACTATCTTTTATTTAATTGTTATTTTTAAATTGATTCCTTTACTTTAAAACAATCTTGACCTTTTGAACAGATTTGCAAATAAACTGTAATATAAACAAATATTTTTTGCATACCACTATAATTTAGTGGTGGCCATCTTGAAGAAATTGAGTAAGGATACAATTTATGTGTTTCATAATCATTTTAAAGTCTTCCTTGCTCGCAAAAACATATATAGTGATATGCTGTATGCACTTGCATATACATGTACTTTCTGATCATAAGACTCAAGAATCATAAAATTGTGAAATCATTTGGCTTCGATCTTGAATAAGTAAGTTTAGACTGTATAAATGTAAATGTAAATGTACTGGTTTAAGGTCTTCTTCTCTGCAAGGAAGGTTAAGACAATTCACATTCATACCAGTCATTGGCATCCTTCTCGCACTAGTTATCTTTCTCAACTCCCTGGGACCATTCAACACTGGCTACACACAGTATTTGCTGATGTTGCCCATAGATGCTAATGACTCCCATTAGCTTCACTTGCCTCACCTGTACCTAGTTAACGTGTATGTACCACATGTTTGTACATTTAAACGCTGTTAGTGGCTTCTGGGGTTTGGAAAACATATATTTTGATACATTATACACACTTGTAGATACACTTTGACCTTGCAAACCAATCATCCTAACAGGATGCACTTCCACAACGGATATATAATATGGACCATTTGCATCCATGTGTAATGACTCCAAGGGGTCAACATCTTCAACTGGCAAGCCAAAATTGATCACCGTAGCTCAAATGATGAAACCTGTAGAGGGGTAACAGTAAAAATGAACCAAATAATAGCCAGTTATGGACTCAAACATAGACTGATTTGGTATACATGTGGTCTACATAACTATTCTTAGAAGATCATTCAATGATAAACTGCTGATAAGACATATTGATGAAATTAAATTGATTTTTAATAGCTTTAAGACATTTTTTTTATATGGAAAAGTTTAGAATATGTCAGAAATATGTTTATCTACTGGAAAGAACACTTCGCCTAAGATTAAGTATGGTCCAAGTATATGCAACCTATTGGCGTATCACTTAAATGTATTTATTGTATGTAATGTATTACGGTGGCGACGCCAAGCAGAGGTTCGGAAGTCTCGTTAAAAGGCGTGTCCCGTGTAAAGCAGAGCCACCCCTCTGCACACAAAAAGGACTCACTTAGTTTGAAAACAGGACAGGGACAGGGACACACGTTCGCCACACTTCCCAGACGACTTTTACAACGTAACGCCGGTAGGCGACACAAAATACGCACTATCCCACCATTGTGCACTGGAAACCATTGTACAAGTATTCCCGCACAGTTCTCCACAACCTATCTGACTATCAATGTCTAGCTTGGATTCTTGGTCCTCGCTAGATAACACACACATGCACAGATGATATTCCAGGTGTTGTTAATAAAAATAAAAAAACACAACTCCTTTTTAAAAAGGTTGTCAAAATCATTTATCTCGAAAAGTCTCCACATCAGAGTCTACGTCTGGAATTTTCACCTCACTCCCTCCCCGTCCTGCCACGTCAAAAGTCAACAGGTTGCTAATAGGAACAACTACTTTATTTCCGTCTTTATGAAAAAATTATTAATTTATCATTTGTGTCAAAGATACTTGAAAAAGTTGCTTCTATTCAGCTGCTGTCCCATAAAGATCACTTTTCGTTGCGTGAGAAATTTCAAAGTGCCTATCGCGAATGGCATTCCACTGAGACAGCACTGCTCAGAATTCACCATGATCTCCTCCTAGCACTTGACAACAAGCAATGTGTTTTTATGGCGATGCTGGACCTTTCAGCCGCCTTTGATACAGTGTCACATGAAAAGCTTTTGAGCAGATTGTCTACATCTCTTGGGATAACCGACCTGGCTCTGGAATGGTTGAAGTCTTATCTCACTGGAAGACGCCAGTTTGTGTCAATAAAAGGTTGTAAATCAAAGGAACACTTGAAAACTTGTGACGTTCCACAGGGCTCAATTCTAGGTCCTAATCTCTATGAAGATTATAGTGCCAACCCCATAGGATCTATTTTTAGGAAACATAACATCTCCTACCACATTTATGCTGATGACACACAAGCATATATTTGTTTTAATGAGAATAATAAAGAACGTGCATTGAACCAACTAGAAAAATGTCTTGATGAGGTGAGAATGTGGATGGCTGCAAATTGGCTGAAACTCAATGATGATAAGACTGAGTTTATTGTGTTTGGTTCAAAAAAGTCTTTAAATAACTGCAAAATCTCTAGTATCAAGATTGGTGAAAGTGGTGTGGAACGGGTGTCAAGTGTGAAGAGTATTGGTGCCCATCTTGATTCAAATCTCACTATGGATAAGCACGTAGCTGCTACATGTAAGTCAGCATGGTTCCATCTTCACCAGATAAATAAAATCAAGAATTATCTCTCTTGTGACCAGTTAAAAAGTGTGATATTGGCATATGTGATTAGTCGCATCGATCAAAACAACAGCCTTTTGATCGGTCTTCCAAAAGCGACAGTATTCAAGCTTCAAATGATTCAGAATGCTTGTGCCAAGATGATATTCAGAGCTAAAAAGTTTGATCATGTGACACCCCTTCTAAAAGAACTTCACTGGCTACCGATAGAACAGCGTATCATTTTCAAAATACTCCTCCTTGTGTATAAATGTCTTCATGGAAAAGCACCATCATACTTGAGAGAGCTGCTAGAGGCATATGTACCATCTCGATCCCTTCGTTCTGCATCAAAGGGCCTGCTCCGTATCCCAGAGAGACATTATACCAGTACAAAGCAGAGAGACTTTGCTCACCGTGGGCCTGTAGAGTGGAATAAGCTCCCTAAAGTCATCAGGGACAGTGATAGCATTAACATTTTTAAACGTAGACTCAAAACTTACCTCTTCCGTATTGTTTTTAGTAATTAGTAGCTGGTAGCTAGTTTTAAGTAATTTATTTATATTTATTTGTCTAAGTAGGTTCTACACATAAAATGTTGGTCCCTTCGAGCGAGACACTGTGTCCTTTACTGTCTGTGTGCAGGTGGCGAGACACCTCTGATCCAGCTGAACTGGGTCTGCGGTGTTCTAGAACCTCGCTTTTTAATGCGCGCTCAGTCTCTCCCACGCATGAGGCCTCACAATCCTGGCACTTAATCTGGTAGACAGGTCCAATTACACGTTTTCTTTCTCCAGGGGGTCCTTGGTCTCACCAGTAGCTGTCTAAGAGTGTTCACAGGTTTAAAGAACACCTGCACACTGTATTGGTGCATCACCCTTCTCATGTGTTCAGACACTCCTTGAATGTATGGTATCACTACCGGAGGTCTCTTTGGGGCGATCCACCTGTACCACTGTATCTTGTGCAGTCTGTCTTCCCTTCGGCTTGCTCTTTATCATCACACTTTTTGGGTATCCATTGAACCCTAACACTTTCTCCAGATGTTTCTTCTCAGATTCTTTCTCACTGGCATCACTAACCACACTCTCGGCCCTGTGGTTTAAAGTCCGACTACTCCAGCTTTATGTTCCATTGGGTGGTTGCTACAGAAATTCAGATATTGGTCTGTATGTGTATCCTTTCTGTAGATGCGTGTGAAGAGATCCATCACTGTTCACTAGGATCAAAGTGTCAAGAAATGGAAGGGATCTCTCAGCATTCACCATGCTCTCCCCCCTCCGTGGTCCATTGGATACACTTATCCACTGAGTTCAGGTGTTGTTGAAACTCTGTCGCATGTTCTCTCTTCTGGATCACAGCCGTGTCGTCCACATATCTCTTCCACAATCGTGGTGGATGGAGGGCCGATGCTAGAGTCTTCCTTTCAAACTCCTCCATATAGGTTACATATGATCGGAGACACGGGGAGCCCATCGCTGCACCATGGATCTGAGATAAAATTCTCCTTGGAAGGTGAAGTAAGTGCACCTTAGACACAAACCTAGTAATCTTGTTATCTCGTCGGGGTTGAGGGTGGTGCGGTTGGGCAAGGAGATATCAGATGTTAATCTCTCCTTCACTAATGACGGCTTTCTCCACTGGTACACTTGTGAAAAGAGCACTGCATCAAATGATCTGAGTTCTTCATCTTCATCCAACGAATATGACCTGAACTGTGTGAACTGTTATCCTTGATTAAAAACTATTGTGATACTTATATATGTTATATCCAGGATAAATGAATTTCCATCAAAAGATTATTATTATTATTTACTACTTTCCACAGCTTACTGATGTTGTGTGACTTCCTTTATGGCTTCTTTTTATAATTTTTCTCATTGCGTCCATTTTTCAAAGAAGTTCCAGATAAGTAGTACATTATTGGCATGGCATGACCTGCTTCTGGCATGTTTGGAATTGCTATTCTTTCTATGTCAGAAATTACAGTTAGCAATATTTCTCGAGCAGGTCGTCGTGTTATATCATATGCTTCTTTTTATCTCATTTTGGCAGCTTTTAGATGAAAACCTGCATAGTTTCTATTGCAATATCTGGGATTTTAGGCACTAGATTTTCCTGCTTATGGCTTCCATACACAAATCCACTTTCAGCCTCTGTACACTGGCAGGCAATACCACGCATTGATGGAAGTTCCACAATAAATGATGCTGCAGAAACCATGTCCTGTAATTTTCATGCAACTCCATAGCCTTCGGCGCTTTTTTTGTTGGTTTCTTTGGATTTTGTGCTGTATATAACTCAGTTGCATATGACCAAACCCTTATTCCAAAGCTCTGGCTGAAATTGACCACAAATGACAGTGCTACTCTTTTGGTGTGAAGCAAACATTAGCATAGTGATCACATTTCTTGGCTGCCATTTGACTCAAAATCTGTGTAGTGTAATATATTGGTAATTGATAAAACATGTCTGTAGAATAAGCCTTTCCAGGTATCGGACATTTTTAGCTCAAATACCTTTGAAGTCCCATCATGAATTCCAGTTCCATCAAAATCACAGCATAATTGCCTTTGTCATCAGGAGGTAAGCACACAACCATCTTCTCTTTTAATTTTACTTGCGGATGAAAGATAGGAATCACTTTTCCAACAAAAGTTGCAAGAGCATGAAGTTCATTTTCTGTACCATAGTCAAATCTTTTCTGTGTTTCAGGAACAAATTGGATTTACAACACCATCATAAACTTTATCAAAATGTTCTTTTTGCTCTTTTTAGAAGCTCATTCAAGGGCTTTATACAATGAGCTTCCTGTCACTTTTTGCATTTTTGCGAAGGTCATTCCATGCTGGACTCCTCTGCTTAATGTGTTCTGGATTTTCACTTGTCACACTTTCATGACTTTGATCTATAAGGCAAATGAAGTTTTGTTGTTTACCCAGATCGATTGTTCCAGAGCCCAACCTATAATCATCACAAGTCCCATTTAAAATAGAAATAAAAAATCCCAGTTCATCATTGTGTTGTAGCAATCTTTCTACACATTTTCACTTTTAATTATTTGTGTCTGCACGCTGATGGCATTGGCTAATGTGCTTTCTTTCTAGGCCCTCAATCTTTTTGAGTAACAACAAGTAACACTAATTTTGTGATAAATCCTTAAAAAACTTACTATATTGTCTTAATATTTTCGGACATTTTCAATGTCCATCGTCTGAGACTTTTCTGTCACCAGGTGGCAGCACGTGACAGAAGTAGAAGTCGGTCAGTGTTTGTTGTTGGGGGGTGGTCGAGGGCGCGTGCGGTGGTTTGGGGCTGCCCTAGGTCTCAGAAGGTTGTCGTAGGCGTGAGATAACTGGTATGCTCCTTCATCTCTGTTCATGTTTTCCTTAGTCTTCCGGATTGTTATCGACTCTAGGATTTGTCCGTCCAGTAGGTTCGACTCCTTACTCACAACTTAAGCACTATCCCAATCTGGTACATGGTTGAGGTTGTTCATGTGGTCAGTTATGGCTAATTTGTGAACTTCTGTGGTGCTAAGGCGAGTGGCTCTGGTGCGCACATTTTTATGGTCATGTGTCTCCACATTTCTTTGATACCTGGTGACAGAAAAGTCTCAGACGATGGACATTGAAAATGTCCGAAAATATTAAGACAATATAGTAAGTCTTTTAAGGATTTATCACAAAATTAGTGTTACTTGTTGATAGAAAAAAGAAATCCAATGAATCTCTTTACAAATCTTTTTGAGTAAATTTTGCACTGCAAGCTTCCTCTTTACAATGTACTCCTGTAATGTTCTAATTCCATTGCTAAGAATGAACAAACATTTTTTCAATTGCTCTATTAGAGTATTCTTTCCAGATTCAATGGAATTGATATTTGGATCTTCACAGTTTTTAGGTAGGTGTTCACATCATCTAAATGTTTTAAATCATTATTCAATGTTTCTAGTCTCTCTTTTAATGTAGGTGGTGCTTCGTGTCCACCTAGATCTTCCTCTCCGTGTTTTTTCCCAAATCCATAAGCCAGTTTCTTTCCGTCTATTGATAACTTGCAATCTTTACCTTTGTGGACTGTGCTAAAGATTGTTAATGACTGTGACATTATTCCAGGTGTTGAGACATCTGTCCTGTACTTGGAACTTTCTTGGTTTAGTACTGGATCAGATGGAACGGCAAAGTTGAAATGCAGTCCTACTTCCTCAGATGTATCACTTGTAATCAATGCATAACCTTATCATAAACATGAACAATAAATAATATAATTACATGGTACAAAATAGGCATTATACATGTATTATAAGAAAAAAAAAAGATTATATGACACATTTAGTAAATGAATATATTTCTCTATTGTGAATTTATTACAAATATTACGATTTTTAACAAGAAACATTCATAAAATTGTCCTTAATTAATATTCATGCTTTTATACTTGTGTCCAAGCAGTTCCTTTTAGTTGACTATGTTCAGCAGAAATCACAAAATCCGACTTAACATTCTGGTATAGTTGCACAGGGTGGTAGTAGCCCTACACATAGTACAACTGACCACTGGCCACTGAAACTGACCTACATAGCAGCATCACAGAGTCACAATATTGTACTTACCACCTGCCCATGTGACTTACCACCTGCCCCGAAGCTAAGTACCACCTGCCCAAATGGATGGTATGTATTTATCATTATTTTAACCTACCGCAAGATAAATTGAACAAACTAACTTTATTGGAGCATTCTATACACTTTGTTTTATGTATGGGCAGTAAAATATTTTTCTTATAGTATATTTTTAAGGGTAATTCCAAACGTCTCCCCTTTGTCATCAATCGCGTCAATAGAAGGCTGGTTTAGGCTTTGTGGCGGTTAGTGTATGACCAAATAGCTGACTACTCATTTTGACAGTTTACATGACACTTCAGGTCTGTAGCCAAGATTGCAAAACCGAGGAGGCAAAAAATATGCTGGGTGAAGGTGCAGACATTGGTTAAGAAGGCAAAAATTTCCTATGTTAAAAATGAAAGTGTACTTTTGTCAAGTAGGGATACAGATGCTTTTCTAATTTGTATCCAGTTTGATTTATGTGACATAATTATATAATTCTTGGAGCATAAAAACAAATATGATAAATCTCAGTTTCATTCAGGGTTTGACAAAAAATGCAGAGGAGGCAGTTGTCTCCCCTGCCTCATATGTATGTAGGCTACGGCCCTGCTGTTCGATAGCACAAATCATTTTATGTCTTAAACTTTGTAGTGTTGGATATCAGTTTTTACACTCCGCCTCTCCGCCAATAAGAATCGAGTACATTCTGCAAAGCTCATAAATATTAATTTGAGTCATGAACTAGACTGTTGCACTGACCCCTCTTTCGTTCTGCGCCGCACGCTTGCCGAAAAGGGGTCTCTCTCTCTCGTGAAACGGAGCAGAACGAGATAGAGGCAGTGTAATAGTCATGAACTTCCGCCGACTTCCGCGGACTTTCGTGAAATACAGTTGGCCTATCCACTTTACTATTATGCTCCAATTTACTATTATGGCAAAAGATGGCCTAGTGTTCACCATGCTAGAATGAGGATAGGCTGTAGCAAGTTAAATTTTCACTTATATAATAATTTACATGTAGTGGACAGTCCAACTTGTGGGTGTGGTGCGGAAAAAGAAGATCCAGGTCATTTTTTCTTTGATTGTCCCCTATATGTTGATGCTCGCACTGAGTTGTTTGCCCGTCTGGCACATCTGATGCCTCTAAATATTAAGGATTTACTATTTGGCAGAATATCAACATTGAATGCAACCACCTGATTATTGACGCTGTACACCACTTTATCGTACAATCAAAAAGATTTATATAGTTGCAATGTTTGAAATGTTTGAGACTTGAAATGTTTCTGTTGCGCACATCTCCAAGAATACTATGGATTAAATTGGTGATGTTCAGTGGCTCAGTTAGCCGTCTTCTTTCTCACACACACAGGGGCAAACAAACGCAAAAGATCTTTTTTATATAGTTGTATAACTGTAGATCAATTGCAATAGACTACTTATTAAACCAAACACAGTTGGCCTAGAATCAAATGTTGACATTTAATAAGCACACTGACCATGGGGTTGGCGAAATCTCTTAAGGCACGCTTATAAAGTGACCACATTAAATGTAGCCGCCTGGGGCAGGCGACTTCACTGACCGGAACCTTAAATCATGCTGGCGGCGAGTTAGTAGTAAGGCGACATCACACGGATTCATAATGTGAAGCCTTTACATATGCAGACATCTTGTTTGATCTTACGGTGTCTTGTGGTCAAACGTGGTGTGCACATTTGTTGGTTGTAATGTAATGAGACACAGGAATATTTGTAGCCCTAATTGAGCTTAGTATATAAAGACGGGAAGCAACCAATGTTACATCCATCGTTTAGGAAGCCACACCTCCATTCCCTTGTGCTTGTCCACTCTCCACAACACAAATTGCAAGTCTATTTATGGTAGCACGTGGCATGACGGGAGCCCACAGGCTGAAGAGAATCAAAATAACGTCTCCCGAGAAGTGATAACAAGTTTTGGGATAGAACCAGGCAGAAGTGTGTCATTTCCTACAGGAAGACACCATTAATCTGGATGCAGCATCGTGAACCGAACTGTTGGAACAGATGCTTCTCTTTTATGGTTCCATTGCTTCAGATTGTAACGGCAATGGCCGCACAGTTAGGCAAAAAGACATAACCATCCAGAAGTGATCCATTACCAAATGAATCACACAGACCACTCAATATTTGAGACCAGAACACCCAAGAACCACCTCGAAATGACACTAACCACTAAACATTGGATGACTCCAGTAAACACATCTGATACCGTCGTAGGTTAGTAAAACAAAAATACTCTCCACTATTACACATTTGCTCTGGTTATATTTTGCGGCAGAGGTTATATTTTGCGTCACCAGGTCCATTTTCGGGGGTTTGGTTACGTTTTGCGTTAACGCAAAACATAACTGGTTATGTTTTGCGGCTGGTTATGTTTTGCGGTCTAACATCCCCCGAGGTTTGTTAGACCGCAAAACATAACCCGCCGCAAAATATAACCAGCCGCAAAATATAACCAGCCGCAAAATATAACCAGTTATGTTTTGCGTCAACGCAAAACGTAACCACAAACCCGAAAATGGACCTGGTGACGCAAAATATAACCACTGCTGCAAAATATAACCACAGCAAATGTATGCTATTTTTAACATACAGTAGACAGTATTTTTGTATTCAATACTAGAAATTACCTTCCATAGAAACTTTTAGAACAAAAGAACAATGCACGTATATACTGCCGTTGCTGCTGCTACTACTTAAACGCACACGTGGTATTTTTTCTATACTACCGAACTGTATCTAATACTAGGAGTCCAGTAAGGGCCGAGACAAATGATTCCAGTGCAAGATATTGTTATTTGAGCTAACACCAAGCACCCTAAAAAGTGTGCCTATATGCCTGATGATGATGGATTGACTCATCTGTCCGATGAATGTCTTGTTTCCTGCACCTATGTGTCTAATGTTTGTGTCTGCGATGACTGATCAGGCCAATGTGTGAAGTGCAGGGCTGATGACAGTCTCCACAGATAAATGGTGAGCCTCCAACTTGTGGAGCACTTGAGCCACATGACGGAGCCTTCGTCTTTCAGTTAATCTTGCAGTTCTTTCTTCCTCAAACAGTCTGCAACCCTCACTGCATCTACTATGCCAGAGTGTGCAGTCCATGGTAGTGGTCTCCAAGGATTGAGGGGCAATGTCATAGCTTTTTAGTGTTGCATGAAGCACATCCTTGTATCTTTTCCGCTGTCCTCCTCGTGATCTCTTTCCTGACGACAGCTCACCGAACATAAGGGCCTTCGGAATTCTTTCTGGGCCCGTATGCATTACATGTCCGGCCCAGCGTAATTGAGCATGCGTAATCATGGCTTCAACACTGGATTTACCACAGAGATCTAACACATCAGTATTTGCCATTCTGTCTGTCCATGACACCTTGCAAATTTTTCTAAGGCAACATTGATGGAATCGCTCTAGAAGTTTGATGTGACGTCGGTATTGAGTCCATGTCTCACAGCCATAAAGGAGTGTACTCAAAACCACGGCTCTGTACACCTGGATTTTCGTACTGAGTCGTATGCCATGGTCTGACCATAGCCTGTGCTGTAACCGACCATAAGACGAACTAGCCATGCTAATACGTGCTGTGATTTCATCATCAATCTTGGCATTCTGTGCAAGGATACCTCCAAGATAGAGGAATTGATCTACACATTTCAGCTCCTCTCCATTTATCTTGATGGGTTATTTGCTTGGAGGTTGCCCTGGTTTTGGCTGGTGTAGAACTTCCGTCTTCTTGATGCTGATGGTCAGGCCGTACCTGTGACAGGCTCCTGAAAATTTGTCCACGATGTGCTGGGCATCCTGAAATGAATGTGCAACTAGGGCACAATCATCGGCATACAGAAAAAGAAGGTCTCGGATCAGCTTTGAGGAAGTTTTGGTACGGGCCTGAAGACGCCTTAGATTGAATATGCTCCCATCACTTCTGAACTTTATCATCACCCCTCTGTCGCAGTCCTTGAAGGCATCATGGAGCATGACAGAAAAAAACGATTGTAAACAGCAATGGAGCCATGACACAGCCTTGCTTTGTCCCATTACTATCCTCAAACGGTGTTGAAAATGAGCCCTGATGAACAACACAACAAATCATTCCATCATGAAAGGATCGTATTATGTTCACCAAACCATAGACCTTCACGACCCACTGAGTCAAAAGCCTTTGTGAGGTCAATGAACACCATGAAGAGGTCCATATTCTGCTCTATGCATTTTTCCAACACTTGCAGTGCAGAGAACAGCATATCTACAGTACCACGACACCCTCGGAACCCACATTGACTTTCTGGGTATACCTCATCCACAACGCTGGTTACCAGGCGGTTAATTATGATCTTGCCAAGTATTTTGCCTGCTATTACCAGGAGCGAGATGCCGCAATGGTTGTCACAAACATGCTTATTGCCCTTGTTTTTGAAGAGGTGGACAAGCAGGGCATCCTTAAAATCTTGTGGAACAGCTTCAACATCCCAAATTGCAATGAACAACTGTGTAAGTTCCATTGCTACTTGATCACCCCCATGCTTGAATATTTCAGCAGGTAAGCCATCTGATCCAGCTGCTTTTCCTGATGAGAGTTGCTTAACAGCTTTGAGAGTCTCTTGTACAGTGGGAGGGCGATCTAGATCTTCGTGGATGGTTTTTTGGGGAGTTCATCAATAGCTTGGTCTGAGATAGTTGACACACAATTTAGCACAGAGTTATAGTGTTCTGCCCAACGGTTAAGGATGCCAGCTTTGTCTTTGATGAGGGTCTGGCCATGTGTAGCATACAGAGGTGAGCTTCTATGGGACATAGGGCCGTACACAGCTTTCAGAGCAGAATAGAAGTATGTGGTGTCTTTCTGATCATATGCAGCTTGCAGTTCATCAGCGAGGTCCTTCCACCATTGGTTCTTCATGGCTCTTAGGCATGCCTGCACTTCCCTTTTAAGGCAGATGTACGAGTCCTTCAATGACTGGGATGATTTATCTCATCTCCCACATATTTGATGTGGGCCTGATGCAATCTGGACAGAAGACTCTGGATATCGGGATTATTCTCGTCAAACCGATCTCGATGCTTTCGCTTCAGGAAACCAACTGTTTTCTCTGCAAAGCTGTGGAGTGCATTACGGATAGCATTCCAGTGGTCATGAACAGATAAACCCTCTCTGTTGATTTCTTTTCCAAAGCCTCTTCACACTGCAGACGAAACTGAGTTGCCTATATGCCTATATTACTATGGTCACACACTTAGTGTACACTTCTCACTATGTACCACATCTTCCCCTCACATTTCACAACACCCGATGCCATGGTATCTTCTTTAGCATCTACTATAAAAACAGATGAGGTCTTGATACATACAGAGACACATAAAGAATAACGTGCTACCTAAATGGAGATGCAATTTATGCAATGGAGAGATGACAAACTCAAGTTTCAGGAAAGTGCCACTTCCTAAATCATAGATGTAACGATTGGTGTTTTCAGTTGTTATATACTGAGCTCAATTAGGGTTACAGATATTCCTGTGTCTCATCACATTAAAAACCACAGATACTCACACCATGTTTGACCACAATACACCCTAAGATCAAACAAGATGTCTCCATACATAATGGCTTCACATTCTACAGATTTATTGCCAATAATTTACTCATACAGAACCCACACAAACGCAGCAGTAAACTTACATATTTTAAACCAGTTTTAGACATAATGCACTCGAGTCTACCCTCTGCTGTAGGAGTACGTGTGACATATACACTGTAAAAATAAATAGTCGGCAATATGGTGATTTTCCGCACAAACTAACCTTCTGGCTACACCTTGGTTATAATTTGCGTCAGTGGTTATATTTTGCGTCACCAGGTCAATTTTTAGGGCTGTGGTTATATTTTGCGTTAACGCAAATCATAACTGGTTATATTTTGCGTTTGGTTATATTTTGGGTCTAACATTGACTGAACATATAAAACTGCAGATCACGGATAGTCTTTTTCGTGAACAAGCAAAAAACT
>CM032662.1:7797898-7810046 GCA_019095985.1 Streblospio benedicti
CCTATCATTTTAAGTGAATACCAGTAATTTAGAACTATGTACACCAGTAGGCGCGAACATTCAGAATGTAGGAGAAACCATCACACGGCACAGACATACTACTTAAACAGGGAGCATGACCAACCCTAACAATGGACAGCCTACCCGAAAGTAAATAAGCTTCGGAGACCCATATAGACAAATTAAGACGAACTGATTCAGTGTTTCATCAGAAATAATCCTAGCCAATGTATATGAAGTTTGATATTCATGCACAAGAGGTATATTTTGCGCATCTCTCACCAAACTACCAACATCAAAGTATATTCTACTGCTGTCCCCGCATCGGATGGAAATAGGACAAGGGTTTCTTCTCAACGTTTAATGGTGACACTAATCACATTGGTTGTGCTACTTGGAATGAATGGGTATATCAATATCAACTCATGCAACTACATCGATTTCTGAGAGTGAGAGGATTGTAGGCCCTGGGAACTCACTTGGCCCATCTCAGACATGCATTTAATGGATTATATAATTGATTAGTAAGATGATATCATACAGATTAATTATTTCATTTACCTCATCTAAACCAAATAGTTTATAACAGTAATAAAAGAGCAGACACACTTACTAGAACAGTCCACCTCATCTGAGTGATCGTCACAGTCGTCATAACCATTACATCTTCTAGGATCGTAGATGCATTGCTTTCCATCTGCACACTTCGAAAACCGATACGAACAGGCTAAAATGGGGAATAACATTTGTACGATTGGATTATATAAATCATCAATCAAAACCATCGCTCTCAATATTCTCACAACCATGTCATTTGATTTTTATTATGTAATTACAGTTTGACAATACCAATAATGATAAAATTGTAATAACCATCATAAGAGGTGTGTGGTTAGTTTCATATGTGTCATTAATGTTAAAGTATAGTGAGTAGTTTCATCTGTGTCATTATTGTCAAAGAATAGCATTACTACATAGTAAGACACATGTTAACAAACCATGTATTGACAGACAAATTCATTACATTACAGAACATTTCTCAAGATAATGTTCTGAACCCAAACTTACTGTAATTAAGGCAGTCGTCCTCATCAGAACGATCATCACAGTCGTCATAACCATCACATCTAAAATACTCCTCGACGCATTTCTTCCCATCTGCACACTTCCATTGACCATCCGGACAGGCTAAAATGGGGTATATTATTAAGATGTTTATATTATATGAATCAACAATCAAAACCATCGCTGCCAATATTCGTGAGGTGGAAGAACACTCTCATTGGAACAGCATAGGCTGAAACCATTACACTTTAGCGTTAGAAATTCATTGGAAATCAAAGCCAAACTGTCGTACCGAATAATCAGAAAACCATGTGCCTTGATAGGGTAAAAATTAGTAGAGTTGCCTGTCTAACATTCATGGTCCAAAAATAAGAGCAAGTACTCTACAAATTAAAAATATATTGTAATTATTTTGAACAAGTTGCCTGTCAAAACTATATTCCAACTTCATTAGTAAAGCTAATCAAAATCAGAATTTTTGGCACTGTATCTATGACACATCCATAATGTACAAATTTATTTTGCTGCACTTCTCACAACCAAATTATTTGATTTTAGTATATAATTGCAGTTTGACAATAACAATATTTGTCAAAATTGAAATAACCGTCATAATCGTTGCATGAGTAGATTTATTTGTGTCACAGAATGTTAAAGACAAGCATTTCTATATAGTTCTAAAGCGATAACAAAACGTATGACTTCATCACATTACAGAACATTTCACATGGTAACTTTCTGCACCCTCTCTTACTGTAACTTTGGCAGTCGTTCTCATCAGAATCATCCGCACAGTTGCCATAACCATTACATCTAAAGTCTTCGTAGATGCACTCCCCATCTGCACACTCCCATTCATAACTCCAACAGGCTGAAACACCGAAAATGAAAAAAAATAATAATCACCGGAGTTTTTTTAAATGTACCAATAGGCTAATCAAACTAATTGCCAAAGTGTTTTTTATGGATATTTGTGGTCTTGGAGGAGCGGCTCCATTGAAATAACATTGTTTGCATATATGTTCACATCACAATTTTTTTAAACTAATTAAAAAGCGTGATTTTATTGTGGCCGGGAAGGATCGTCTCTTGGTCTCTTTGACAATGGTTTGCTGCTAAAATTCTCACCCTCTTGCGCTGATTCCACTCTCGCTATCTCACCATCTCTCGACCAAGCAAGAATGTCTCTCGGTCTCTTTATATCGTAGTCTCTAGGTCTCTGGTAAAAACGCCCTCTTGCACCATTTGCCCTCTTGCTATCTCACCCTCTCACTATCTCGCTGTATCACTATCTCGCCCTCTTGCTATCAATGGAAGCTTGTCAAAAAGTTACCGAAATCTGAACAAAATATAATCAGAGTTGAGACCACTGTTAAATGCACCTCTGCTTTGTGGCGGCTGACCAGACCATAGCAGCATTACCACAGCACACAGATATGAAAGCAACACTACTATAACACTTATTGGGGACTGTGGCAACCCGATTCTCTTAATCTAAATGATATCAAGGGTTTTGATTTACCTGCCTAACTACATGTACATTAGGTCGCAAAAAAGCGCAATATACGGCTTAACAAAATGCAAAAATATCTGTACGCCAAACATGTTGCTCATGAGCACTTCCTAGAACTAATTGCCATTACACACCTGCAATCAAGTGCAGGTGACCACAGTTTGATGTCGGCTAGCGGTACAACTGCAAATTGTGGTCCACCTAATCGCGATGTATATTGTATTTTATGTGAAAAACACTCACCTGAATCAACCTTCACAATAAACGCAGCTACAGCCACCATTCCCAATATCACTGGCAATTTCGACATGTTGGAGTTCGCTGATGTGGTCCGAATGTGTGAGCGCTGCGTAACTGAGTATATATAACAAGTAGCGGATGCCATTGACAGGTTTATAGCATCGACCTATGCATACTCATATTATGATAATAAACGGGAAACATTTAAGTTCATTATTTTCAAAAAAAACCCCACACACATTGATTTAACCCCCCATTTCACATGGCCGATTCTAGCTCCAGATCCTCCAAAAGCCCCCCGTTTTGTCATTTCGGGGTGGGTCGGCGGAAATGCATCAATATTTATTACGTAACAGTCTGATGACGAAGCATGCCAAAGTCACCGAGCCGCACAAGCCGTCGGAGACGTTGTAGGTGACGGGACATAGCCGAGACAGACGAAGCATGACGAAGAATTCTGCAGCCAATTCGTGTCAAGCGTTTTCATTCTGTGGCAAGTGCATCATTTCGTCTGAAAAGTCTTCATGCATTGCTTTACAAAGTTAGGGTAGACATTCCGTGATGGTGTGCCGCCTAACCATGAAAAGATAGGCATATGTGGGGTATTTATCACCTGCTGCCAGATGACGGAGGGTGACAGCCAGCTTCAGCCCGAGTGCAATACTTTTACGCCATTCAGTGTTTTGCTTTGTTATTCGTGGCTCTAATCTACGCAAAATCTCTTCAAAGAGCACGGGTGTCATCCCCATGAAATTAAAGTAACTATCTGGGTCACCTATTCTCAGTTAAGTCATTAGGTCATTAGCCATTAGTCAAAATCCCTTCTGAGTATATGGTCGTCTCTGCTGACCAGCATCAACTTGAGCTCGTTCAAGGCCGCCTTCTGAAGTTTCACCATCTTCCTCTTCTACAATCTCTTATATTATTCTCTCTCTTATTTCCTTCTCCTGGCGTTGTTTTTGAGCTGCAGCAAGGTTAAGTATACAGCGGCTGCCATTGTTACCATTATTCGTTGCCTAATTATCGTGAATACGTGCTTGATTTTAACCCCTCAGGGACACAACAATGACCCCCCACCCCCACCCTCACACATTTGCAGCCTTTGTATATTGCCTCATTGCATATTTTGGTAGGTAAAGCTTACGGGATCGTCTGCAATTACGGTCTGTGACCTTTCAGATGGACTGGATTAAAAGGCAAGCTAATAGGACCATTCGTATCTAGCTCGCCATGAAATGGGAGCATATTTATGGAAATTGTTAGCAACCCCTCGGTTAGCAGAGAGACATAACGATCAACAAGTTGTTCACCAGATGAACCAGAAAACCAAATCGTTGATACAGATAAGCAAATCAATAATTCAAAACGGGAGCCCAGAGGCACTAATATTGGAGCATCGTGCGGTTGAAAAAGATGCTTCAGTTCCACGCTTCTATTGCTTACGATTGTAACCGTAGTGGCGGCACTTACGGTTTCATCTGTCACCATATATCTTCCCAAAGCAGCAGATGAGGCCACAGTTCCGCAAAAAGACCTAAGGATGTTGCAAATAGTAAAGAAAGCCCCCGCCCCCAGACAGCCCCGAAAAGCATGACGATGGTGTGGTTTGGAGCACACAAGCCAAAATATGAAAAATCGGTCCAGAACCAGCAAAAACGGCACATTCCCTACCGAACCAGCCAAATCCCACCACATTTAAGGCCAGATCAAGCAAAATCCACCCCGAAATGACAAATCGGACGTCTTTTGGAAGATCTGGAGCTAGGATCGGCCATGTGAAATGGGGGCCTTAGAGATATTTAGAGTTTTTAGAATCATTTCAGCATCCGTGTATGACATAGGTCACAGTTAATATGAACAAACAGCGCATTATAATGTGCGCGTCTAGTATGATTCATTATAATGTAATATACATTTTAGTTTATGTTTCAATAAAGGTCAAAGTTGATGAGTCACATGTGCATAACGCCCACAGTAGTTATTTTTTTTTTAATAATTTCCATGTGCCATTGATAGATTTTATAGCTTTGACCTACGCATAATTTGCACGCATATGTTATTATGTTATTAGCTTATTATGACATATGAATCAATACAGTGAACTGTACATTTAAATTATGTTTCAATAAAGGTCAAAGTCTCGTATGCATCACACATATTGTAGATAAAACTTCAAACTTTAATTGCCCCATGGGTCGGGGGTCATATTGACACATGGCGCAATGTGATATATCGACAACAATAACATAAGCAACAACAACAACTAACGTGTATTTTTTATGCAAACATTTCAACAACAATTGTAAAAACTATGCATGAAACATCGGTGATGGCCCCAGGTCCAGTCCATTATTGCATTGAATAAGCTCCAAAAACACTCGATATGCCTATGATTTACCACGCAACGTAGCAAATGTGAACGCTTCATACATGTAAATGAGTTCTAGTTGTTTATAAAATGACAAATTCGTGTAGTATGTTGATTTCACAGTTTTATTGTTTTTACATTATATATGATCTTTCCAAATATTGTTACAAATATAAGAATATGTGGCAAAATGAGCCTGCCAAATACCTCCATTAAGTTCATTGGATATTGGATATTGGATTTTCGGGCTCATGGAGTATAATTTTTTTTCAAATACTAAAATTTCAACAAAAAACTCTGAAAAATGAGAAAGGGTGGGCTTTGTAATAGAAGGGTTTCATGAAATCTCACTCATATCATGTTTTTCACCAAAATATAACTTCCTCATAAACTCACATAACATAACGAATTGCTCGTATATTCAGGGGCAGCTAAGACCACCGCACGCTATCCAAGATCTCACCATTTTCACATATGCTGGACTTTTTGAGATGCCCACCAGCCTCATATGGGTCAAATCGTGACACAGACGCTCGGTCATAGGTCACGAATCAATGGATATTCGCTAGTTACATCATATGATAATTTTCATTCACGTTCGGGGCAGCTGAGCAAGTCTTACTGAGCATCATCCTGACTGCGGCCATGTACACAGATGTGCACTTCACCACCCCGGAATATTCGAATACGACTTCCCCCACTATATTAGTATCACTGTCGAAGGAGAAAGGGCCGTATGGTGACATCCTCCTGGATGGGGTGACCATCGCTGGACAGACGTGGGCTGTCTTTGAAGGATTCTCCTCAACGTGGCTACAGTGTACGTATCATCAAAAGGCCCCCACTGGCTGAGGTCTACATCAGGCAGGAGGCTGGCGGCGTACAGCTATGGACATAGCGGATACCATGGTGGAGGATACGGACATAGTGTGTGGCCAGGTAAGATGACACAGTATTAGATACTTGTAGATAAAACACATGTACATGGAGCAGATTATATTTTTTATTTTGAAATAATACATTATTCACATTTTACCTTTAGTTATATAATGCAAAATCATATGAGATGAAAAGCATCATCTAAGGTGACAAACCGGTGTTTACAGCAAGATCGAATAACAACCACAATGGAACCAAATAGAAGCGAAAATTGATTAAAAGTTATTGCACAAGCAACTATGGTTGTGAACTATGATCCAATTTCAAGAAAAGTCAGCTTCATGACGTTCAAGTTCCTTATAAAAACATTTCCAGAAAATATGAATATGAATAATAAAAGATGATAGTATATCAACGGAACATGTTTTAAATAATATTGATAGTTTGGATGTTATTGATAGAAAATTGTGTTTTCTTTAAGATTGTCAGAGTCTTCCAACTGATTAAGGCAATCACATCTAACAGTTTTTGTATGTATCAATCAAAGTAAACAAGACAATGGAACAATATTTTATACAGGCACACTTAGTTAATTTCAACATCTGCATCTCTGTTTACGTTCTAATTTACAATAACCACTCTTTTAATTTTCCTGCATTTTATTTAGATCACCATCCACCTATCGCTAAAAATGGCCATTCACATAATGTAAATGTAAATGTGGTGGTTTATAGTCCTGATCCCAGTCTGGCTCTCATGACTTTACAATTTACACCAGGTCATTGGCACACTTACTGATCAGCATTTGATCAGTTCTCGTATACTTGCATCGGCAGCACATTCAGCGCACAATGCTCATCACTCACACAATCACTCACTCACTCTTTCAACCCAATGACCTGTATCTATTTAACGTGTAGGTACCACAGAGCAGTGTGCAACCTGCTAGGGGTAGGTCTGCTCAACACCTACCACCAGACCCGACCGGGAATCGAACCCACGACCTTCTGGTCACGAATCCAACTCCCTAACCATTCGGCCACGGAAGCACACATAAACCGTGACCTTTACGTATGATGGGAAATTTAGTGACCACAGGGAGTTCACGTCATACATAAAATTCACGAATTGTGTGGTTGGCCGAACAGTGCGATAGAAGCTCTAGTTTTTATGTTTATGTTAGATCTAAGTTTTTATTGACTGACATTACATGTATTATTCATTTGTCCATTTGTTGTCATTGTCTGATATAAATAAATAAATAAATAAATAAATAAATAAATAAATAAATAAATAAATAAATAAATAAATAAATAAAATAAATGAATGAATGAATGAATGAATGAATAAATAAATAAATAAATAAATAAATAAATAAATAAATAAATAAATACATAAATACAACGATAAATAGATGGCCTCTCAACCATAGTACTGTGCATTATTTCTAATTTGAAATAACAAAGTTTTACTGTACTAACAATGTAACCTATATGTTAATGATTTTCCAGGCGAGAGAATTATGGATACAACAACAACAGCCACAGAAACAACAACAGACGCACCGGAAACAACAACAGGTAAGAGCAGCTAGTAGCCCAAGGCCATAGTCGAACTATAGCCCACCCATAGCCTTGTGCGAGCTTTGCAGGTGAAGTTCACACATCATGTGTCCTTGATGACATGATTATGACAAGGAGTGGCCTCAAATATTTGGTCACTTGAAATGCATTCTATAAGGTAGCACATTGCTTACTCTGCACATCCTTGGGTCGGTTGGAGTTGACAACATTATGGTTACACGAGTCCATTCACCTGACCTCGGCTTTGCTAGCTCACAGACGGCAGGGGGAGCCGCCTCCACTCACCCAGGACCCAGGGGGACCATCGCAGTAAGCCATGACCTCGAGGTTTATGCCAGGGGAAGCCACGGTAAACAGGGTTTTGCTTCCCCACTACCCTGGACACCCCCGCAGGAGCAAATTGCAGTTGTTAATCTTGGGCAAAGTGCAGCCAGCGTATATTGTGGTAGTTGCCTCAAGGAGGCCAGGGGTAATGAGAATGATATTTGGCATAGGAAAAACAAAGTACACCCAACTAATGTTAATAAAAAAAACATAAAAGCAGTAATCAGTAATGGCTCAGGATCTTGTACAGGCGATAGGGAGCCTTGACGTTTCTTTTATATTTATGAGCGTGCCCTTTATGTGTATTGCCAAACAAGCATTAGGACAGTTAGAAAGTAATACACGTCTCTATTAAGACTGCTAATGCACCCTATTGCAGCCATCCCTGCGCGGCCCCTGCCCACCTACCGTATTCACACCAACGGATCGGCCCAGACCACAGACGGCAGGCAGATCTCCCCGCTGTGTGCGGCTGGCTATGTGGGCACCATGACGGACGACACCAAGTGGATGGCCACCCAATTGGAAGGCATGATCGGGGTTACTCTCTGCTCACAGTCTCCAGACATGAAGATCACGGCTGCCGTTGTGAATATTTTATTTGACCAGGACAAGGTAATTTAAGTGTTTTTGGTGTACTGTATTTTATTTCATTTTATTTTAGTTGTTTTAAAAGGAAAAACTGCTGACATTTTATAATCAAAAGTAGATGTGTGTTGTGCGAATTTGACAGGAAAGTAATCGAGGGTAAACTTTAGGATGGGAGAATAGAATAAACCTCAATGTACATGCTAAAGCTTCCATATTTGCAGGCGTCTGTGCCACTTGAGTATCACTTGACAGTGGCCCAGCAGCACCGCCAAGAGGACATTGACCGCTGCGCCTCTGAGGTCGCCCTCTACGTCACTGACCACGCCCACTGACAGCAGCCCATCCTGCCCGGCAAAGATGGCTGCCTCGGTCTGCTGTTTGTCCCGGAGGAGTTCCATCACCGTGGCAACTTCTGGTACTGCCCGACCCAGGGGGAAGGTAGATTGGCTGGTGTTATGATTAGTTTGGCAACTTTAGGCACTTTCTAGACCAGATCTGCAAGTTTAAATTCCAAACATAGGACAGCTCTTGGTACCTTCCAGACTAGGGTCTGCACGACCAACCAAATTTTAGCATCACCGTGTCAACTTCAAACCCCATGAGTAAATGCTTTAGTTTTTTAATCACGATATTTGTACGAACATGAGAGCAAATATTGTTAAAATAGTTCTTTTGCTAAGATGCTTATAATATAAACTTTATAAAATACTGTTTCTCAGGAGCTCTCAAAGAGTGGGGCAAAGATATGATGTCTTGTGATTTAGGCTGGCTTCGAATTACAGTATAACTTTTATCTTTAGTTTGTTGTTTCAGAAAACAATATCCATATAGTGAACACCTTTCCTGTACATCATGCCTTGACACTGGAGTTTGGATTACCTAATTATTCACAGCGCTAGAGGTCCAGCTTCTAGATAGATCCAATCTACGGCATCTAGACTATACTCTCTAAAAATAAGATTTTAAAGCAGACTCTGTCCTGAACACTTTAAATAATAATTGATATATTCAGACTGATTTAGATCAATAGAATATAAGTAATCAAAGCGTAATAGACTATTTATAGTTTATATGATATTATATACTGAAGATTATTTCAACACTCAATGCTTTATGATTACAGACCCAGCTAAGTGTGCCGACAACACTCTGCTGTACAGCCACAAAGTGTACGACGTCCTGGACACTGTTGATGGTTCGTCGCTCAGCCAGGCCTGTGTGGACAAGTATGCAGAGGTGTGGACCAGGAAGGTCTCCAGCATGGCATCCGCCATCAACCAGGCAGTAGAAGAGGGTCTTTGTGAAGAACCGGCAACTTCAGTCACCAGCTATGCAGGCTATTTGTCATCACTAGGAACTCAGGTAAAACGTACATGCTTTGTCTTCTGAGGGAACTCAGGTGCACACTTTGTTTTCTCAGAGAAATCATGTATATGTTAAAAAAATGCAAATAATTCATAGCATCCTGGGTTCCTTCATTCGGGATTTCTTACAGAATTTACTAGATGCCTATAGGAACCATCTACATGTACCTGTCATGTTGGCTAGACTTTCCTTGTCTCAATAACTTCATCCGGCCAAATGGCGGTCACCTGACAATCTAAAAATTGCCATTCGGCCTGAAGAAGTTAAGGTCAACATGCCAGGCACATGCTTCTTATAGGTATCTAGTTAAGTCTGTACGAAATGTAATGCTTTGCCTCCTTAAGAAACTCAGATACATGATGCATATATGCATATATGTGTAGTTCATTACATAAAAAGGTGTGTCATCTCCATACAAAATAGCCAAAACTAACATGAATCGTACTTTATAGTACACACTATTTATATTACGAGCTTTTATATTTACACAACATGGAGTTATTATTTGCAATTATCTTATAATTGGTAGTGTGTGCTCTCATTCATGAGATAAAACTTATTTGAAAGGTTCAAGAGCAGTAAGAAAACCTATGGAGAATCAGCCTTTATCCTATATACCATATCAAAACTTTATTTACATCATATGGTGTATTTGCAATTGGATATATTCATCTTATAACTGTTTTACCAAAGTACTTGTTTTTAATTGTTGTTCTTACAGAATGAGAGCCATAAGTCCCAATGTTAGCCACATATGCGATGAAGTGCTGACAAACATTTCTTGGGAATATATCAAAAATCGCATGAACGCGACATCAAAGATAACCATTGTAATATATCCTTTAATATGGGTGATCATTTAAAACATGCTATATATCCTTGTCGCATTCAATTGAAGAGAAGATTTTAAGTGGCTTTGGTTACCAAATCCTGTCCACAGGCCGTGTTGCTAGCAGAGTTCTTCCACACTCCGTCTGACGTGATAACGTTTGCCGAGTTTTTCGGCTGCTCGGACGCGGCCCTGACCTTCAGCCTGTCCCGGGCCAGCTGGGGCCAGCCCTTCCTGCCCACGCCCCCCGGCTGCCCCGAGCTCGTGGCCGAGGGAGACACGCTGGTCCTAGACCAGGAAAGGTGGCAGTGTGTGTAATGGAAAGCAATAAACAACATTGAATGTTTTTGGTTGATATTTTATTAGGAATACTGTATGTTATGAAAACTTCTTACGTGTGACTGCAGATTTTAATATAATTATGATTGCATATTTATAGAAATTAAATAATCTTATAACAGCAAACAGCAATCATTTTCTGGAAAAAAAAAGTGACAATGTTTTTGCCATTTATGTATTAGTAATATGTGGAATTTTGACCGTTTCATATTATTAGTCATTTTCAAATCACCCTTTAAAACATAGAAGTTCAATCATTATACTTATTAGAGTATGTTACATATCGATAGGGCCAGGAGCGCTGCCAAACACTGTTATCAACACGGTAACCTGATAAAAGTATAGAGTGGCTGTCAACACTGCTTCAAAAAAGACGCTCCTAGTCTATCTAGCCTTGAACACTTTCCATGCTATATACCACGTTGTCACTGAAAAGTCACTAAAAGTAGGAGTGGCCACCCGCTAAGTAAATATTACCTTCTGAAAACATGAATTACTTTACCTAGAAGTTACAAAACTCATGTTGACATTCAGAACATACAGTAAAATTGAGGTAACACGGTATATATTAGTCGTCACCATTTGTATATGTAACCAACATAACAATCAATATATTTCTGGTATGATTATTCACAGCACCATTAAAAAGCTTAGTCTTTGGTACAATGGCAGACATTTCAAATATTAATTGGGTGTGCTGTTTTATCGAGGCCAGTGCCGATGCCGACTCACGCTGACACCGCAGCAGACAACACGTTATCAGCTGGCGTGGCCAGGTCGCTGCTATCATGACTCACTGTGAGACTTCTGTAAAAAGCCGCCTGTTTGTCACTTGTTGCTCAATACATTGCGCTCTCTAGCAAGATGTTGTGGATACTTCTACTCTGGCTTGTGACGGGTAAGTGATTTTTATCCCATAAAGAAAGTTAGAAGTTACGTCTTTTTTATCCTTTGTCCCTTCATGCTTGCTTGGATTGATTGATTGATTGCTTCATTTTATTTTAGTGACATGTTATGCAATATGAATAACATGTGCAAATATATGCAGGTTA
>CM032662.1:7810146-7822605 GCA_019095985.1 Streblospio benedicti
CTCAGTAATTTTCCCCCCCTTTTTCAGTTCCCGAAAATTTTTAAACCCTTCCCAAATTATAAAATTTTGTAAAAAAAATCAAAAATACCATATATGGATTTAATTTGCAAATTTTTGTTTCACGTGCGCACAGGTTTCACTCTAAACTGTTATAGTTCACACACTGCCGCTCCTTCCATGAAGAAACTGTCACACTAAACACTGCTGCTGCTCCTTCCAATAAGAAAAAGCTATGCCGATCATGTAGACGTTGTGTTGCTATCTTCAGCTCCACTTTCAAAATTCCTGACAAAACTGCTATCTAGACTTTTCCACAGATGCAAATTTTCATGGCCTCTTTCAGAAATTAGACGACGCAAGAAAATTGGACCCTCATATATACTTTAACAGTTTCACTACGTGCCTTGGCAGTCAATAGGTAGATGGCTGCTACGAGTAGAAAATGTAATATCACATACTTTGACACTTTAGAAGACAGTCCTGTTGGTAGGCCGCTGCTCAAGTAAAAAACTTTTCACCAGGGATGATAAAGACAAACTTCTTTAACCATGAACCGGATTCAAATGACGAGCCCCCATAAATGTGGCAGGGGGAGACTTCCCTGTCGTTTGTGAGTTGCAATAATTTACCTGTAAGAGGAGCAGCGGTTTAAGCAATGTAAAGATACAAATGCAACTGGTTTATTTAAGATAAAAACATTACAAATACAAATATATACTAGTAAAAATACACAAGAACTGTTAAAAATCACACAAGGTACAATAAATAAAACACAAATAATTTACCTGTAAGAGGAGCAGCGGTTTAAGCAATGTAAAGATACAAATGCAACTGCCGGAGCATACTGCATTTGCGTCTTTTAAAGCCCGCTGATCCTCTCACAGTACTGCCAACACCAACACACTACTACAGGAGGCGCAGTTTCGATTCCTGGTATTATTATGTGGCAGACGGCCACATATATCATTAATTGCTAATACAAATATATATACATCGTGGTTTAATGAGCGATATAAGCAAAAAAATTCTAATTCTGCATATACAATGAACACAAGATTTTAAGTGATGTAAAAGATTTGTTCATTCTAAAATTGTTCAGACGGGAATTCCTTATGCACAACATGAGAGTGAGTTTTATCAATTGCATTTTACAAGGTAGTCAACCAATTACTACTCAAAGGGAATATAACTACTCAAAGGGAATCACTTGGTACTCAAAGGGAATGGAAATGGCAGAAACTAGATCACAAAATATTATATGTCGAGAAAATGACCATTTTTTTTGCAAGTTTGCGCAAAGAAAAGGTAAGTTGAAATAGCCTATCGAGCAACTAAAAAATTAGTTTACTTTTTTACCAGAACAACATAACTAGATAATACAATAATATGCAAAAGCTGTAATTTGTGATCTAGAAAAGGTGTTCAGAAATCCTTGCAAATAGCAACCATTTTGAGCCCATTATCACTGCAATATACAGTAAATTGACACCAATTGAAAGTGCTTAGATGTTTTAATAGATCTTCAATTCACTTAGAATGTTGTAAATATTATTATAACGAGTAATTATACCAGAGAATGCAGAAAATTGTAGAAATAAGAAGATCTAACTTTTAGGTACTCCAAAGGAATCACACAAAGAGACCAAAATTGGGACTAACCACTCAAAGGGAATCTTCTCAGTTTTACAAGAAGCTTTTACCTGAATAATATCATATAGCAAATAATTATATATACTATATACATACATTCATGCCTCACTTATTATCCAAATACAAAATAAAGTTTATGATATGATCTCTTTGTTTTGATTTGTAAAAAGAACTAAAGGATATAATAGATAATCTACAGATGACCAGAATCCACTATATGGATATTTTGCATTTAGTTTATTATAAGAATAAATGAAAACTAAAATCCAGTCACTTTATTTTTCATTTTGAACTAATATTTAATCTTTTTTATGTATAAGTGGCTTACAATTTAACATGGTATTTCGAAAATAAAACGTGTAATTATAAGATGCATTTATTGCCACAATGCACCCATTTACTTGCATGTGGTGGCTTTCAAAAATATGATTTGCCTTCTGAGGGTTAATGTACTGTGTCATCTTTGCTGGAAGTGTAGGCATGCGGATACCTAGCCGCGTCTTTCCTTAAAAATAAAAGATTCTTTGTACACAGCTATATCTAAATTATGACTATGATCCTTTGAGTATCAAGTGACATTCCCTTGGAGTAGTGATTTTCATGATTTGCCAATTCTAAACGCATATTTCAGTAAAAACAAACATTAATATCAAAATAACACTATATAAGACGCAAATTATAGATATAATCAGTATTCCAGTTTCTAAAACATTAATTCAATGGATTATCTTATAAAATTTGTCATTTATATGGCATTTAAGGAGACTTTTGCATGGTGATATTGAGGTACTAATCTAGATCAACATTTAAAAAAACACTTTTGTAATATGTACAGCTACTATAGATATTCCTTACAAATTAAAAAATTCGATAGACACATTTTTTTTTTTGCCACTGAAATGAATAAAAGTTATAAATTTATTGTTGAAATACTCACTGTTTTTTTGTTTCAGACATGCCAATCCACTTCAAATTCCCTTTAAGGCCCTTTGAGCATCCCCTTTGAGTAGTTAGTATTCCCTTTGAGTAGTGATTGGTTGACTAATATATGTATCTGTGATGTACATATGTTCAAGTTCTACATCAACTATTCCCAGGCAGTTTGATATGATGGTTTTATCACCTGTAAAATAAAAATCATTCAAAGATGTTTGACACCACCTTTTTGGGCTCAATACTCATTTTATCACACTAAAGTGTCACTTTGGGCTTAAATGAAAGTCAATTTTTACGTATGATGTTTTCGTTTTACGAAACCATGATAAATCACCAACACCTGTGTTAATTATTAGAGTACACCAATGTCTCATTAGAATTTTATGTTCATCAACATAATGGAGGTAATTGGGGGATTTACACTACAAATTTGGCATAAGGTCATGTCATGTATGTTGATTGTACTATTGTTATAACAAACAGTCAAAAGTTAACTAGTCTTTTGTAACTTTTCACTAAATGACTAATTTGTGGATATCTAAACAATAATCAAATTTTGCAGCAACTTTGTGTATAATGCCAAATTGCTTATAATTGCATTAAAATACAGAAAACATTTTGATTACAAAAGAAACATTGAAGAATTTCTTACGTCAAAGTACTCTAATTTTCTTATCAAAGGAACTTATTTGAAATTACATGAGATCTGTAAATACAAAATATTAAATGGACATATTCTACAATATTAAGTCTTTATACTGATTATCATCTCTGGTAGTTATTAGATACAAGTCCACTAATGGGTAGACACCCAATATTTTACCTTACATAATCATTGCTTCTGGCTCTGGGTGATTCTGTGTCTGTGTTGAAGGATGATTCTCGTCAGTTGTCAATTCTGCCTGCACAGTGTTGACAATATCCTGCAAATTGAATGTAAGATATCATGAGACTGTAACATTTTGTGTTTGTGAGTACAGTGGAACCTGTCCATGTGGACACCTCCGTATAGTTCTATGAAATTCTATGTCAACAACTTTGAAAGATTAATATGAATCAAACAAGTAAGTATTTTATATTGTTACTTAACATGGTGTAAATTAAATTTCACAGCAATTCATGAAAATAAATGATTAATTACCTCAAAATCATGCGTCATATCACCTATATCTGCTGGGACTTCGAACTGAACAGTAAAATAACTGGAAAAAAAATAGATTTCTTGAATTAGTGATGCTATAATAGATCAAACATATTCTATATTAACTTGCTCAGGCTCTATTTATTTATCAATTTAACATCATCATAGGGTTTCACGGTACATGACATACATCCTGCAAATCATTCCTATACCATTTCTCCTCAAGTGACTTGCATTGCTGGGCTGGGCTAGCACTACACACATCTCAGGTTTAGCTAATTGGCTTAACAACTAAAGAAAAATTTATCCAATTGAATTTTTTTAGCAAATTGCCTAAACAACTAACTTATTCTCTAACCAAGTATGCTGAGGCCAAAATTTCAGTATTTTGACTAAAAAATCAGTATCTTCACAGGGTGTTGATTTAGCACTCGCCACTTGCCCCTGGCTAGTGTAAATCTCTGTTGGCTAGTGTAAATTCAAAGTCACTCGCCACAGTCGGCGAGTACGATTACTTGATTCCAACACTTTAATAACTAAGGATGGCCAGTTTGGATTGAACATGGCGAGTGTAAATTGAGTCACTTGCCACAGAAGGCGAGTGTTCGACTGAACGAGTCACATTCCCTGTCTTCATTCATTTTGTAAATTTTTGTGAATTTCGAAGTAAAAACCATTCTAAATCAATTTAATGTATACGACTATCCAAAAGGCTGCCGTCATGTAACAGCACTTACCCCTCATTATCTTATAAGATATTATAAGTCCAACACCCTCTAAGGGTAAATTATGGACTCTAAATGCAGGATGATGACGATGATCATTGTGCCATTATAAATTCTCATACAAAAAAGTATCCATAATGTATTTATTTAAGATTCTATTTAAGCGTTTCAAATCTAAAAGTTGCTAATCACAAGCAATGTTACAAACCCATGTTTATACCATTGTCCGGTTCGTCATCACTGATACATATGTTCTCGCTTTACAATCTTCATTCTGAAAATGAAACATGAAATGTTTAGAGAACCTATCAACGTATTCAATGTTAATGTGTTACTTGCTGGCCTGTCTATTGTAGGTTAAAGATGAAGTTGTATTTTAAGTTTAAACATGTTTAACATTGCATATTCCAGTTTAATTTGAAAATTTAGATCTACTTCAGCTAGGTTCACAAACCTTATATACTTCAGGACATCTACCATACATCTGTCACACTAGCTACTTCCTTCACTTTGCACACAGCACCAGCAGCATTCCCTGCATCCTCCGTATTCTCTAAACCACCTTAGTCCATAACTCTGCCCTGGAGTAGGATAAGCACAAAATTCAATTCACAATTTATAATGAACAAATATAGCTGTAGATATAAGATCCTGATGCCTAACGAAAATGACTATCATGTAGGTGTCGTTTGCGTAATCAGAGACTTATTGTTGATCATTGTTAGGACTCTAAGCAAGTTTTCGCCTTAAGTGACCAATTAGTGTGGTCCTCAGTGATCCAGTGATTAGAGCGTACAACCTCAAAACGTGATTTGCTTGAGTTGTGAGTTTGCGGCCCGGCCATGGCAGACTTAGTGTCACCAAAAAAGGTTATGTCATATGTCTTCCACTGGATTGCTGATCTCCACACAGTGTGTCGACACAGTACAGTATCATTACTAGACGGTGGCGACACCAAGCAGGGCGCTGCGCAGTGGCTGCCTCAAACATAACTACTATGCCGTCTTGACAACAAATTCTGTAAAAAGCCAATAAAATAAACTTTACTTTAACTTTACTTTTACTTTTAGGGACCATGAAGTCATCAGTGACCACTTTCATGTTTTCATGTGCCTCATGGCATGACACCATGCACTTTTTTTATGTTTACTAGTAAGTGTAGACTTAGCCTAATACAATTATGCTGGTACTATTTCATACATACACATTAATTAGCAAAATAATGAGAACTATCTTATAGAGCACCTCACACCCATTCCCGTATATTTTTTTTGCTTAAACCATCGTAGCACAGCTTTTGATGAACCAACAATAGCCTTTAAGGTGTCAAAAAGAAGCTACTTCCTTTTATTTTCGTAAGATAAACACAATTTTTATGGTTCATTAAAATTACATGATCTATGATGCATTTTATTATGAAATAACCTGTGCACACACATCCCGTAGGTGGCAATACTAAAGATTTGAACATGTTTATTTACATTAGATCTTACTAGAAAATTTCTTTTTACACTTTGGTACCGGGAAAAATTACATGTTCAAAGTAGGTCTAGTGTAGACTATTATTGTACTAGTTCCTCCTAAATATTTAAAAATACATTTGGCGAACGGGTAGGCGCCACCAGAATGGGTCACAATTTCACCCCTAAAAATCAGCACATCATGACCCAAGTAGCTAAAATCAGCACTTGATGGGACTTGTTCCTCCGAAATGAGTAGCAAAACATGTATGGTATTAGGAACACACAAGTACCAGGTACATAATTTCGGATAGCTGAATGTGCATTCTATTCATGATTGAATAATTATGTTATTAATATTGTTTTATTTATTATAGCATTGTTGTATTTAAAATTTAAAGTGTAGGCACTATTCAAGAATATACATGTATTTGTGATGGTGTTGCATGAAATATGACGCGTCATGAATGTAATTCCTGAGGTTCAACATGTTTTGAATTGTACTAACATCAATAAATTAGGGTATTTGATCAAATGGTTAGGTTTATTTCAATCAAGTGAGAATCTGCTTTTAAATATTATGTATATATATATATTTATATATATAATAAATATATACATGAGATATATATATATATATATATATTGTTATATATTTATATATATATATATACGAGAGAACCTGGTTCATTAGAAAAGGATATAACACGATACTTAGTACATACTGACTCATTGAAATAAGACAAGTTTTCTTCAGATTGGAAAATCAGCACTTTAAACCTTATGTTTTGCAAAATTTTAGCACTTTTCGCCCAAGATATCAAATGTCTGGTGGCGCCCACCCGTACAAAATCTAGGTTAGTGACCCCCCCGGACTAAAGCACTGCACACCCATAACATCTTGTGCACACCCCAGTTCGTGTGTTATTTAAATAAAGGCTCCAAACAATTAGCACACAATATTACTACTTTAAACGTTATTGCTTTCCCGGTGCCAAAGTGAAAAAATAAAATTTCTAGTAAGATCTAATGTAAATAAACATGTTCAAATCCCCGATTATAGTCACGCACGAACTGGGTGTGCATGCAACGTCAATTTCACCATAGATCATATAACTTTAATGAATCGTAATAATTGTGTTTATCATGCGACAATATAAGTAAGTAGCTTTATTTTGACACATCAAACGCTATTGAGGGTTCATTTTTTAATAGCTGTGCTACGATTGTTTAAACAGTAAAATGCACGAACTGGGTGTGCACAAAGAGCATTACCAAGAGAGGTAACGTCCTATGTTTCCTATAGTGGACGTAAAATACTGAACAGGTGCGAGCAGGTGCGACGTCGGGGATGGTTGAAGTGACTAAGTATTCATAGGTGAATGAAATGAAGATGACCAAAAAACTTATTATATGACTTTATATGATACATTAAATTATCAAATAGTACACATATGTATAAACAACAGTGAGTAGTTTCTTGTTTTCATGAGATAAATAATATTGTCTTGATAGAAACTCAGCAAGATAACATTTATTGTAGGCATAGACTAATCAGCTTGTCAAATCCACTTCGATATCATGCACATTTTACCTTCAAAGTTTAGTAATAAAATATGGTACTAAATTTTTATAATTTATATGGTTGGAAATGCATACTTCTGTAGATTACATATGTATTAATTAAATGCTTCTAGCCATGGCAAGTGCTGAAATACTAAGCAAAATGTTCAACTTTTTTTTCTTCCCCTAATCACGTTTTCACCGTATCATTAAATTCTGCCTGGTTCTATGATAAATATGTCAATCTCATCCATACCTGTCCCAAAAATATTTTATTACTATGTATGTAATCTACAGAAGTGTGCGTTTTTAACCATACCAATTATTATGAAATAGCAGGACATTCGAATCAAACTTTGCAGTCAAAATGGTCAACACAATCGTAGTGGATTTGACAGCACATCAAAGAACATTTGGACCATGTTTGGGATCCCATAACATTTTTTCCAAATGGGCACTGAAACATAGAAATAATAATGTGCACAAATTTTAAGTTCTTATGTGTTATGGTAAAGTAAAGGCTCTGCAATTACAATTAGCAACTGACAAACTAATCTCAACTCTGTTATACTATCGATCATTTGACAAAAAAAAACATCAACACACAGTTGTCGTATTAATGTATAATTCTGATGGAAATAATCCCCAGTAATAGCCACGCACCAACTAGTATATATAAAAAATTGTTTTAACTAAATAGTTTATTTTGAAATGAATCAAATAATTGCCATGTGTTTGACAATCATCGTTCGGCGATACCCATTACATGGCAAACAACATGATTTGTAAATGTTCATGCAGTTTTTTTCACCATAGATCATATATGGTTGTATGTTGTAACCATAGTGTTTTGAATGACTTCTCATTCAGTAAATATTTGTTTATAATTTGAAATGCAAATATATTGAGGTTCAACCAATTTTCTATTCATTAGTACAAGACTAGTACCAGTTGACCATCCTTAACCTGCTCGCACCTGCCGGGAACGCAGATATGAACGTGTTGCGTATCTCGTTAAACTATCTCTGGTGTGCAGTGCTCTATATCAGCAGTCAACAATAAAGTAGTACTTTTGAGTACATTAAAATTAAGTACGTAGATGTCGGACAATATCACGTTATCAAAAGTTACGCTGTTGCACTAGATCTATAGACTTTAGATAGTACTACTAGTAGATCGATATGTATAGATCTATAGTGTAGTAAACAAACCCACCTTCCTGCATCCTAACTTCAACTATCCAGATCATATTTCATAGCTGTAAGATTTCCGAAATATGCACAACTACATGTAATTATCCCAGAAGTTATTCCTTGACATGCAGCTGTTCACCTATGATCACAAATTAATGTTTATTTTTCGAAGCGGGACGAAATCCCTTGAAATTCATCATGGCGGCAAGCGTTGAAGAGTAGCCTCGGTTTGGAGGTTGACAAACAGGGACTAGTCAGTCAGTGATATTCACGTAATGTGTCTTTTGTGGAAGTGGGCGTGGCGCTATGAAATAATAAGGATGATGCGGCTCTTTTCTGAAAATTGTTCCGGTTCTTGATCATGTAAAACACTGGACATGCATTTTAGTCTTGAATAAGCCTTAGGATTACAGCCCCATAATATTAATTAGGTGTAATATGAGATTAATGTCTGATAAGGTGCTGTAGGTAGCTTCGCCCCCTCGTGCAACCTCCCAGTGCATTCTTTTTCTGAATGCATACTATTCGTTAATTATCTATCACATAATGTTGAAACGAGTGTTGTCAATAGTGGACGTGTTCTGTGATTAATAACAGCAAACGTCTTGACCTGATCACTGCAGTCTTGTAGGTACGCTCCCAACACTGTTCACACCTGCCTGGGACAAAGCTTGAAAAGAACCGCTCATGCATGTCATTGGGGCTAGGTGTGGGGTTTCTTTGAAATACCAGCCTTAAACCATATAGATTTCATTACAACGTACAAACGAAATGTTCTTTTAATGAGACCCCATCTTATGCTTCCCGTTCGAGTGGTTTACATTAAAACCCGTGAAGATACGGTGTCAACACTGTTGACTTACAGGCTGTTTCAAATGTATTATATGGGCATATTATGTATTGCATATGCGCTTGGTGATACACATATTGAAACATTCTATAGAATCTACGGAAACACACGAGGCCCATATGATGTCTGCCTGACAGGCATGTGTTGTAAGTACCGTGAATCTCGTCTTCGTATGTAAACATTACCTTATATGGTCATAGGTTTGGAACCATTTTCCTGAACTATCAACTCACACATTACATTGATAACAGCGCCGAGACATACGATATGTTTATTACACGATTGAATTTGAATAGATATGGACAATATTTAATAGTTTGGCGACAGATAGCGATGGAGCTTTCAAATCGATGTACGGTGTAACACTTTCAGCTTCACTGCCTTCTTGAGTTGGCCTTTCTTGTTCATCTATATACCCGCAACACCAGCATTATAACTTTTCATCGGATCAGAACATCTTTTCCTTCTTTTTTCTCGTTTGTTTTCGGGAAAACGCCCTCCATCACATGCTGTGCTGTGCAAGGGGATTCATTACAACAGCTGACTAAACAAGTGCATGCGCTTTACAGTGTGCACACGTACGAAACTTTCTAATGTGCTTGCATCACGCACGCAATCTCCTTTCTAGTGTGGATGGTTGGACAAAAGTCATCTCTGGAGAACCGGGGCATCGATCCCCGTACCTCTCGCATGCTAAGCGAGTGCTCTACCATTTGATCTAGTTCCCCACCACACGGGCTGTGGTTTCAAATCTCTCAGCGTCTGGTGACGATTCCCGCTAAAGTACATATAAATGGCATCAGTATGGCTCATCAAAGTTTACAAAATGTCCCTATTACCCACTATTTTGCTTCTTTTTTTCTTGGCGTCTTCTGTGCTACCTGGCTCTCAAAAGGCCCTGCTGGGATTCGAGCCCAGGATCTCATGTTTACTAGACAGGCACTTTAACCAACTAAGCCACAGAGCCAGGCACAAACCCGACTAGCTGAATTCATGTTGGATGGTCATACATCTAGCGACGGGCATGCATTTCCCCATTTCGCACGTTGGTGGGCAATAGGGGCATTTTGTCAACTTTAATTAGCCATACCGATGCGGGATTTGAAATCACTTCCCGTGTGGTGGGGAACTAGCTCAAATGGTAGAGCGGTGACTGGGCAGCAGTGACGGTTACAGCTTGCTCTAGATCTACGCCTGCCTGCCTGAATGCCTGCTGCTTCCATCAACTCCATGGTGCTTTTGAATCATTCGGGAGGCCGGGACGAGCGAGCGTGCGCAGCCCTTGGCCTCCCCCCTTCTTCAAAAGTCATGAAATCAAACACTAGAAGGTTCCGGTGGGGTTCGAACCCGCGGCCTCTCGGTCAGATGATTTATTATTAATTAAAGCGATGCCGATTCGTTAATGATCTGGTCTCGTGCCCAATCAAACAACGATCGGTCCGCTTCATGCATAAGCACCAGACAATAGCAATTCACGCGTCTGCCTCTGTCTACCGTTAGCTGACCTTAAAACTATGGTCATCTCGGGTTTAGTTGCCGAGAAATATAATTCACTTTGTATAAAAAATATCAAAAATATATTGACGTTCGCAGAATACTCCGTCACAATAAGTTATTCTGATGTCAAATATTCGGAAGTCCAAATGAAAACAACTTGTATTTTACAACACTCAACATGTGTGTTGATCGAGGTCTGTCTAGCGAACCGTCACTTTTTGGCTATGTAAAAAATGTATATTTACATGAGAACATGTTCTGTAATACGATGGCGAAAAATCAGTATATTGGGCTGTATGAAAGTAGCAAGGAACAGTTTGTATTAAATGACATACAATATAAACCACATTCAAGTCCGATAGGACCTCTTAATATGTCCGGGGTGGAGGCTGAAACTAGGTGTGCAATGCATAACCGCAGCATTGCATCTATTCGTAATCTATTAACGTCTATAATGTATTGGTTCATCTTTCTTTATTCACAACACTAAATATTTTTGATACATTAACAGTTTCGCCAAACAACTGTTGGCATCTCCAGAATGCTCTTCCCACGTAACGTCAGAGGTCAAATATTCCGATCCTGACCAAGGATAGAATCATACACTCGCGAGATGGGTGCCCCCCCCCCCCTCATTCAGGATCGGAATATTTGACCTCTGACATTGCGTGGCAAGAGCATTCTGAAGATGCCAACAGTTGTTTGGCGAAACTGCTAATGTATAAAAAATGTTTAGTGTTGTGAATAAAGAAAGATGAACCAAAATCATTTTATACCAACAAAATGAACAAAGTCAAGAAAACATCCATAATGATTTTCAATTTATATGGAAAGATGACTTTTGAAGCGTACCTCCACCGCGTACATGTCATCTTTGCCTGGAACAAATCTACTAGAACACCATATATTTTGATTTATTGTACATTTTGATATGACAATGATTTCAAGATCAACGTCATGGACATGCAAATCTCTTCAAAACTTCATACGCTACTCGGCTCGTGAGCAGATAAGGACGTGCATAAACCAATCATGTCAAGAAACAAACGTCATTCCTATAGAACACAATGATTGGATTCTTGACATGAATCTAGAATTGTTCTGTGAGAAAAATAACCATTTCAATTTCTATGGAGTAAATTTCTACTCTGATGATTTTTCTGGCCTTGTACTCTTGATTCCTATTTCAACAACTGCATACTCGATTATATTCCCGAGAAAGACTGTCCTGTACAATGTTGGCTTTATATGTCATGACATTTACACCAAACAGAAAACGCATATTAGTACAAAGCGCCAAATGACACATTGGACAAGATAGTAGACACAAGATGTCTGATTAATTTCTAATCAAGATATCTGGCTAGAAATTGCAAAAGTAAGTCACAAGTATGCAATTTCGCTGAAAACTACGCCTCACGCTTCTACCAGTGTCATGATTTAA
>CM032662.1:7822705-7846011 GCA_019095985.1 Streblospio benedicti
CTTTTAATGCTCACACTGAGAGAGAGAGCCAGCACAACACACTCTTCTTCTTACTTTCACCGCTAAGACGCAACTGACGGCTGGTGCGCTCCCACCAGCCTTGTCTCGACTGGTGGTGGCTGCATCACTACAACTCAGCCATTTCTCATTACTGTGTCATACGACGGTAACTTTCTTAAGTCATCCTGATCCCTGAACTGACATTCATGTGCATCACTACAACTCAGCTAAGTCTCCAGTTTCCCAAATAAATGTGGTGGTTTATTAAAATACAATTATGCCTGGAAAACCTTGAACTTTAGCTCCTGTAAAAACAAGCTTTTTGACCACTACTAGTGGGGGGGGGGGTGTTGGTGGGGAGGGTTATTTTTAGGTCAAACCCCGAATCAAAGTGATCTATTCAACATATTTGTTTTAGGGCTACTTTTCTGTTTGAAATTGCCTCAGGCATTGTGCAAAAGAGACTAAATATCGAGGACTGATTTTCCAAAAAGTTCCTTGGAGGAATGTGACTAGAAAATCTGTGCATTATGACGTTTGCCGAATGTTATTTTCCTCCCATCTTTTGAAATCCTGGCTACGGCCCTGCTCTCCCCGAGTTAAGGTGTTCAAGCTGGTCGTGCATGAGTGACTCATCCAGATCTACTGCACCAACATTGGTATAGATTTTGATGGTTGCAGTAGTATCTTGTATTTTTCAAAGTTGAAATTTTAGTTAATAAGGTATAGTAATGAAATGATGACAACTAACTTATTTAGTAGTCGTATCACATTTATTATATCACGCACTTAAATACAGGCAATTCACAATTCACACCCAAGATTTAGGGCAAATCACCAATCACTGCCTTTGTAATGAGTAGATCGCCAGTCACCAATGATAGGTTCCATCAAATTTCACGCACTTGAATATAGGCCGTTCACAATTCACGCTCAAGATTTAGGGCAAATGACCAATCAAATTTTTGCCCCCTCTTAGAACTCTCCGCTCCTCTCAATTGCCCATGGGCATCCAGTGGCGGGGGTAGAAGGTTTGCGCGGCCCGCTTGTTGCTGGCCTCGCTGACGAACGGCTTGTTGAAGTAGATGACGTCAGCCTGGCCTCCCCCGGGCCATGCCGCCCAAAAGCTGAACGTGCCGAGGCTGACGATGATGTGGCGGCTGAGGGCCACCAGCAGGGCCATGTCCACCTCGCGGCCCTAAACCATGGACAAGCGAGCGGGTTAATTTGGTAGCGATCTTTAAAATGTTTCAAAATGGACGGCAAAATGGTGAAAAAATGCCAAAAAAGTCATTTAAAATGAATATATTCATACAAAAATGATATATTAGTCACTTAAGTATGTTTCTAGCTTAACATGATTAAAAATTGTTCAATAAAACATTTATTCACCAATAACGTCATATTTGCAATGATTCAGAATAATAATTTTTGTCATCAACATCATTAGTCCCAGCCCCATACTCTCCATAATAGGCAACCTGGCAATGTAATGTCAACAACTGAATGTTTGATATGCCGTGTACGTTGGATATCAAATGTTCTACTTATAATTAAGCATAATAGTACACAATATCCCAAGAGAACCGGGTAAAAACGTAAAATTGCGCACTCGATCGCTGGACCATGGTCCAGTGTGCCGCCTCACCTGGTCCGGAATGCTGACGTCCGTCATGTTGGCGAAGGTTTCGCGGCACCAGTCCGCGCTGTCGGAGGCAACCACAAAATGCACCCTGGAGGCGTACTTCCGGCGGAAGTGGGTCATGGCCTTGTAGAAGTATGAGGCGTCTGGCACGCGATACATGGATTTCTCGGATTCTTTCAGCAGGTCGCTGCGTCGCACATGCACGCCTGTTCAAACATACGTAGGCCTCCCTAAGAGCACATTTAAAACTAAATTGAAATATCCATGATTCCACATTTCAGCCTTTTAAAGATGTAATGATAAGAGGAATATTTACAAAAAAATGTCCAATGTGCTGCAATTATATTGGGCAGTGCCATACCCCCTGCCTCTCACTGAAATTTTCAGAAAAACAAATGAGTATTTAGTATAGTTTCCTAGCTTTACTTAACATTTACTTATAAAATCCCAATATGTGCTCCGTATATACCATATATAAGACGTGGACATGAAGGTTGTCAGTATAGAGGTATATGGGAAGCTATAGTATCTACAGTCGCTCTATTTATGAAACTTCCCTGTTGTGTGGTGAGGATTTGATAATCTGCATAAATTTCATCAAAATACACTTCATATCTTTCGAGATAATTTCATAGATGATCTCATGAATGATTTCAAACTAAAGTTGCTACACAAGCTTCATACGTTTACTGGAATCCTCTACAATTCACCTGGCCACGACGACATACATTACCTACAAACTGGGGATTTGTCAGGTTCAACTGGGCTGATATCTGGTCCAAAATCCACTGTGCTTTCTCCTGGTAAACACCTCTCACGGTGAACAATCGTCTCAGCTCGAATTCAATCCCAATAAGGAAGCGCTTGCACTGGAAATATCCACGAACCGAGACGGGTTCATTCGGGAGACGATACAATTCATCAATCCACAGACCATCACATGTAATGGCCCTCGCATCACTTTCAAACGCCAGCACTTTTGTCCCATTGGGTGGGGTGCCTATGAAGTATGTTCCATTGTTCTCCATCTTGAACACGGCCTTCAGGTCCGCCTCAAACTCCGCCGATATGTAGAGTGGACGTGTGTTCTGTGCCGCCAGCTGGAGGCCCGCCGCCAGCATCCACATCTTGTTGCCGAGCCGGGCACCTGCATATCACTGCATATTATTTCCATCGAAATTATATATTGATACGATACTGTATAATAGAGATATGATCCGATATCTGTGTGGTGTTTTTTATTATCATTATACCTGTTGTCAGTAGACTTTTTAGGATCATGCAACGATTTTCCCGTTTCAACTTAAATTAATTATACTAAATGCATAGTTTACAGTTAATTTTACTCTGGGACAAAAGAAAAATACATTATCTGTGATGTATGTAAGTAAGATTGCTGTCTAAAATTTTATTGAGCTGTGTGCGTTCAAAATGTATTGCACAATTTTCCCCATAAGCATAACATAGGGACCGCTGGTATCATCGCTCGCTCCATAATTCAGTTGAGTTTAGTCTGGTTGTCACAGTAGTTCCTGTTCTCGTGACTTTCATCCCCTATTGTTTATACCGGAAAATACACGCCTACTACCAAAACATCAGCAGCGTACACAACGTTCACGATAATTCTATTCACAATGTACTCCAATATATGGCACCCACTTACCGAAATACTCGTGGCACATGTAGATGGGTGGGGCCGCGTGCTCGCTGGGCTGTGCCCCTGACTTGAGCTCTGGTGGCCCCTTGCCCTGCTGCGCCAGTGTGATGTTCTGTTGCCGATGCAGCATGTTGAGGAGAAGGTTCTTGCTGCCGACGATAACATTGACCGCGGTGCTGTGGGCGAGCCGGTCGTCGATAGCGATGGCGGCCACCACCACGGTGGCAAGGCACAGAACAGCGGCGACCACGGCCAGCCGGCAGCGAGTCCACTGAAAGGGGGACACGCTGGTGTTGTGGCAGGCATAGGCAGATCAAGGGGGGCGGGGGCGCGCGACCCCCCTTTTCCACCTTTTCCGACCAAAATACTTCATTTTCGTAGGGCTTTTGATGAAATCCTTAAGTGCGCCCACCCACCCACCCACCTTTTTCCAAAAAACTTGGATCTGCCTATATGGCAGGTAGAGTGCAGGACCACAGGTTGTGTGACTAAATACGTTTGCAGTTCTGTGGAGGGTAACCTGGTGAAATCAAGTTTGTTGATAACTTAATTAAGAGACGGCCATGAAGTCATACACGATCCATTTAGCGGTCTTGACAGGGTGGGGTAGGAGGATTTTAGGGCCGGGCCATGAACTTTTGTCACAATGTTTGGGGGGCTATCAATCTTTTCACACACCTTTGAGGGGCGGGCAATCAATTTTGTCACGGAAAGTTTACCCCTCTTTGTTTTAGAGATTCTGTACTAAAATTTACTGTTTTTATATTATGGATAATGGTTAACTGACAAATATTACGTTAACTGGGGGGTTCATCAATTTTTATTACATGAAATAAGGAGGGGGCTATTGATTTTTCACAGCATTTTTGGAAAATCCTCCTATCCCGCCCTGTCATAAATACTGAATGGTCCCTAACAGAGACGTTCTAGTGATCGAGTGTTTCCCCCTCAGTGGCACTCACCCGCTCCCCGTCTTCTGCCATTGCTGGCGGCCACGACCACACTGCTCACGTAAACCCCTGCAAAACCAAACACCCAGTAAACATGCATGTATCAGCCCAGTACTGCGCCTTTACTGTTAGTTTAATCGGGCCAATCATGGCAAACAGTACTGGTCCATTTAAACACTGCACACTGGCTGAGAATTGGGCCAGTGCACGCAGGCTGTACCGGTCCAGAATGGACCAGAATTGGGCCAGTGCGGTTCGGTCTTAAGTGGGCCAGTAATGTAAGGTTTAATGTAATGGTCCAGTACAATGGACCAGTAATGACCCAGTTTTGGGAGATTTACCTACGTAGGGTCCAAAATCAGACGTGGACGTCCAGAAAACGTGTAAACCACCCAACTCAAACGTCAGTAAGACGTGGGGAATAGTGGGGATGACGTAACCCTTTGGTTTTGAAAACGTATGGAAAACGATATAAGGGCGTTTGAATGACGTGAGAACCACTAAAATGAATATCGCATAGCATATGCCTACGTTCGCCACGTTAGCAGAAATCAATGAAATCATGATTAATCATTTGAGTCCAAAACCACTGACGATAAGTGAAAGGTACAGATTTTTATCGCCGAGATCAACAGCCCAATGAACACCACACGCATGCCACTGTTTAACAATGTGCCTAAGAAGAGTGGGAGGAGCTTCATTTTAATGTGCCTAATAAGGAGTGGGAGGAGCTTCATTTTAATGTGCCTAATAAGGAGTGGGAGGAGCTTCATTAAAATGTTGACCTTTATTTCAACTCAGTACAGTTATACACACTTTATGAATATATTGCTACTTTTCCAGGCCGCGGATTGCTGGAGCACCAAAAGTGCAAAAGTGCATAACCTTTTTATTTCCTTATGACAAATGTCTAATTGGACAGAGTATGCAATATGTTATTAACTTTGAACCACTGGGCAAACATGGTGTCCCGTGGTTTAAATGAGGACCATGTACAAGGGAAAGAACCAGCCTACATACATTAAAATACCACTGGGGAAGGAGATCATCTTGTATCTAAAGAGGGAGATGTAGTTGATGGGACAGGAGAAGAGATTGGGGCAGAGGATGACTAAGGGGAACTTAGAAAGGTTTGGTGAAATTCTGCGTCTTGATATTGAAACACTAACAAACTATTTTACCATCGTCATTATCCCACACCATAAAATGTCGAGAATGTAATGTTATTGGTGAAAAATAGTTTCTTAGTTCAGTTCACAATTCACCCAAGAATTTAGGGCAATCACCCAATCTGCCTTTGCAATGGTGAATACTAGTCACCAATGTTGAAAGGGTTCAAATTTCACTTAAAACAGGCAATTCTGAATTCAAAAAGCTCAAGTTGGGCAATGACCAATCAAATTTTTCTCTTGCAGGCTCTCCGCTCCTCTCAATTGCCCATGGGCGTCCAGTGGTGGGGGTAGAAGGTTTGCGCGGCCCGCTTGTTGCTGGCCTCCCTGACGAATGGCTTTGTTGAAGTAGATGATGTCAGCCTCTGGCCTCCCGGCCACGCCGCCCAAAAAGCGAACGCAAGCCGAGGCTGACGGCGATGATATATGGGAGCTGAGGGCGCAAGCAGACTATCAATACGCGGCCCTAAACATGGACAAGTGAGCGGGTTAATTTTTGGTAGCGATCTTTAAAATGTTTCAAAATGGACATAAAATGGTGAAAAATGCCAAAAAATGTCATTTAAAATGAATATATTCATACAAAAATGATATATTAGTCACTTAAGTATGTATCTAGCTTAACATGATTAAAAATTGTTTAATAAAACATTTATTCATAACGTCAAATTTACGGCAATGATTCAGAATGATATTTTTGTCATCAACATCATTAGTCCCAGCCCCATACTCTCCATAATAGGCAACCTGGCAATGTAATGTCAACAACTGAATGTTTGAAATGTGTACGTTGGATATCAAATGTTCTACTTATAATTAATGGCGTACACAATATCCCAAGAGAACCCGGGTAAAAACGTAAATTGCGCACTCGATCGCTGGACCATGGTGTGCCGCCTCACCTGGTCGGAATGCTGGCGTCCGTCATGTTGGCGAAGGTTTCGCGGCACCAGTCCCGCTGTCGGAGGCAACCACAAAATGCACCCTGGAGCCGTACTTCTGGCGAAGTGGGTCATGGCCTTGTAGAAGTATGAGGCGCCTGGCACTCTCGACGCGATACATGGATTTTCGGGTTCTTTCAGCAGGTCGCTGCGCACATGCACGCCTGTTCAAACATACGTAGGCCTCCCTAAGAGCATAGAAAACTAAATTAAAATATCCATGATTCCACATTTTCGAGCCTTTTAAAGATGTAATGATAAAAAGGACTATTTCCAAATATGTGCAATGTGCTGCAATGAATATATTGGGCAGTGCCATACCCCCTCCCTCTCACTGAAATTTTCAGAAAAAACAAATGAGTATTTAGTATAGTTTCCTAGTATCCTTTACTAACATTTACTTAAAAAAATATGTGCTCTGTATATACCATATATAAGATGTGGACATGAAAGTTGTCAGTATATAGAGGTATATGGGGAAGCTATATAGTATCTACAATACGCTCTATTTATGAAACTTCCCTGTTGTGTGGTGAGGATTTGATAATGCATAAAATTTCATCAAAATACAATTCATATTTTTCGAGATAATTTCATGAATGATCCCTCATGAATGATTTCAAACTAAAGTTGCTGCAAGCTTCACACTTAAACTGGAATTTTTACGTTTCACCGCTTGAAAGTTCACGACGACATACATTACCTACAAACTGGGGATTTGTGGTTCAACTTGGCTGATATCTGGTCCAAAAATCCACTGTGCTTTCCCTGTAAAACTCTCTCACGGTGAACAATCGTCTCAGCTCGAATTCAATCCCAATAAGAAATCGCTTTGCACTGGAAATATCCAAGAACCGAGACGGGTTCATCCCGGGAGACGATACAATTCATCAATCCACAGACCATCACATATAATGGCCTTCGCATCACTTTCAAAATCCAGCACTTTTGTCCCAGTGGGTGGGGTGCCTATGAAGTATGTTTCATTGTTCTCCATCTTGAACACGGCCTTCAGGTCCGCCTCAAACTCCGCCGCCGATATGTAGAGTGGGCGTGTGTTCTGTGCCGCCAGCTGGAGGCCCGCCGCCAGCATCCACATCTTGTTGCCGAGCCGGGCACCTGCATATCCAAACATATTATTTCCATCAAAATATATATTGATACGATACTGGATTATAATAGAGATATGATCCAATATCTGTGGTGCTTTTTTATTATCATTATACCTGTCGTCAGTATGGCTTTTTAGGATCATGCAACGATTTTTCCTGTTTCAACTTAAATTAATTATACTAAATGCATAGTTTACAGTTAATTTTTACTCTGGGGGAGAAAGGAAAATACATTATCTTGATGTATGTAAGTGAGATTGCTGTCAAAATGAAGTTTTATTTAGAGCTGTGTGCGTTCAAAATGTATTTAATTTCTCCCATAAGCACAACATAGGGATGGCTAGTATCATTATGCTCGCTCCATAATCCAGTTGAGTTTAGTCTGGTTGTCACAGTAGTTCCTGTTCTCGTGACTTTCATCCCCTATTGTTTATACCGGAAAATACACGCCTGCTACCAAAACATCAGCAGCGTACACAACGTTCACAATAATTCCATTCACAATGTACTCCAATATATGGCACCCACTTACCGAAATACTTGTTCCATTGGCACATGTAGATGGGTGGGGCCGCGTACTCGCTGGGCTGTGCATCCCGCTGACGTGGGCTCTGGTGGCTTTGCCCTGCTGCGCCAGTGTGATGTTCTGTTGCCGATGCAGCATGTTGAGGAGGATTTTCTTGTTTCAACTTAAATTAAATATACTAATTGGTGCTTGAGGCGAGCCGGTCGTCGATAGGGATGGCGGCCACCACCATGGTGGCGAGGCACAGAACCGCGGCGAGTGAGGCCAGCCTGGCGGCGAGTCCACTGAAAGGGGACACGCTGGTGTTATGGCAGGCATAGGCAGATCAGTGGGGGCGGGGGGCGGATTCCCCCTTTCCCGACCAAAATTCTTCATTTTCGTAGGGCTTTTGATGAAATCCTTTAAGGCACCCACCCACCCCCTTTTTTTCCAAAAACCTGGATCTGCCTATGGCACATGTAGAGTGCAGGACCACGCGTTGTGTGACTAAATACGTTTGCAGTTCTCTGTGGGAGGGTAACCTGGTGTGTCAAGTTTGTTGATAGCAATTAAGAGACGGCCATGAAGTCATACACGATCCATTTAGCGGTCTTGGGGACCATTCAGTAATTATGACAGGTGGGGTAGGAGGATTTTAGGGCGGGCCATGAACTTTGTCACAATGTTTGGGGGGTTTTTGGGGGGGCTATCAATCTTTTCACACACCTTTGAGGGGCGGGCAATCAATTTTGTCACGGAAAGTTTACCCCTATTTCTTTTAGAGATTCTGTACTTAAATTTACTGTTTTTATATTAAGGATATCCATTAATAGGCTATTGGTTAAGTGACATATATTGCGTTAACTGTTGGGGGGGGGGGTCATCAATTTTTATTACATGAAATAAGGAGGGGGCTATTGATTTTTTCACAGCATTTTTGGAAAATCCTCCTATCCCGCCCTGTCATAAATACTGAATGGTCCCTAACAGAGACGTTCTAGTGATCGAGTGTTTCCCCCTCAGTGGCACTCACCCGCTCCCCGTCTTCTGCCATTGCTGGCGGCCACGACCACACTGCTCACGTAAACCCCTGCAAAACCAAGCACCCAGTAAACATGCATGTACCAGCCCAGTACTGCTCCTTTACTGTTAGTTTAATCGGGCCAACCATGGCAACCAGTACTGGTCCATTTAAACATTGCACACTGGCTGAGAATTGGGCCAGTGCGGTCCAGAATGGAGAAGAATTGGGCCAGTAATGGTATTGGGGGCCAGTAATGGTCCAGTATGTAAGGGCCAGCAATGGACCAGTAATGACCCGATTTTGGGAGATTTACCTATGTAGGGTCCAAAATCAGACATGGACGTCCAGAAAATGTGTAAACCACCCAACTCAAACGTCAGTAAGACGTGGGGAATAGTGGGATGACGTAACCCTTTGGTTTTGAAAACGTATGGAAAACGATATAAGGGCGTTTTGAATGACGTGAGAACCACTAAAATGAATATCGCATAGCATATGTCTACGTTCACCACGTTAGCAGAAATCAATGAAATCATGATTAATCATTTGAGTCCAAAACCACTGACGATAGGTGAAAGGTACAGATTTTATCGCCGAGATCAACAGCCCAATGAACACCACATGCATGCCACTGTTTAACAATGTGCCTAATAAGGTGGAGGAGCTTCATTTTAATTTTTAATATTGACCTTTATTTCAACTCAATTTTACACACTGACCATGAATATACTCAATTATACACACTTCATCCATTGCTGGATTGCTGAGCAAAAAGTGCAAAAGTGCATAACCTTTTTATTTCCTTATGACAAATGTCTAATTGGACAGAGTATGCAATATGTTATTAACTTTGAACCACTGGGCAAACATGGTGTCCCGTGGTTTAAATGAGGACCATGTACAAGGGAAAGAACCAGCCTACATACATTAAAATACCACTGGGGAAGGAGATCATCTTGTATCTAAAGAGGGAGATGTAGTTGATGGGACAGGAGAAGAGATTGGGGCAGAGGATGACTAAGGGGAACTTAGAAAGGTTTGGCTAAATTCTGCGTCTTGATATTAGAAACACTAACAAACTATTTCTACCACTGTCATTATCCCACACCATAAAATGTCGAGAATGTAATGTTATTGGTGAAAATAGTTTCATAGTTCAGTGGAGATTATAACCGCAAAAATGGTCCTAATAAAGAGGTGGTCTTAATATAGAGGTGGTCTTCATTGGAGGTTTGACTGTATGTAGATGAGGCGACGGTGTCTGATTTGAAATTGTGATGTAATGGATTAAATCAAGAGATATTTAGGCTCTAAATCATCAAGACTTATGCTGACACATCTATCGTGTATTATATGCCAAGGTTTAAGGGTGAAAATGTTATTATCTCCTACCTATATTATTTTAGCATATCCAAGAAGTGTTTTTTGTGCATTGAAAGAACAAGTACACTCACGGAAGGAACTAATACACTGACTGAAAAACAGAAAAAAAGATATAAAATTCCGGCGTTTAGTTTGCTTCATACTTACAAAAGGAAATGCGTGTAACTTGTGAAGAGGGTGATGAAATCCACTGGTTGGTGTCCTATCCAATGTTCAACAGAGAAAACAATTGCTACAAACATTCGCAAGCATGTGCCTAAACCTGAAATAAATTCATTTGGATAAAGTCCATAAAAACAAAGCACTTGGCGCATTTCATGCATAACGTTACTCATTGCATCTTACCAAGGTTTTAAAAAAGAAGTTGGCATTTTTCCATCGACAGCAACGATGTCGTAAAAGGCTGAACATTGCGCGATAGTTGCAATGTCAGCCACCTGTATTGCATATGAAAACATGGGAATGGAAAATGCTGCTAATATGTAATCTTATCCATCTTTGTTTTGGGGAGTATGCCGTATGCCGTTTCAAAACAAGACTAACATGTCACACGTGTGCGGCTAAAGGTCATAAAACCTACAACTGTGCTAAGCACCAATAACATAAACTATCACTATCGCCAAGCACATTCACATTTGCATATAATAATGCGCAGGGTCTCGGAATCGCAAAGCAAGTGCTACTAAAAACATGTTACTGAAAAATAAATTTGATGTAATTGGCATAACTGAATCATGGCGTGATGCTGATCACCCAATCTCTGAACTCAATGAAGACTATGCATGGATTGGTAAGGATAGAACTGTGGGGAAAGGTGGGGGCCTCGGTCTATTCATAAACACCAAGACTGTGTCAGTGCTAGACCCCAATGTACTGGAATCTGGTAATGACGATTTCGAACGTTTCTGGGTCAATCTGGAAATAAACAAGGAAAAATTAACCATAGGCATCACATACTTCCCAGAAGATAATGAGAAACAATATTTCACCAAAGCCACCGACCTACAGAATGAATTAATCAATAATATCGGACATCTCCAAGGAAATGGACATAAAGTACTCCTTCTAGGAGACTTCAATGCAAAACTGAAAAATGATGTACGATCTTCAAATGGTATCCTGCTGAAGAATATCACAAGCGTGACAGGTATGGTTAATGTAAACCTGTCATCTAAATGCACTGGTGAAGTAACATGGTCTAGAGGACTACAGTCATCTGCGATTGATTATGTTCTTTGTTGTCCAAAAATGTACAAACTCATCAATCATATGATCATTGACGAGGAAAAAGAATACTCAATTGGAAGCGATCACAACTTCATAGTACTCAAAACAACCCTATCACCAGCCTTAGCAAACAACGAAAAGCCAAATACAGCTATACAAAAATGGAATATAAGTGATAAAACTGACTGGGATCTATATCATTCACAATTAAGCAAAGCATTTGATGCGTGGTGTCACAATAGCCTCACCAGTGTGGATGATCTCTGGTCTGATATAAAATCTCGAATAATAGCTGCAGCTGAGGCCTCGATTGGATATAAAAGTTACAAAAATAAACGAGAATTCTGGGACAAGGAGATAGAAACTCTAATAAAGGATCGCAAAAAGGCAAATAAGCTATATAATACATGGGCAAAAAACCCATCCTCTTCACCAGAACTCTTAAATATTCTTTGGGATGACTACCTTTGTAAAAAGAGGAAGGTGTCTGATACAGTAAAGGTAAATATGGTGAAGCATAAAGTAAATATCATTATAAAAAACTCAGCTAAATCTTCATCTAATGCAAAACAGTTCTGGAAAACTCTTAAAGAGATCAAAACAAAAAATAACTACCCATTCCAAATACGTGACCCAGATAATAATGAAGTAATAATCACAGACCCACTAATCATAAAAAAGAAACTGGGGGTCTATTGGTCTAAACTGGGAGATGGAAACGACACTCGCCGTGTCGACCACCACAATACACTGAAAGAGCTTGAAAATAAAAGTGGCGATGAAACAGCACTAAAGACTTTTACATTCGATAAGGAGCAAATAAAAAATGCAATTACAAAACTAAAAAACAATAAAGCAGTTGGGACAGATTCCATTCCTGGAGAGTTCCTGAAATATGGACAACAATGCATAGTTAATGCTTTGCAAATTTTATTTAATAAGATAAAACTGCTTGAAACTATTCCATCAGAATGGTATGAAGGATTAATCAAGCCGATCTTCAAGGAAGGTAATAATGAAATACTGAACAATTACAGGGGAATCACCATAACATCCACAGTATATAAAACTTTAGCCACAGTTCTTGAAAACCAATCTATGAAATACATGGAATCAACTAATGCCTTTGGTGAAAACCAAGGTGCTTTCCGTCATGGACGCAGATGTGAAGACCAACTATTTGCATTAAAGGGCATATGTGCAGTCCGCAAAAGTAAAAAACTCAAAACATATCTAGCGTTCATAGACATATCCAAAGCATTTGATACAATAAACAGAGATAGCCTTTTTGTACATCTATGGAAAAAGGGGATTCAAGACAAAGCTTGGCGTATGATCAGGATGCTCTACAAAAGAGTGGATAACAAAGTTATTTTTGGCAACATTGAGTCTGATGTTATTGACATACCAAATGGAGTTAAGCAGGGATGCGTTCTCTCTCCCCTACTCTTTAATCTTGTTGCTTCAGACCTAAACGACATGCTATTCAACATAGAAGGCATATCTATTAATAAAATGAATGTCAATGCTCTTCTATATGCAGATGATATAGTGCTAATTGCAAAAAATGAAAACGATCTAGAACTGCTACTGCAGATTGCTGCAAACTTTGCAGATAAATGGAGTTTAAGTTTTAATGAGAAAAAATCCCAAGTTTTAGTTATGGGCAAACGCCTATCCCCAAAAATGTGGCAGCTTGGTAATAAATATATACAAGAAACTAACTCCTACAAATATCTTGGTGTATATATCAATAGGCAGTTGAAGGATCATACTCATATATTGGAATACCTAAAAAAGAAGTCAACAAAGATGGAAGGCTATGTGCGTCATTTACTTGCCAGCCATCTGGATATAAATAGGATAGAGTTTGGAAATGCGCTCTGGTCTCAGGCTATTCTTCCCAGTATCTCCCACTGTGCGTCTGTATGGTTTGAACAATAGTGACAATTATGCTAAATGTCTAAAATCAATCCAATATAACTTTGCAGCTAAACGTCTCAAACTCATCCAATATAACTTTGCAAAAGCGGTCCTGAAGATAAACTCAAAAGCAATGCCAAATTATATAGCACTAATGGGTGAACTTGGCTGGACCCCAATTATTGATCACCTTGATTTAGTACGAATTAAATACTTACAACACCTACAAAATATGGATAATGGCCGCCTGACAAAAATAATATTCAATGAAATGATTAAAATTAGTCCAGAAAATACCAGGTGCCCATTCAACTTTATCAAAAGCACCAAAGAAATACTTACCCGTAATGGACTGGATTTCATGTTCGAAAACCTCGATAACCTGGACATATCGTCCCTTAAAAGGGTCCATATAACTAACAACATACTGAATGTCCAACATATAAGATCAACATCATCATCACTCCGCTATTATTTCCTCCATAAACCATTGTATGAATGCGCACCTTATCTTAAAGATTCAATTACCAACTACAGTGCAACGCTTCTAAAGCTGAAATTAAGATGTGGCATTTTACCAATAGGTGAGAACCTAAAGAGACAAAATCGTAGTGATGGATGCTGCAAATGTGGGGCATTTGAATCCGCAAAACATTTTATACTTTATTGCCCGTTTTATGAAGATGCCCGTATGCATATGTGGAGGAACATTTTTAAATATAACAATGAGTTTAACATATTTAATGATTTTTATATTACTGAATGCCTTTTAAGTGACAGAAGTGATGTTTTTAATATGTGTTTTATAAAGTTTATTCAAGAGGCGTGGGAAATAAGAAACAATATTTTAGGAAGTGCTCTGTAACTAATACTATGATATTATTTTATTACTCTACTATACTATATTATTTGTACTACTTGATTTTATTTTATTGAAACCCGTAACAAAGGGTCTTTTACTGCATTTTGTAAATATTCTTAATAAATGCTGTTAAATCACAAATCACAGTATGAGATTCATTGATAAATCTAGATCTGATAAAGATGATACATTTGTAAACGCTGTATGTTATGAATAATACGTTTGTACCATTTATTCATTATGTATTCTTTCAATAAGTCTCACTATTGGTCATTTTTACACTAATTTTGAAAGTGCATGTATTCTTGTGTTGCGTGTACAGGTCGCACGTAACAGTGATGTGTATACGGACGTTAGTGGCAGTGCTCAAGTTATTGGCAACACCAAAACCACTTATTAGCATTCAATAAAAAATATCTATTGGCGCTCGTAACAGCTTTCACTATGTCCAGTTATAGCACAAGAAGCAGACCACACACAGCCCCCTTTGAATTGTCTTAATATACTACCCCCTCTGGTAAATATTCTATCCATTTTGTCTCCATTGTGATAAGTAATCTGTGCAACAGGAACTGTGCAGTTATTATGAATGAGGGTGGCCATTTGGTGTATTACAAAATAAACATGAAGAATAGGACAGCTGTTAAGTGATAACGATAAGCGTCAATGTTTAGACTGCATTAGACATGCATGATTATAAAGATAGGCATTAGTTTGGATGTTGCCAATAACTTGAGCACTGCCAACGACTTAGGACAATGTCTATACATAAGTATTGTGAAACATCTTGTATATAAGTTACCAAATTGACTATTGATATTAAAAACTACTTTGTATAACATAATTGTATTTCAACATGAAATATTCTTGAAGATGAAAAATTTTATACAACCGTGCATTGATAGTATTACATTATTATTACGTTTATGTATTCACTCTTTAGTAATTATGTACATAAATATTGCTGCAGCGGCTGATTTTGTTAGAGCACTGTAAACTCATTCCCTGTTGACAAAAATGTACACAGTTGAACACACACCAATAAAGTGTCACCATTGGACAAGTAGAGCGGGTTGCTGCTAAAAAACAAAAAGTAATGCCGGGCACCTACAGAACAGGTTCTGATTATACGGGGACGTGATGTAGAATCTCTCATACAGCACTACATTAACAACCATTAACAACCATTAAAGTTTCGAAACGAGAGAGTGACGTCGTCACTTATTAACAGGATACAACAACACGCATTATTGACAATGGGTGATTGCCGTTGTCTTCAAAAGAGAAGTAACATACATTTACTTATTTGACTAATTCATTAAATTAAGAATTGTCATTTCATTAGAGAAATTGCACAAGACAGGGATTATTGGAAAAAAACTAACAAAAGAGATGGTGTAAGTGAGGCAGGCAGAGGTGGTCAACTCAGCAAATACGCTTATGAATGAATGAATGAATGAATGAATGAATGAATGAATGAATGATTGAATTATGTTCACTACAATGAAATCAATTTTATTTTCGTAATACGCTAAAGAAGCACAGTTTTCAAATATTCAGTCAAATCATCCTCTAATTAGTTAATAAATTATTATGAATTATAAATTCATAAATATAAAGTATTCATTTCATAGTTACCATAATGTAATATAAGGCTGTTACATATTACCCTTTTATCTTTATTAACACATTAAATGCATTCATTAGTAACTAAAGCTCGAGAACTAAAATACTACCAGTATTTGTTACATTTAAAAAAACATCACTGAATTATTGCATTACCATTTATGTACCATTAAGACATCCATACATGGATGTAATGTTATCATTAATGCTAAGCACGTGTGTACTTACATAGATATATAGTAACAATTAACACTAAATAACTTTTGCTTGATCTGCATTTAAAATCTAAATATTTTTTTATTGTCTATCTAAAATCTAAATAATTTTGTCAGCCTGCTTAGTGAAATCTTGCCAAATAAATAGGTACACAAAATCACGATTTAGATATTTCAGCATAATAATATAATAATAATATTCATAACAATATCACAGTCATTCATTCTCTGGGATTTAAGTATCACTTGAACACATACGCAAATCAGCCAAACTACATAATGCATGCGTACCCTATCTTACTATGCAATTTCTTTCATATAGTTTATACTATCAACAAAATATAATTATTGCCAATCAAATACACACATGGGAACTGAGCATTAAACAAATTGTGAGCTTATAGTCTAGTTTTTGCCTAGTTTACCAGACTTTAAAATGGAATAATATCAACTTAATATAAATGGAATAATATCAACTTAATATCTACAAACAATTTTACAAGGAAAGTACAAGATAAGTATGAGCAATGATCATTGCAAGTTGATTGATATAACACACCACAGTACCCTATTATTAAGCAATATTACCGAGGTGATCACATTTTGTGCCAATCTGCTTATATCCTGGTAAACTTGTAGAACAAAAAACATATATTTGACAGGAGTTTGTATTAGTTAAAAGATCATCAAAGAACAGAAATGTATTAGTGATTAATGTCTACAAGACAAGGAAATATAAATAACAATCAATATACAATTCTTTGAAGTTTGGTTATAAACAATGCCAATTGCTGGCAGACGTCTAACTTTCATCATACAGCTGTTTACAAATAAACATGCTAGAAAGAAATATATTATTAGATATAACTGCCACCTGATCATCGTACACGTTTATCACATCAACACAAATTTAGACATTAACCAGCAAATACGGACACATTCAGGAACTCCGTCTTTCCACAGACAATTCCCATAGGCGGATCAAAGGGGGGAATTTGCCCTCCCTTTTCCCCACCAAAATACTTCATTTTCGTAAGGTTTTTGATGAAATCCTTAAGTGCGCCCCCCGCCTTTTCCAAAAACCTGATCTGCCTATGATTCCAGAACGGAACAGCATAAACTCAGACACTGCCAACTGCAGTTCTGTAGACACATTTTATACCAGGCTACATGCCTTGCACAGGAGAGACTGAGTAGCATTACGTACTACCTTCCATCTGCCCATATGCTGATACAGCCCTGAAGATTATCATACAGATACGGATACAGAACTCCAACTCCAATATCAGAGATTAAATAATAGATCTACTGCACAAACAGACAGATCTACAGCTCTACTGCTAAAATGTACATGTAGCATATCACACAATTGATTTTACACAGTTTTTCTTAAGTTCATTTTTCATTGATAAAGCATAACTGAGTTAACACAGGTTATGAACAGCAAATCACTACTGAACAGGATCGTCAGTTTGAATCATAAAAAACAGCAGATGCTCTTCATGTTATTCATCTTTCAAAAACGAAAGTTTACTTGTATTATCACACATAATAATCATGAAGCATAAAATATAATCATATTACATTTGTGCAACTGACAAACATATTTATATTCGTAAAGCAAAGAAATAAAAAATCTATGACTAACGTAAAAACGGATTCTTGACCATCTGGTGTATGGAATCATTAACACATTTAATTAAAGCATAGGATTATTTTGAGCTTAGAACTTTCAATCTACATGTATGTATTTTGAAAACAGATAATAAAAGAAATAGTCTATTAACTTGAGCATTAAACAGGTGCTTTTTTTGGTCACAATTGTCTTTCATTTAAAGTTGGCATACGTGTCATATCGCAGAATGTAGGTCTGTACCATTTCATACAGGAACTTGTACTGCGCCTGACAATAAAAAATAAACAAAACTTGCTATTTCTTTTATCATTGACTGGGCATTTATGGTTAACAACTAATAAGGTACTTTACTTAACTGAAAAATTATCTCTATACAAAACCGAATGTTTGGCTTATTGCTACAATGTACAACATAACTATTGATGTATAATTAGAGTGATTCATTCGATTGAAACTATAACAATACTATAGCGGTATGAGGCATATCCAAACTTTATAGCTCCCTTCATTTCCCCTCCCCCACCCTTACACCCCACAACCCGCCCATCCACTCACCTCTGTAGAGATGAAGTCTGTCCATGATTTCTTGATGTGCTTCACTGAGGTGAATATGTCCACTTCCTGCTCCACTCTCAGCTTCTCTATAATGTTCAGACAGGCACAGAGGAGACCAGTTCTATCCACACCATTCCTACATCAGAAAGAAACGTTTTAACAAACCATTATTGCATAGATAAGTCATTAATGTTGTACATGTAAGCACATTTTTTACCATAGTCTTAGTCAGGCCAATATAATGGTGTGGTCACTTTGATCAAAGATGCTTAAAGTGAATACATAGTTTACTTATTAATTATGATTTCAATGTGTATGCACGTTTGACTAATATATACAAGTGAACATATTACATGTATAACCAGTACATAGAAAAATAGCTAAAAATGAATTTGATCTTTGTAGATAGTATAGTTCAAAGTGCAGAGGTAGAATTTAACTTTCTTTCGGACTGGTAAAGTTTTGTTAGGGATTACAAATTTTACCACCAATTTAGCAAGCATTAATGGCAATATCTGCAATCCCCGCTGCCAAAATTTTACGAGGGTCACCCAGCTTCACATATATATATCTAGTGACTATGCTTATGTTCAAACTCTCATTGTAAAATATTCAAAATCGTGAAACACAAGTGATATAACCATGCAATTTCGATTCTGACAATCTGAAAGAATATATACTTCAAAATGTGGTAAATATTGAGTGGTACAAAATTGCTTGTGCCAAAATTTTCCACTATCAAAAGTAGAAAATCAAATGGGCAATTGCCAGTGTGCCAACTGTTAAATTCCATCCCTGCTTCAACAGATGAGTACTTTCCAAAAATATACACATAAGAAATGTCTCATGACAGAGTATAACTCACATGCAGTGGATGATGACCTTGTGTTTGCCTTTGCCGTACGTCTGCTGCCATTTTTCTATCTGATCCACGAGGTCACACATGACTCCTGGGTCTGGGAGTTCACAATCAGCTGGCCAGACGTCATGTAACACAAACTGACGAACAGGGATTTCAGGCTGCAATAAAATCAGGCAAATGATTAGTCAGCACAATACAGCAAATGAACTTTATATAAACATAGGGTAAATTTTAGGGGTACGAGTACTAGTATATTTGTAACAGGTTTTAAGCTTGTGTAAAGAAGAAAACATTTGAAATAAGATTTATTTATGCCAATTTAAGTTCACATTCATAAAATGGTCACTTTTGAAATATTAAATTATAGTAAAAATTCATGTCTTGTTGACAAAAATTAAGAAAGTCTTCATACATCTGAGTTATGCACAAGCGTCATGTCTCGGACCAGGATGTTGGGGTGCTCAGTGTTACATTCAGTTTGTGTGATGGTCATCAGGTCAAAGGTAATAGATGATTCTTCCTCACTTGGCCAGTATACACCACAAGTCTGAATCCAGAGTGAAAAATATGTTCATAAGTAAAATAAACCCCATTTACCTGCCATATCATGGTAGAAAAGACCATGACAATTAACCAATGGTTTCCAGTTTTCAGATGTGGAGATAGAATGGTTCAAGTAACAAAGTTTGAATTTGAGTATTAACTACTTTTTAATATTCTAAATTAGTGTTTTATATCTCAATCGCTATATACATTGAGTTTTACTATTTTCTGTGTTACGCATATTATGTTTTTTACCATTGTTGTTTTTTTTTTCTGTTTTTCCCCTCTTTATTAATTGTAAATATAACTTTACATATTTTTATACTTTTAAATAAAATGTACTTTAAGTATTATTCTTAAACAAATAACTAAATAGATAGATGAAAATAAATTACCTCATCCATATCCTTCTCTTCATTAAGCATCACAATGCAGTTTGCGCTGTGATCATTTACGAGTCTCCAGATGTCAGCCACGGTGTTCGGCAATGGCGCCTGGGTGGCAAGCAGAGCGTCTCTGCTGTGATAACTCTGCAATATGGATACTCATTTTTAAGACCAGTTCAAAAATTAATTCTATATATTATTCAATATCTTCAATTTTCAATCTTTATTTCCATCTGCCGTACAGGAAAGTTGGTGCATTGTGACATAACATGTGCATAATTTAAAGTTATTCGTACTTAATAATATAAATGTAAATGTCAGTGTTTGATGAATGAAAACAAAAATGTCATGATATTTACGCCGACAAAGGTAGCGTTGATGTAGTCAGTTCCATCTTTTACCCTTGTGCTGAGGTAGGGCCGGCACATGTCACCTGGGGAAAAAATTATTAATCTAATACATTGTACATGTATCTATCATTGAAACTATAGGTAATTTCTACATGCTATAAATGCGTAATGACAAAATAGCCCAAATTCATTTTATTGCACTAACAATGTGCAGGATAAATCATCTAGATCAAAGGCATTGGCATTATTGTATGTGGTCTTCTATATTTCTTTAGATCACAAGTATATTCTTTGCCAATTTCACTTACTTGCATATATTTCAGGGAATCTGTTTTTATCAACATTTTCTGGTCTCAAAGCAGATGACTTGCCCATGTCACGGTTGTGGGGATGGAATTCTGTCAAAATCTGGAAACATATTTTCATATTATACACTATGACTGTGGCGTGTATTGTGGGAAGTGACGTCAGTACTTTAGTTGTTATGAGTAACGTTAATGATGTAAAATGTTGTAATTATTCACATCATTGACTTTTATGCAAAACGTTCCATGACACAATTTTATTCACAATACCATACATGATCACGCTACATTTCGTTTACATTTCATTATTCCATTTATTACATTATTCTCTACACAGTTGCTCAAAATCATTTAACACAAAGTTTGAGAATCAATATAGGAGATGTCATGTATTCTTTTCATCATTCATTAATAGAACAGAACAGAGAGTATAGTCAAAAAGGTACGTAATTTTATTCAATTCACAAATTTTCGCATCTTCAATGCTTTCTCAAGAGAAAAAAAAAAGCAGCTCCAAGAACTTTTTAATACTATAGTTTACTAACTTGTACTAGCATCACAAAGGTACTACCGTAAACTGTTCCTCGAGCTTGGACACGGCTGCGCCTGGCTTCTTGCTGCTCCACTGTTTGTACGTGGGAGGCAGCTTGGCTGTGGACACTGTGGTGTCGCCCACCCTAATGCTCTCCACCAGCGCATCATACACAAAGATGTACTGCTCCTGGAATGTGACGCATGAGAGGGTGATATTTCGAAAAGTAACCCTTAAGAAACAATTATGAAATATATGAATTATCTTCAATATACAAAATGATGGATCACTATAAGAAATTGAATGACATTGAAGTTATTTTGCTGGGTGTCTATGTTATTCTAGAACTTTGTAAGAAGTATTTCTGGGGCATTGTATACAATTTATTTTGATATTGATATAGATATTACTCTTAACAAATTCACTATCACATCACATACTCACCAATGTCTGGATCATGTTCATCCTCTGTGTCCTCATCAGATTGACGTAGCCAAACACGTCCACCTGTTTCTCGGCCTCTGCCTGCTGCAGCAGATAGTCCAGGGCCAGGTACGTGCCCGTCCGACCAACGCCAGCACTGTAATATAATGTATAAATGTTTTGTCACACCTGTGTCATGTATAACGTTACTCAGTGGCACTAAATACTTTTATGTTTAGTATCAAAACATACATTCTAACATTGCATATGGTATGAATATTAAAGTTGTTGTTTAATCATTTCATTTGGGCAACGCATATTGCATGGTACTCTTCAAATAACAGCAAAAGGTCATTCACTATTTTTTGTTAAAAAACATTGAAAAGACATTTAGAAACCACAATAGAGCTGCAGTAACCTTGTTTTCAAGTGATATATTTAAAATCAATACCTGCAATGAACAAGAAGAGGTCCTCTTGCACCACTGTTGTATGATCGTACCCTTCTTTGGAAGGAGAGCAGTGGGAAGGCGTAGTCAGGGATTCTCTTATCTTGCCATGATGTGAAATGGAAATGCATCACTTGACGATGGCCAGTTGACTAAAATAAAATAAACAAATATTCAAATTGAGCTGGCGATGTAGTGTGTCAGACTTTTATGTAAATAATAATATGGATTAATTTTTTTAGTTCTATATAGAAAATCTATTGGTAACTTTAGAAGTAGTCTCTTATCATGTGATAATTTACTAGTCAAAACCATTGTAAATGGTGTATTTTTTTAACTTTAATTCTAGTCATGCTGCTGTTTGGAGAGTGTACCTTTTCTAATGGTATTGTTATAATCAATATATTATTTTATATCACTATTTCTATAATGTATGGAGTCTTATATTCTTCAATAAACTATTATTATTATTCAATTCTTTGCACTAATCACTCTATAGTCCCAAAACCCTAGCACTACAGTTTAGCATCATGAAATATATATCACATTTGAATCATCCTGTGGAACATAATGCACCCAGTACTCACCCCTTTGGAGACATTGAAGATGCTGACGGTGTAGTCCGCGTACTCCTCCACACTGACCGTGGTCACCGTTATATGGTCGTAGTCCACGCTCTCTCCCTGATGCTCCGGCCAGTAACGCTCACACTTACGCTGGAAGAGGGGGATTACGAGAGCATGATAAAGCTGCTGAAATTTACTACATATTACTTAGATTGGATTCAACGTAGTTTTCTAATTTATATCAATCATTACCTATTAACTTACATAGAAGGATAGACATTTTTACACAGTTTACAATTATAATAATGTGTTTTAATGGTTTAATCTGTTAAGTAGGTACTACATGTATATTGTTCAACTGATAATTTTACACTGTATATTTTACTTTTATGTCATTGCTATTGGTGTTTTAACTTGAAAAGGAGCCTTTAGGAGCTAAAAAATGCTTATGAATAAAATCA
>CM032662.1:7846111-7864023 GCA_019095985.1 Streblospio benedicti
GGGCCCTTTCTGGTTTTGTTTTTTTCTATTTGTTTTATGTGTATAGGTGAGATTAACAATCAAGACGCAAAAAAAGAACGATATTGAAAATTCATATCAGAAGCTAAAATACCAAATTATAGAATATCAAGTTGATTTCTTCAAAATGTAATAACATTGTGATGGATAAATTGAGATGTTTATGCAAGCCAAATGGCCTGGTCTTCGAAATGGATCATATTTACTAAATCGTATGTGATTCAAATGTAACATTATCACAAGCAAAACCATTGAAATGTTTACATCAGTTTGAAGCATAAAATGGTAGTTTGAAACGTAAAATCAGTGGTTATATCTGGATCCTCAACTGTTCAAATAATGGATGTCAAGTTAGCAACAATGCTTTCTTTAAATTTCAAAATACATTAATAACGAAGTGTCCAAGCTTTAATAAAACTATTCATTTGGTACAACATTGTTGCTAATAATCTATTGTGCCTTATTTCAACATCCTTTTGAAAAAAATAACATACTTTCCCTTTCTGTATTTTTGTATGTTAAAAATCCTCTGTCAAAAAGCATTTATTTAAATATGAGCAATACAATTGCATGTGTTGGGTCGACATATTAAATTAGGTACAAAATTACAAGATATTTTATAACAAACCAAATCACATACCAAAGAAAAAGATCAGACATTTACCAACATTTATTAAGAAATATAAACGCTTGCCACGGCCCCTTCAGTAAATTTAACAAAATTTGGACATTTGACCCCCCCAGTAACATTTTTTCAAGAATCAGAAATATTTGACCCCCCATATTCTTCCATTCCTCTATTTAAACTTGACCCCCCCACAACTTCCATTTTAAACTTCTGACCGCCCACAACATTCAAATTCAAACATTCTGACAACCCCACAACATTTTTTCAACATCTGACCCCCCCGGTTTTTTTTTGACTCAATTTCAACGTTTTAATAATGACTGGCCCTGATAACAGTTTCTAATAGTTAAATAATTGACCTGCTTTGGAAATCATTAATTATTGACCTTGATAAAGTTATGTAATAATTTTTTGTTATTTATTGAGTTACATTTGTGTAATATGGACTTTTAGTCTGATACAAATAAATAAAAAATAAACAAATTTTGCCATTTTCTTAATATAAAGTGTATTCAGGGCCATACAGTCATATACATATGTACCACTCTATTAGTTTAAACTGGAAAACGATTCGTTTGAAAAAGAATTAAGGTAGCCACTGAAACCAAGAACATTTTGTGGCTTTTTTTTTAAAATAAGTGTAATGGGGCCCAGGTGGGTTGAAATAGTCCTCCGCTATGAAGACTGTGGATTAAATATACTTTTTGGACCCATTATATTAGTTTTCAAGTGCAAAAATGATGTATTTTAAAGAATTAAGGTGGCCATCAAATTAAAATTTGTATATTTTCTGCACCACAGGTATGGTGGAGTCTCACTCAATGGAGAAAGTGGATATACATAGTTTTTTAGACACATTCTATTACTTCAAGTGAAAAATGTGTTTAAAGAATAAGGTGGCTACTGTATCACTATTAAAATCTTGTGGTTATTTAAAGTGGGCCTACATGGTGCAGAAATGGGGTCTCTGGGAGATACATTGATTCATAATTTTGGTCCCATTCTATTAGTTTCATGGAAACAATGTATTTAAAGAATTAGTGTCAAATTAAAATCTTAAGGCTTTCTAAATTAATGGTGAAATGGTGTCTCCCTCCAAGGAGACATTGATTCATATACTTTTAGACATTCATTAGCTTCAAGTGGAAAACAATGTATTTTAAAAGAATTAAGGTGGCCATTGTACCATTAAAATCTTGTATTATTTTTCAAATTCAGCCTCTAGTGGTGAAATTAAGGTCTCCTCCAAGGAGCATATTGGATTCATACTTTTTGGACCCATTCATTAGTTTTTCAAGCCTAAAATATCATCATCGTCGCAGTTGTTGTCGCCGCCGCCATCATCATCAGTTTTTTATTGGGCGGTGCAGGGGTAACGCCCACATCAGTGACCCCTTCCAGGTAAAGGGCTGGCTGCACGCATGGCCAAGCTTGTACAAATTACAGAGACTCAATTGGTTCTCTCATGAAGATCAATTTCCTATCCTCTCTGTCACCCGTTTCCATGAAATCTTTGGTCTACTGTTCCAATGACTACCACTTCATCACTTGCATAACCCATGCGCCGTCTTGATGGCCCCACTTCCTGACTGTACCACGGCAGCCATACCACCGATTCGCCCTCTCTCCCCTTCAGAATGAGATCAAGGTCTCCGCGCCAAGAAGCTCAAAAAGCTTTCTTGAACTTGTGGTGGCAATGTCATCTGGCTTCATATTGCAGATCTGTTCGATCGTTGCCCTATCGTTGCGTTGCAAACGCGAAAAAGTTTGGCTTGCTAAAGCGCCATGTTTACAGCATGGAGCATGCACTCTGGTACAAGTGCTGTAAAATGTCCCTGCGTCTTGTAGTGATAGGTGACGCATAAAAGAAGAACTGTGGCATACTTGCGAACTTTTCCGCTGCTCACGAGTTGTGGTTGCAGCATCACAGCTACCGGCAGAGCATGTCTCCTGTAAAACAACCTTCCAGCTTGTCGGGTTTCCACTGACCTCACTCGTTGGTCTGACATCGATGGCTTGCAGTTCCCCATCACTAAGGCACTTGGAACTTGGGTCCCTGTTATTTTTTCGGGAAGTTCACTTACCCTTATGCACCCACTCTTGCAGCCACTTGATTGTGGGTCCGTAATGCACCCTTTATCCATCTCTTATTGGGAATATTGTAATTTATGGGTTTATTGACATGTTCATTAATGTTTAGAATGCATTGGTGTTCTCATGATGTTACAAGAATAGAAACGAAGGGATTGATGAGCCTCACGAAATCACTATCGTCAGAGTGGGCTTTCTTTTATGAAAAGAGTCACTTGTTTGTGGTCCTTAGAGGCCCTTTCTGCTTATTGAAAGTATTAATGTACATTGCCTATGTTGTCTCCTACTGTTTACAATGGTTTATAACCTTATGATGTTACCAAATAGAAAGGAAGACCACAGATGAGCTGCTGTTTTGGGACCACCTATCATCAGGGTGGGCTTTTTGGGAGCAAAAGAGCCACTTGTTTGTGATCCTTAGAGGACCCCTTATCCATCACTTATTGGGAATATTGTAATTTGTAATAGTTTATTGACATGTCTACTAATGTTTAGAATGGATTATAAGTACCTCATGATGTTACAAGAATAGAAACAAAAGGAGACAGATGAGCCCCTGTTTGGAACCACTGATCATCAGAGTGGGCTTTTTTAGTAAAGAGCCACTTGTTTGTGGTCCTTAGAGAACCCGTTATGCTTCTTTAATTTTAGAGTATTGTAATGTATATTGGTCTGTGGACATGTCTACTACTGTTTAAAAACGGTTTATATATGTATGTCATGGTGTTACTCGAACAGAACAAAGGAACTAGACGAGTCTCGCTGTTTGGGACAACCTATCATCAGGGTGGGCTTTTCTTGAGCAAAGCCCTTTGCTTGTGGTCCTTTGGAGGACCCTCATCCATATTTTATTGAGAATTATGTAATGAATATTGGTCAAGGCGATGTTCACTAATCTTCAGAGGGATTACAAGTACCTCGTGGTTTTTACTAGAATGAAACAAAGGAGATTAAATGAGCCCCTGTTTGGAACCACCTATCATCATCAGTGGGCTTTTTGGACCAAAGAGCCACTTGTATGTGGTCCTTTTGGAGGACCCTTTTGTTTCTTTTATTGAAGGTATTGTAATGTATATTTGTCTAAGGACATGTCTACTACTGTTTATAATGGTTTATTTGTACCTCATGATGTACTCCAACAGAAACGAAGACAACTAGATGAGTCGCTGTTTGGGACCAGCTATCATCAGGGTGGGCTTTTTTTGGAGCAAAGCGCCACTTGTCTGTGGTCCGTATATGACCCTTTAACCATCTCTTATTATCAATATTGCTAGAATAGAAAAGAAGGCAACTAGATGAGCCCCTGTTTGGAACCACCTATCATCAGAGTGGGCTATTTTAGGCAAAGAGCCACTTGTTTGTGGTCCTTAGAGGACCCTTTATGCTTCTTTTATCGAAAGTATTGTAATGTATATTGGTCTAAGGACATGATTACTACTGTTTAAAAGGGTGTATAAGCACCTCATGATGTTGCTCGAACATAAACAAAGACAACAAGATAAGTCGTTTGGGGACCACCTATCATCAGAGCAAAGAGGCACTTGTTTGTGGCCCCTAAAAGAACCACTTCTTTATCTTTTATCACACCGTATTGAGGTCTAATGGACGTTTGGTAGTTTCACAATCGATAAATGTAGCACATGGTGTACATTGAATAGCAATGAATACCATTCTATCTTCTAGCTTTTGTCCAGTAAACACATTTATGAAAGAGCACCTTTTTGCGCTTCCTGTCAACAATGGCTGAATAATTAGGTACAGTGGTACAGTGGCCACCTTAGTTCTTTTAAAATACATTGTTTCCCACTTGAAACTAATATAATGCGTCCAAAAGTATATGAATCCACTGTCTCCCTTGGAGGGAGCCCCCATTTCACCATACTTTGGGCCCCACTGTAGAAAATAGCCACAAGATTTTAATGGTACAGTGGCCACCTTAATTCTTTTAAAATACATTGTTTTACACTTGAAACTAATAGAATGGGTCCAAAAGTATATGAATCCAATGTCTCCCTTGGAGGGAGACCCCATTTCACCATACCTGGGACCCCACATTAGAAAATAGCCACAAGATTTTAATGGTACAGTGGCCATCTTAATTCTTTTAAAATACATCGTTTTCCAGTTGAGACTAATAGACTGGGTCCAAAAGTAAATGAATCCACTGTCTCGCATGGAGGGAGACCCCATTTCACCATACCTGGGGCCCCATTGGTAGAAAATAGCCACAAGATTTTATTGGTACAATGGCCACCTTAATTATTTCAAAATACATTTTTTTCCACTTGAAACTAATAGAATGGGTCCAAAATTCCTTATGAAAGTCATCCATTGTTCATATGCCCCACGTATGGGGATTTTCGATTTTGAAACCTGGGGCCCCACTTTGGTAAAATGGCCACCACATTTTAAACAAACATCGCCACGCAGCTTTGAACCCCATTAGAATGGGTCAAAAGGAATATGAATCCAGTAATATTTTAATGAGGGAGACCTTATTTTAGCATAAAAATGGATCGTTTAATTGAAAAATATTAGGAGATTTTGTCGGATATGAAGGCCAGTTTTATGGCCACAAAATACATTGTTTTAACTTGGAAATAATAGAATGGGTCCTTAAAAAGTATATGAATCCAATGTTTAACCTTGAGGAGACCCCATTTCAAATACCTCCCCCCATCCTTTGAAAAAATAGCCACAAGATTTCCAATGGTCAATTTGGCATTTAAAAAACATTGTTGCAAATGAATTTATTAGAATGGGTCCAAAAATAGCCAATTTCCAATGTGGTCCCCTTTTGGGAGAAAATTTCGCCACAGATATGGGCATTTTGAAGTAGATTTTAAAAGTGGCCACTTTTTTTTGCATAAAAAACAGTAGCCACCTTAATTCAAATTTTAAACATATCTTGGTCTTTGAAAATTTGGGAAAGACTTGAACATATGGCCAATTTCTTAAGATAATTGAACTTGAAACGTATATATGTCCAAAAGTATGGCCGAACACTTGTGACGACCAGACCCCATTTACAACTTCATATTTTAAATCTTTTGAAAATAGCCAATGAAAGATTTTAATGGTACAATGGCCACCTTAATTAAAATATACATTGTTTTCCACTTGAAATTAATTAGAATGGGTCCAAAAGTAAAGAATCCACTGTCTCCCCTTGGTGGGAGATTAACATTGCACATTTGATTGGCCCTGAAGTAGAAAAATAGCAACAAGATTTAATGGTACAGTAGCCACCTTAATTATTTAAACATACATCGTTTTTATCGAAACTAATAGAATGGTCCAAAAGTATATGAAACCACTGGTATTTCCTTTGCATACGATAAATGATACTTGAATGTTTATAAATATTTAAAGTCGTGTTAGTCTAGATTTACCCGAAACTCCCAATGACCATTTTGATAGTGGTGTCCCAAAGAATTTAGGGTACCACACATTTTCCTTATCCAAAGTCATGAATTCCATATGCATAAAAAAAGTGTACAACGTTTGTCATTTTGACTTTTGAAAATGTCTGTTCATACATCATTTACCATTGCACAGCTAACCATAACCAGCATTTTTGCATATTGATTTAATCTGCAACATTGGCATATATATATATGGGATTTTTGTTAACTGCAAAGCAACGTACAAATGTTATATTTATGATATGACTTGTATCCTGCGCTCCACTTGCCAAATGGGGTGACGTTGAATATTAGAATATTAATGTGTAGTTTAACATTGATTTAATATTGTGAAATATACACCATGTATTACAGAAACTATGTGGTGTCTATGAACAACGTTTGTCCTGCATTTTGATTGGCCATGAATGTAACATATATCTAGATTTATATCAGGTTATGGTCATTTCGGTTGCTATTTTTAGTGTGAGAAGCCATATATTTTTGCCAGGTTTGTATGTTTAAACTTTTTATATTCTTAAAAATCACTTTTTCATAAAATTTCAGCATACCGAGGGCCCCACTATTGAAAATAGCAACAAGATTTGAATGGTACAGTAGCCACCTTAATTCTTCAAACAAACATCGTTTTAGACTTGAAACTAATAGAATGGGTCCAAAAGTATATGAATCCACTCTCTCCCTTGGTGGAAGAACACATTTCAGCATACGTAGGGCCCCCGCATTAGAAAATAGCCACAAGATTTTAATGGTACAATGGCCACAAGATTCTTTTAAAATGCTTCGTTTTCCACTTGAAACTATTAGAATGGGTCCAAAAGTGTTTGATTCCACTGTCTCACGTGGAAGGATACTTTATTTCAGCATACCTGGGGCCCCACTTTAAAAATAGCCACAAGATTTGAATGCTACAGTCGCCACCTTTATGGAAGACCCCATTCAGCATATATGGGCCCCCAACACACTTTATATTTGAAAATGGCCACTAGTGTTAATGGTGGTCACCTTAATTCTCTAAAAATGGATCGTTTTCTGGTGTGAAACTATTAGGATGTGTCTATCAGGATATGAATCCACCAGATGGCCACACGATTTTAATGGTTTAATGCCAATACAAGTCTCGATAGTACCCTTGTAGGGACTATTGTTTTATTTTTTTAATACATAAAATAATTTTACAGCATTGGAAAGATCGAATGGGCCATCCTTTACCACATACACTCTATAATAGTCGTATTTTTATTTATATATTTGTATGCAAATAGTTATATTCTATTTGTACAGCGCAGTATAAATAGCCACGCCAAATCTTGTGGCGACTTTTTTGAAAATGCGCCACAGAAATGCGCCACACTTAGTGGCTCCGGTGGCTGCAGACACTGTTGCCTGCATTAATGTGAATACAAGGCTTTCCCCGGTTCAAATAATGAAAATATCTTGTCTTTGAGATTTTGATATGAACACATGACGTGATTGTCATAGTATTTGAAACAATAGCCGAATTGTGTGTATGGCCGAATTGCGCGATTGGTGTTCTAGGTTTACAAGTATTCTTCATATTTTAAATATGATATGTAAATAAGAAATATTTTTGCTTACATCGTTCATTAAACTACGATGTAGATATATTTATATTAGCAATTGATAATATATGGGGCAGACTTGACTCTTGATTATTAGTAGATTAACGAATTCTAATTTACCCTGTCCTAAGACATACCATCCAAATGTCCATAGGCTTTTAGAATTAAACATTGTCAACATTTACGGAGTGGAATTTTACATAAATATCACTTCATGGAATTTCATTCTGATTTCAATGGTCTTTACTTTGGTATGTTCTGACTTTTCTGCATCATAGAAAACAATGTTTAGTTTATATTTTTCACAGACGTGTCAACTTTGGCTCACTATGTCATGAACCTAGTCTGCTTTTTATGGTGTTCAAAGTTTCAAGCTAAGTACAATTTACTTAAAGTAGTCTTATAGGCATACAAACGTAACTATTGGAATTATGCAATGATACAAAATGTTCATGCCATCACATGATATTGTTTGCAATATTTCTGGTGCAACATTAGTAAAATATGTAATGAGATTCAATTTCTGGCAACTGTCTTAGGTACTGCCTATTCATACAACAATTTTTTACGTACATGCGTGCCCGTGCTATGACTATGTCATATAATATTATTATGCACCAAACTAATTAATTCAAGAAGCCGGAAGTATCATATATAGGTCAGCGTCTGAGGCTATCTGGAGAACGCTTTTGCATTGTGACAGGATATGATTTCATAAAGTTTACAAATTAAATTGTTGTTATATTTCATTAAAGAACAACACAGCTTTCATCAATGAGGATATCCATAATTTATCATAATGTGTCAGTCATGTGTAAATTATAAGGCTTCCAGACAGGTAAATTTATCATTGTAATGTCTTATGTCTTTTTATTCTATGAACTCTTAATGTATGTTTAACAATTGTTTTGGATTTTATTGCATATATTTGTATTATCCTTTTTATATTATTGCTATTGTGTGTAGCGCTTCTGAACATTTGGATTTAAGCGCCATATAAATAAAATTATTATTATTATTAAATACATATTTTAGCAATCTCATGCAGTCTATATATACATAGCAAATTGTCTCATTTTTGTACTTTTTGTTTTTCTTTATATGCTATATTTCAAATAATCAAGACTGTTAAAAATGTCCAAACCGTTTTTATCTTAAAGCTTTTCAGCTTTACAATCATAACAATACATTATATATTGCGTAACTTACATTTTGTATGTCATAAAACATAGTTGTAAATTACCATACCATATGTAAGTTCCGCTATGCTTAATGTATTATGGTTAGGGCTCTGTAAGGCTGATACTGAAAAACTTTGAAATAAAAACGTTTTAAATTTCTTTTAACATTCTTGATCATCTAAAACAAAGCATTGAAAGAAAAAACAAAACGTACAAAAATACATGTTTAATGACAGTAATTGTGAGACAACACATTAAGTAGATTAATTCAAACGGAAAGTTGAAAAGTCGGTCATTCCCAAGCTGTAGCAGAACTCGGTTTGGGGGGGTGTCACATATTTGTGCTCAAGTATAGAAACTTGTTAAAAACGTAATCTAAACTCTTTACACGGCTGGAAATGTTACGTCCTCTCATATGTTCATTTTCTACCTAAACAGCCAATATTATTCGTAAAATTGCAATAATTGAATGGTTCTTTAATAAGATTCATTTTTAGGGTTAATTTTATGAAATAAATGTAGAAATTTTAGAACATGGAACAATATTTTGATACTGTGAAGTAAAGAACAAATACATGTATTTCTAGTATTAAGTTTATTGACTCATCATTTTTTTTAATTATTTAAATAAAAAGTAAATTAAAGAATTTAAATTATAAATACATTATGAACGAGACATTTCAAAATTGACATCAACCGTATATTATTATTCGAACATTAATTTAGGCAGTAGTTTTGTGATTGGTGGAGGATTTTGCCAAGCAAGAAAGGGGTTTATCTACTCAATTAAGAAATGGGTTGTTGATGAAAGGATGATTACAGAGTACACAGCCAGGGAAAGTGTTATATACTATTGTGAATGGTTCCAAAATAAATATTCTATAGTATTGTGGTGTTGCTAATGGCTGTAATATTTCATAGTTTGAGTACAGATTTTGAAATTTAGATCTAAAACGTATGATTCAATCAATATTTTCAAGCATTTTTAACAACACATTTTCTTTTACAATTGAAACACCCGAAATTCATATCTATGAATTATACAGTGTAATATATAACATGATACAGTTCACCATGACCCGGGTTCCCCTGAAAGGCAGAATCAGAAATAAAACATCGAAGTTGTTAATCATTTTCTTGTCCTATCTCAGAGCCAGTATAGAATGGGTCAATGAAATGTTTAACAATATACACCATTCTCAACACACATAAAACAAATGTCTTTGTCAAGAGTCTCAAATCTTATTCGACTCGACCGCTGGACAGGTTATAATTTATGGTACTCAAAGTTAAAACAGGTGGTGTCCATTATAAGAGGTCTAGTTGAACGAAAAATACCAAAGCAATGACAACATGTACATGTATCTTGAGCTACACGCGTAGCTAATTCGTTGATTTGAGCCGTGCAGCCTACATCAGGAGCCTGGTGAAGTCAATGACGTGGAAATTGAACTGTAGCAGGACGTGGAACGTCATCAGACCGAGCACCATGAACGACGGCAGCTGCAACCAGAATATTATATCAACCTTGGGTAACAAGTGTCGTAAGATGGGCGCGCATACTGGTGGCAAAAACGTTGAGCCACGTGGCGAGATAGCCTTATTATTGTACAGAAACCAATCATGAAACTCTGACTATTTTGACGTGTATTTTCATAAAGAAATATTCATTGCTGTTACCCCAAACCGTGGTGTATCAATAACAAAGTCATGAAATCTCTACGCATCTGAGCATTGTTTATCATATACTTGTCAAACATGAAATGGTTTATAGTTTAAATATCAGACTTATCCGACCCACCAGTGCTGCTATAGCTAGATTTCTATAGCTGATGTGTCCCGAAACTAGGTGTATTTTTATGCTAGGTGTCTTTTTCACATTTTTGATATATTATGGATGCCTTTTTCACATTTTTGAATTATTTCTGGGTGCTGTTTCACATTTTATTGCATTTATGTCACATCTTTTCGGATATTGGTATATCATGTCACATTTGTGTCAGATATTAGTACAATATGTCACATTTTTCTTAGATATTGGTATAGTGTGGATCACGTTTTCTCAAAAATAGGTATATTGGTGGGTGCCATATTCAACCTCTCTGTGGCACGTCCGTACTACCTATTTTCTGACCAAGACCGTCCCCCGGGATTTTGTGTATCTGCACAGCATTCTTTACATTGAACTTCAAGTAAAATATGGACCTTATCAACGGATCACATAGATGAAAGACATGTATACGTCAAGGATAATGTAGGCATCGTATACAACTAAAGAGGATAAGCGGCATTTGACATGTCAAACCCACTGACCGTCGAAATCGACATTGGCTTGACTTTGAGGCAAAAGCAAAAGTTAGAAATCTGTTGAAAACTGATGTAATACAATTCTAAATAAAATGTGAGTTTCACATATGACAACTAGAGAAGTATGTGAATATTTCTGTCTATGTCGCAATACAATGTACATAATTATGCATATACAACACAACAATACAATCTTCAAAATGTCTAATATACACGATGGTTTGTGAAGCAGCTATTATATTGTTTTGGCTCCAGTCTGCGCACGCATGTACCGTTCACGTGGTGGTGGTGGGGGTGGTGGGGGTGGGGGGGGGGGGGGGTCACAGACAGTTTAAATATGACACTCAACAATATACCTATTCTTTGAGAAAACATGACACACAATATACGAATATCTGAGAAAATTGTGACATGATATACCAATATCTGAGAAGAATGTGATATGAATAGACTAAAGATGTGAACAAAGGCACCTGACAATATATCAAGTGTGAAAAAAGCCACCCAGTTTCTCGGTAACTCACCGTTATAATGTGAGAACACCCCCCCCCCCCCTAGAGTCTGGTTGATAGATACTAATTGCTAAACCCCATTTCACTCACATACACGTTTTTTTTATATTGTAGGAAGCTACGTCCGCATTCTTTAAGTGATACAATTAATGCAATGAAAACTATTTTAATGTAATAACAGCCTTTGAGGAAATGTTTCAATTGACATTTTTGTGGTTATTCTCATGTATTCCCCCGTTTCACACGTCATGTGACAACAACTATTTACGTTATATGTTTTGTGTGTCTATTGTAGTATTTGTCTATTGCAATGTGTCCATTGTCTGTCTTTTTGCAATATGTCACAAAACAAGTTTCATGTATAATGATTAATAAAAGTACTTACTTACTTACTTACTTATTTACTTACTTACTTACTTACTTACACGGAATGTGTCCGTATTTGAAGTGATATTTCAGTGCTTATATATTTTGTAAGTTATGAGTTTAATCTCATTTTGTTTATATAATTGTATTTCATACTGTACAGTTTTTGGAGCAGCGGCTGCTAATCAAGGTGTCCTGGAACTTTAAGATTGTTGGCGTTAATACAGATAATTGGCCCAGATAATCTGTATAATATCCAAACAATTACACATGAATTCCTGCATGGCAAACACTGCTTTGCCATTGTTAAACCCGCTTTATAAATAGGCGATCATATGCGAATATGTGCAACGCATTAATACGGTTTTATCCAGGTTGTCTATGAACGTATTTAGGTGACATTGAACGTAGTACAAATGCTTGTTACAATGCATGATTTACTGAGCCAAAAGAACTGTTACTTATATGTGCGAATGTTCTACGATCCATAGACGTAGCATAACTATTTGTAACAAAACCTAAACCAAACAGTATATTCCCCAAACAAATTTTGAGCATGTTCAAAATTTCCCGACAATTGCCAGTTCGCCATTGCACGCAGAGCTACGACGCGGAATGTAATAATGTGTAAAGCAGTCTAAAAAAAGAATAGCTATACGCTCCAGACGTGTTCTTGCTTACGTCAATACGGCACACGTGCGTTTGTTATCACCAATAAAGGAAGTGAGGGTTTTTCTTGAGAATATGATATGTTATCAGCTGATTTTTAAAAAACTGTGTTCTGGATCTGTGAAACAGCCGTGAAAAAAAAAAAGACTATCTTTCTGCGAAGACCACTTTAACCAAATCTCTTGTGTGCTCTCAAAAAGGGTTCTACATTACCCCATTGAGCTGGAGTTCAAGGGCCATGTGTCTCATGGTCTCACGGAAGTGCCACATGACGACAGCAGCCAGCTGCAGCTCGATCAGCATCATGGGCACAAAAAGCAATTCCAGCGCTCGGTGAAACACATTTGTCATGACCTGCAAGGTAAAGAGTTGATGACGAGGGGTCATGGCATCCCAAAAAAATTATAATTTGACTGGTGTCCATGTATCCCAAAATATTCCCACTTTCCCCCTCAAATCACAAGGCTTATTTCCCCATTTTACCCATTTATCACTTTTCAAATCATATTATGTTTAAGCTGCCATTCTTACCTCTCAGTTGAAAAAATTAATTAATCAATACAAAATATTATTCTTATTTTAATTATTAAAGCGCCTTTTCATCTCTAGTAAAGAGGCATTTTCAATTTCAAATGTGTTTCGGCAGAGAAATATTGTTTTGTTGTTTGGATTTTCTTTTGTTATTTATCAAAATTGAAAAGATTTCCCTTGTATATAGATGAAAGTGTTTTCAAGATATAAAGAATGATCATAACGATTTCTTAATTTTAAATCCAGTGGTACAAAAGACATTCCTAATATATAATGAGCGATGAGTTATTTGACCCTAATCAGTACATCAGGGTTCCGTTCGGACCCTTTTGTGATATATTGTTATCCACATGTATTTTATTCTTTTTCGTTTAAGTAATCACCCTATATTTAGCCTTTATCACATCTAATATGATATCTAATTATGGTTAAATATTGGGACGTACATTTGCTTGGGGTTCCCATGGACCACACACGTTGAGCACAGAAAATGTAGGGTGCAGTGAATTTCTTTTTTGAGTGAAGTCCTTTAAGGAAGTTTTCAGCGCATATTTTGTCATTATCAAGAGTGAAAATTATTTCATTTGGTTAAAACATAAGGACCAATACGAAAGCTACATTTGTATTTTATTTGGATCACATCGACCCCAGGCAAGATCAGAACAGAAAACACAGGGTTGTTCGATAATTTGACCTATTAAAATTTGTATATATAAAAATATAGCTTTTATTTCTTATTATCATTTGACACAGTCATAATTATCATGTGAATGCATTTGTAAAATAGTAAGATCATTAATTGAAAAGAAAATTATATGAAATGATTGGGGTCCACATGGACCCCTATTGTACTGATTAAGTTATTTTGGTTAATGTACTGATGAGGGTTAATAGATACACTGCTGTTATTACACCTTTTCAAATGTTTACAGTACTTCTATATTCAAGTGCAATAACATAATGTACACACATTTTTTTACATCATGAAAACTGAAGGTAGTGACCTAAGGTTTGAATGATGGACAAAACGTTGATAACTGTTGTACATTACCCAGAAATGGAGGCCTATTCCTGTCATATATTTTGTTTCATTGCATGTAAGAAACGTTAATATATGGATCTACTCACATTGTTGTTGATTGGTTCATCATTGTTGGCAAAGAAGAAGCGGTAGATGTTGTTGGCAAACATCTGTATGAAGAAGAGGCCGACAATGCTGGTGACGAGGACGTTGTGATGAGATATAACGTACACGGCCATCAGGACAGTGAGCACTGCGATGTGAAGTGCAAGCATTCTCCACAGTGTGGATTGCGGTCAGGGGTCCTCCCTCGTTTGATCTAAGGCAAAAGGTAGAACAAACGAATCATATTTTTTGTGGTTCAAATCAGAATCTTCCACAATGTGTATTGTGGTGCAGGGGCCTCTCTCATTTGATCTTAGCCAAAAGATTTGCTAAACACTGGCCTTTTACATAGGCGATATAGGCATCCCCCAGTTATTTTGAATGCCTCATTATAGCAGTAAGTGTGTACACAGCGGAACACCAAATTTGGAACAGGTCTATAAGATTGAAGAAATATGTCATGGTTTTGAGGTCAATATGCATGAATCAATTATCAATGCCCGAATTTGTTGAATATTGCCTGAGCTTGCGAGGGCAATAATCAACAAATGAGGGCATTGATTCATGCATATTGGCCGAAAAAACATGACATATATTCATTATACCATGATTAACCTTCACAAACAGATTTTATTAGATGGGAAAAGTTCCACATTGGCCACGCCGAATGAAAAGTCATATTACCTTCTGCTGGTTTTATGCACACATTATTAGCATTATCCGGTTTAACATTTGTTTAAGCAATTTTGATCACTGAAACTAATAACACTAGGTTTATCACAGTTAAAAGCATCGATTTTTACTTACAAATTATTTTAACCAAAACTATTTGGCTCATTTCCTTGTTGACAAAGGAATACAACTGGATTATTCGAGCCATATGTATTTTGGTTAAAATTATTCTGAACAGTCAAAAGATTCGTTCAACTATGACGAATTTCAAAACAGCGATACTAGTCTAAACAGTTCACGGTTGGCTGCATAAATATGCTCCCTAATCCGGTTCAAATTTAACTATTAGTACTAGTAGTATGGGGGATTAATATTGTCGTGGCTATTTTTCTAACTCACGGTGTTCAATCAATCTCAGTTTTTTGTGAGTTATAAGCAGATTTTGTGAGGAAAATGTTTACTTTTGAAATCGGCGGTTTGGATTTTCCACTGTAAACGGTCTAAAAACCATTTCTGAGCACAATTTTTGCCGTCCATGCACTATAAGAATACTTCTGGCACATACTGATGCGATTTATTTCAACTCACATGGGCTGGTTTCTGCTGCTAAGTCTGCAATACATGACCACCCACCTTCAAAATTGAGGTCATCTGATAGAAAACTACGAATATAGTGGCTGTAAAGACGTAATTCAGGCAAAATATGAATGAGAATGTATCTCAAACTTGATACAAAACAGATTACACTTATCCCATGCTTTTTAAAACCACATAACTGGCCAAAATTACAAAATGATTTTCAACTCCTCACAAAAACTGTTGATTGTACATTTCTGTAGATTTGGAGACTTTACACAATATAGAAGTTAATGATATAGTTGCAATGCATAAGGTCTTTTTTTCAGTCAAGTATAAGCTACATGCCTGACCTAACTTAGGGCTTAACAAAGCAATATAAGGCAAAATATCACTCATGTTCGGATAGTGGACAGCCATGTAGAACGAGGGTCTTCAACTATTGCAGACTTAGCAGCAGAAACCAACCCATGTGAGTGGAAATAAATCGCATCAGTATGTGCCAGAAGTATTCTTATAGTGCATGGACGGCAAAAATTGTGCTCAGAAATGATTTTTAGCCCGTTTACAGTGGAAAATCCAAACCGCCGATTTCAAAAGTAAACATTTTCCTCACAAAAACTCTTGATTTCCTCACAAAGTCTGCTTATAACTCACAAAAACTGGAGATTGATTGAACACCGTGTAACTGTGTGTATCAAAATATGTGTGGTAACGTAAATAGAGTTGATTTTATTTTTTAATCGACGGCTTCAAAATGGCGAACGCTTCTACTGTCAGAGGGCAAAATTCACCCATGGTTCATTGAGTAATTATCCCCGGCTGATTTTGGCTCTCAGCCAATCAGAGAACAGTATTCAAGGGTGTGTCCTAGATAGAGTGGTATAATTTTCGTTTATACAGGATCATATTTGAGGTTTCATAACATAACAAACCACAGACCCCGATAAAACTACGTCTCTATTAGGACCAGCCATTTGCGTGACCTTCATAGCGGTTCTAAAGTAATTTGATTTGTTTAAGAAGACCATACAAGAATTTCCAAAGGCAGGTTCAGACTGGCGTTTTCTTGACAACATATTGCTATGACTACAAGCGATGTGAACATCAGGAGTCCTGCACGGGAACCCCAAGACTGTGGGTGCCTGCCTGTGCACCCACAAATTTTGCGGGATGCGCTCTAAAGTGTCACTTTTACTGGGTTTGAAACTTACCACCCGCACAGGTCTCTGGGGTACACTGTAGATAAAATGCATGATCAGATATTTGACAAAACTGTTCATACCTGAAGACCCATAATGTGCTTTGCTGCTGCTGATTTCCAGATTGTTTTGGACTTATTATACTTTCATTTTGGTTTATGTTGATTAGACTCTTTGCTGCTTCATCTACATATTTAAAATCTTGTTGTTTCTCAACATTCAGACTTTGAGAGTAATCTTTGATAGTTGATGGAGATATGTGTGGTAATTGTCCCATTCTAAATCTTGTGTCGTCTAAATTATCAACATTCAAAATTCCATAGTTTGCTGTATTTCCAATTATCGACTTCTTCCATTTTGGTTTATGTTAATTTGAATTTCTGCTGCTTCATCTACATATTTAAAATCTTGTTTTTCTTAGCATTCAAACTTTGTGAGTGGCATTCCTTTGATAGTTGATGGACATATGTAGTAATTGTCTCATTCTAAATACTGTGTTGTCTAAAATCATCAACATTTGGAATTCCATAGTTTATTGCATTCCCCATTGTCGACGTTTTTAGTCGTTCTTTCACAAATATCATTTGTTGATCATTCATCGGTCCAAGCATTGAATCATTTACCATCTGAAATTAGAGAAATTCGTCAAGGTGTAAACAGATAAAACCTGCCAGAATACACTAGTCAATGGCCTCGATCGATTAGTTTACTACAGTCGCCAAACATTTTTTTTAATACCATAAAGACCCCCCACACACCCACATATCCCGACAGAAAAAGAAGACACGCGACTTAATTAGTGTCTAACTAATATCATGGCATTATTACTGGTAAGTCAGCTTCTCGATTTTCTGTAGTTTACTGAAGAATATTTATAGCGTTTACCATCATGAGTATATACAGTAAAAGGCCTATATTAAAAATGTTCATTTTATGATGTTCGGTCGTCAATACATCGTTCTCTATTGAACGCTAGTACCTTGGGAAATAACCCGGGAAAGGGGGGCCCTTGGGGTTATATCTGA
>CM032662.1:7864123-7876585 GCA_019095985.1 Streblospio benedicti
TATCTGAGAAGAATGTGAAGAAAATAAAGAGGGAAAAAAAGGCCCCGACAATATATCGGGGAAAAAAAGCCACCCAGTTTCGGGGTAACTCCACCGTTATAATGTGAGACCCCCTAGAACCTGGTTGATAGATACTAATTGATAAACCCCATTTCACTCACATACGCGTTTTTTATATTGTAAAGCTACGTCCGCATTCTTTAAGTGATACAATTAATGCAATGAAAAACTATTTTTCAATGTAATAACAGTGTAGCTGCAGGCATCTGAGCATTTGTGGCTTGGACAAAATCTATTTTCATGGTTAAATAAGATGGAAGGTGAAAATGTGCCGTGAACATTACACTAGATATAGGGCGTGATGTTTACCCAATTTTGGTTTTCTTAGAATATTTACATAGGTTTATAAATGCTTACATTTGCAAATTTAGCTATTATTTGTTATGCACCAAGTATAGTTATTCCATAATAAATTTACATGTTTATAGATTTTGTTGGAACAATCTAGAAGCATCTAGAAAAAGGATTTATGTTTCAATAATAACTTGTTTTTTGGATTATTTGTGAGATTTACAAGGATAGGAGTAACACAGTAGTAAGAATGCAATTTTTTATATTAAAGGATGATTTCTTGTTCAAGGTGTAATAATTTTAATATTGATACAGTGATTTAATTTAACTGATTGAATTGTACAGACTATACATAGTTCTAAGCTTATTTTTGTTCATATACTTGTAGGTTTTGTACCGCACTTACATATCCACCACGTCATTGAATAAAGTGTGTGTAACAGAATATTTGTTGTTAATTCCTGTAACATAGGATCTCACAGCAGTTACATTAGTACAAAACTACTAGTAGGCTTGCTTTTACTGCATGTATCAGAATAAGAAACGATGTCCATTGAAGAAACTGTAATCGACATAGAAGATCCAATTGACACTCCTGGTATGGATGGAAGCACAAATGTAAATGAATATGGACTTGCAATTGGCAATATACCAACAGATGACAGTAAGAAGCATGTCAAAGTAGATTATACAAAGACGAATACAGCAACGGGCATTAGTGACGAGCCTCTACGAGCACTCAAAAGGCAGATGACAACTGCTGCATCTGCTGTGACAAGAAAGAAAAAAATGAAATCATAACAAAACTAGCAAGCTATGATGAACTGCACCATGTCAAACGACTATTTGAGGAGTATAAAAATGCCTTTAAAGCATATGAAAAGCATCATAATGATTTTGCAGCTTCCTTACATTTGAGTGACGATGTTCAAAGGGCTAGACGTGACCACCAAGAAAAGGTGACAGTGTTCATTGGTTTCAAAACTCAAGTCGATGATTGGATAAACAAAGCTGAAGACAAGATGCAAAGTCAAATGGAGACAAGATCTAGATCATCCACATCAAGTACTAAGTCATACGTCTCGGCAAAAATCAAATTAGCTGAGTTACAGATACGACAAAAATGTCAGAACGGTAACTCATATTGCCCAAGAAAATGCGGCAAGAAAGGCTGAATTATTGAAACGTCAAGCATCAGAAAAGACAAAACTTCAAGAGGAAATAGCTGCAGAAAGGGCCAGACTGTCAGTTGAAGATGTGACCAGAAGAGCAACAATAGAAGAAGAAGAAATGGTAAGAAAGGCTCAGTTTGAATTTGAATTGCAAAGAGAACAGATTCGAGCACAAAAAGGCAAAGGATGATGTGCAACTTGACATTGAAATTGCGCAGGCTATGGCTGCAAGCAAATAATAGCAGAGGAAATAGGTGACTTCAGAAATGTTAATTTTAATGTCAATGCTGTTGAACTCAATCCCGAATCGATGATGGCCAGTACTCCTGCACCTAAGAGACATGTAACAATTAAAGCAGAGGAATTAAGTGACTGCAGCAATGTTAATCTTAATGTCAATACTGTTGACAATCCTGAATCATTGATGGCCAGTACTTGCGCCTACACGACATGTAACAATTAAAGGGGATGCGTCACAGCAGCCTGAAATGGAAAGAAATTATTTGATGGATCAAACAATTGCTTTACAAAAACAAACAAGAAATGTTGATGAAATCTCAGAGGCAAATGACGAATGCTCTTTGATCTGCCCCCACCAGATGTACCTGTATTCAAAGGGGACTCGCTTGAATTTTTCCAGTTTCATGAGATCATTTGAGATAAGAATTATACCAAACACTGCAAGTGACACAGAAAGGTTGAATTATCTCAGTCAATATCTCAGTGGGGAGCCCAAGAAACTTATCAAGGCTTGCACATACATGGAAAAGGATGGGTATCAGGAAGCCATGTCAATGTTGAAGAAAGAATATGGAGATCCATACAAGGTTGCCACCGAATATGTGAATAAAGTTCTTCAGTGGAAGACCATTTCAAAAGACGATGCAAAAGGACTGAAAGAACTGTCTCTATTTCTCTCTGAGTGTAATGTCGCCATGAAATCATTCTCATATATGGATGTCTTGAATCATGTACCAAATATGCAAGCAATCGTGAGCAAAATTCCTATGTACTTGCAAAACAAATGGAGTGAAGCAGCCATCAAGATCCGCGAAAATCAAGGGAAGGTTGAGTTTAACAACTTGGCAAAGTTTGTACAGAGTGCAGCTAGTGTTGCTAACGACCCAGCTTTTGGACACCATGTTTTAAAGTCAAAGCGTGATAAGCAGGCAAACTCTTCCTTCGCTATCCAGTTTGAAGAACGGGAACCAACCACAACGCAGACATATAGGATAAAGTGCAGGATGTGCACGGATGCTCATGACATAGAAGACTGTCCACAGTTTGTTGCCCTTTCATTGAGAGAGAAGAAAAGGTTTATGATGGAGAGAGGTTTATGCTTCGGTTGTTTTGGCTACAAACATTTGGTGAAGGGCTGCATTAATAGAAGAAAGTGCAAGAAATGTAACAAGAGGCATCCTACGAGTCTCCACGATGATGACTTTGTTCCAGCGGCTAGATTGCCAAAATCTGCTGAAGCCTATGAGTCACGTGATGAGGTGTCTTCAAACGCATGCAACTCAAAGGAGACTCTAGGATCACCGATAACCATATTACAGTCTGTCATACCCGTAAAGGTGTGCCAACGAGATGGGGTGATTACTGATACTTATGCATTCTATGACAATGGTTCCACAGGTTGCTTTTTATAACCGAAGAGCTTATGGATAAGCTTCAACTCCACTCTGAACCAACGACACTGAAGTTGAGAACCATAAATGGCGTTGAGTACATAGAATCTCATGCTGTTGAAGATCTAAAAGTGATGGATATTCATGGTAAAAATCTGATTGAGCTGCCAAGAACATTCTCTAAGGAAGAAATACCAGTGACGATTGATCAAATTCCTACAAAAGATACTGTAAAATTCATCCCAAGCCTTGCCGGGTTATCAGAAAGGTTACCAAACTATGATCCAGAACTGAGCATAGGAATTCTCATTGGTAGTAACTGTCCCGAAGCCTTACAGCCACTGAGTGTAATACCTGCCCAAGATAACGGTGCATTTGGAGTGAAATATAAACATGGATGGACAGTGAATGGTCCAGTTCAAGTTACATTAAATGAAGCCAATGAAACATCCTGCCATAAAATTCTGTTACAAGAGGTGCAGAAAGTGAAGGAAATGATGATTCCGAATGATGTGATAAAGATGTTTGAAATGGATTTTAGTGAGAGAGACAAAGGAAGAACTCCAGATGAACGTGGTTTTTCCCGAGAGGATTTGAAGTTTCTTGCAAGAGAATTAGAAAATAATCGATATCAGGCCGCTAAGCGAGCAGAATGGCAACGGAAAAAGATGTTGAAAAACGAGAAGTATCACAGTGATTATGTGAAGTTTGTGCAGAAGTTGATTGATAAAGGGTATGCTTACCAGATCCCACAGCACCAAACTAAGGAGAATTTGAGGATAAATGATGTTGTGATGGTTATTGACACAAACCAGCCAAGGAATCAGTGGAGTCTAGGGAAAGTAGTCGCTGTACAAGAGGACAAGAATCAAGAGGTGAGAGCTGTCACGATACACCAGGATGGAAAGGAATTCATCAGACCAATTCACAAATTGGTGAAACTTCTCTCTACAAATGAATCGGATGATTGAGTTTGTTTGTTTTGTGAGGATAAACACAAGGAAAGTGTGTTTATGGGGCCGAGTGTAGCTGCAGGCATCTGGGCATTTGTGGCTATTGTGATGTCTGGGAACACTATGGACAAAATCTATTTTCATGGTTAAATAAGATGGAAGGTGAAAATGTGCCGTGAACATTACACTAGATATAGGGCTTGATGTTTACTAATTTTGGTTTTCTTAGAATATTTACAGGGTTTATAAATGCTTACATTTGCAAATTTAGCTATTATTTGTTATGCACAAGTATAGTTATTCCATAATAAATTTACATGTTTATAGATTTTGTTGGAACAATCTAGAAGCATCTAGAAAAGGATTTATGTTTCAATAATAACTTGTTTTTTGGATTATTTGTGAGATTTACAAGGATAGGAGTAACACAGTAGTAAGAATGCAATTTTTTATATTAAAGGATGATTTCTTGTTCAAGGTGTAATAATTTTAATATTGATACAGTGATTTAATTTAGCTGATTGAATTGTACAGACTATACATAGTTCTAAGCTTATTTTTGTTCATATACTTGTAGGTTTTGTACCGCACTTACATATCCACCACGTTATTGAATAAAGTGTGTGTAACAGAATATTTGTCGTTAATTCCTGTAACATAGGATCTCACTTTTTAAGATTGTTGGCGTTAATACAGATAATTGGCCCAGATAATCTGTATAATATCCAAACAATTACACATGAATTCCTGCATGGCAAACACTGCTTTGCCATTGTTAAACCCGCTTTATAAATAGGCGATCATATGCGAATATGTGCAACGCATTAATACGGTTTTATCCAGGTTGTCTATATGAACGTATTTAGGTGGCATTGAACGTAGTACAAATGCTTGTTACAATGATTTACTGAGCCAAAGAACTGTTACTTATATGTGCGAATGTTCTACGATCCAAAGACGTAGCATAACTGTTTGTAACAAACCTAAACCAAACAGTATATTCCCAAACAAATTTTGAGCATGTTCGAAATTTCCCGACGAATTTGCCACTTCGCCATTGCACGCAGAGCTACGTACGCGGAATGTGATCATGTGTAAGGCAGTCTTAAAAGAATAGCTATACGCTCCAGACGTTTTCTTGCTTACGTCACTACCGCACACGTGCGTTTGTTATCACCAATAAAGGAAGTGAGGGTTTTCTTGAGAGTATGATATGTTATCAGCTGATTTTTGAAACTGTGTTCTGGGCCCTGTGAAACAGCCGTGAAGAAAAAAGAGACTATCTTTCTGCAAAGACCACTTTAACCAAATCCCCCGAGTGTTCTCAAAAGCGTGATTCTACGTTACCTCATTGAGCTTGGGCTCATGGGCCAAGTGGGTCTCATGGAACTGCCACATGACGACAGCAGCCAGCTGCAGCTGGATCAGCATCATGGGCACAAGTAATTCCAGCGCTCGGTGAGCCACATTTAAGATGTCCTGCAAGTTAAAGAGAGATGACGCAGGGGGTCATGTCATCCAAAAAAGTTATAATTGGACTGGTGTCCATGTATCCCAAAATATTCCCACTTTCCCCCCACAAAAATCACACGGCTTATTTTACCATTTTACCCATTTATCACTTTTCAAATCATATTATGTTTAAGCGGTCATTCTTAACTCTCAGTTGAAAATAAACTAATCAATACAAAGTATTATTCTTATTTTAATTATTAAAGCGCCTTTTCATCTCTAGTAAAGAGGCATTTTCAATTTCAAATGTGTTTCGGCAGAGAAATATTGTTTTGTTGTTTGGATTTTCTTTTGTTATTTATCAAAATTGAAAAGATTTCCATGTATATAGATGACAGTGTTTTCAAGATATAAAGAATGATCATAATGATTTTTTAATTTCAAATCCAGTGGTACAAAAGACATTCTTAATATATAATAAGCGATGAGTTATTGACCCTAATCAGTACATTATGGTTCCGATTTCGGGTACCTTTTGTGATATATTGTTATCCACTTGCTTTTTTGTGATTCTTTTATTCTTTAAAGTAGTTGTCACCCCATATTTTGCCTTTATCATATCTAATTAGGGTTAAATATTATTGCTTGGGGTTCCCATGGACCACACACACACACGAGCACAGAAAATGTAGGGTGCAGTGAATTTCTTTTTTGAGTGAAGTCCTTTAAGGAAGTTTTCAGCGCATATTTTGTCATTATCAAGAGTGAAAATTATTTCATTTGGTTAAAACATAAGGACCAATACGAAAGCTATTTTATTGGGGTCCGCATCGACCCCAGACAAGATCAGAACAGAAAACACAGAGTTGTTTGATAATTTGACCTATTAAAATTTGTATATGATAAAAATATAGCTTTTATTTCTTATTATCATTTGACACAGTCATAATTATCATGTGAATGCATTTGTAAAATAGTAAGATCATTAATTGAAAAGAAAATTATATGAAATGATTGGGGTCCACATGGACCCCTATTGTACTGATTAAGTTATTTTGGTTAATGTACTGATGAGGGTTAATAGATACACTGCTGTTATACACCTTTTCAAATGTTTACAGTACTTCTATATTCAAGTGCAATAACGTAATGTACACACATTTTACATCATGAAAACTGAAGGCAGTGACCTAAGGTTTGAATGATGGACAAAACGCTGATGACTCTTGTACATTACCCAGAAATGGAGGCCTATTCCTGTCATATATTTTGTTTTGTTGCACGTAAGAAACATATGTGAATTTACTCACATTACTGTTGATTGTCTCAACATTGTTGGCAAAGAAGAAGCGGTAGATGTTTTTGGCAAACATCTGTATGAAGAAGAGCCCGACAATGCTGGTGACGAGGACGTTGTGATGAGATATAACGTACACAACCATCAGGACAGTGAGCACGGGGATGTGAAGTGCAAGCATTCTCCACAGTGTGGATTGCGGTCCGGGCTCCTCCGTCGTTTGATCTAAGGCAAAAAGGTGGAACAAGCGAGTCATATTTTTGTGGTTCAAATCGGAATCTTCCACAATGTGTATTGTGGTGCAGGGGGCCTCCCTCGTTTGATCTTAGCAAAAAAATGCTAAACACATGCCTTTTACCAAGGCAATATAGGCATCTCTCCAATTATGTTGAAGTCCTCTTCATAGCAGTAAGTGTGTACACGGCGGAACACCAAATTTGAAACAGGTCTGTAAAGAGTTTTCGTTTATACACGATCATATTTCAAGGTTTCATAACATAACACCCACAGACCCGATAAAACTACGTCTCTAATGAGATCAGCCATGTGAGTGACCTTCATAGCGATTCGAAAGTAATTGGAATTTTTTTAGAAGTAGACCCAAAGGCAGGTTCACACAGGCGTTTTCTTGACTACAAGCGATGTGAACATCAAAGTCCTGCACGGGAACCCCAAGACTATGGGTGCCTGCGTGTGCACCCACAAATTTGCGGGATGCTCGCTAAAGTGTCACTTTTACTGTGATTGCGGCTTTGAAACTTACCGCCCCCACAGGTCTCTGGTGTACACTGTACATGAAATGTATGATCAGATATTTGACAAAACCGTTCATACCCGAAGACCCATAATGTGCTTTGCTGCTGCTGATTTCCAGATTGTTTGGACTTAATATACTTTCATTTTGGTTTATGTTGATTAGAATCTTTGCTGCTTCATCTGTATATTTAAAATCGTGTTCTTTCTCAACATTCAGACTTTGAGAGTAATCTTTGATAGTTGATGGAGATATATATGGCAATTGTCTCATTCTAAATCCTGTGTCGTCTAAATTATCAACATTCAAAATTCCATAGTTTACTGTATTTCCAATTATCGACGTGCTTCCATTTTGGTATATGTTAATTTGAATTTCTGCGTCTTCATCTATATATTCAAAATCTTGTTTTTTCTTACCATTCAGACTTTGAGAGTTATCTTTGATAGTTGATGGATATATGTGTGGTAATTGTCTCATTCCATAGTTTACTGCACTTCCAATTGTCAACGTTTTTAATCGTTCTTTCAAAAATATCATTTGTTGATCATTCATCGGTCCAAGCATTGAATCATTTACCATCTGAAATTAGAGAAATTTGTCAAGGTGTAAACAGATAAAACCTGCCAGAATACATTGGTCAATGGCCTTGATCAATTAGTTTACTACAGTCGCCAAACATTTTCTTTAAAACCATAAAGATATATATACCGGTCTCATTCCATAGTTTACTGCACTTCCAATTGTCGACTTTTTTAATCGTTCTTTCACAAATATCATTTGTTGATCATTCATCGGTCCAAGCATTGAATCATTTACCATCTGAAATTAGAGAAATTTGTCAAGGTGTAAACAGATAAAACCTGCCAGAATACATTGGTCAATGGCCTTGATCAATTAGTTTACTACAGTCGTCAAACATTTTCTTTAATACCATAAAGATATATATACCGGTCTCATTCCATAGTTTACTGCACTTCCAATTGTCGACTTTTTTAATCGTTCTTTCACAAATATCAATTGTTGATCATTTATCGGTCCAAGCATTGAATCATTTACCATCTGAAATTAGAGAAATTCGTCAAGGTGTAAACAGATAAAACCTGCCAGAATACATTGGTCAATGGCCTTGATCAATTAGTTTACTACAGTCGCCAAACATTTTTTTAATACCATGAAGAATACATTCCATAGTTTACTGCACCCACGACGTTTTTAATTGTTCTTTCACAAATATTATTTGTTGATCATTCATCGGTCCCCCCATTTACCATCTGAAATTAGAGAAATTTGTCAAGGTTATAAAAACCTAGAATACAGTGTCTAATCTTAACTATGATGGCATTTTTTTACTACCATGATATATATACCGTTTCCCATAGTTTTCTGTAGTTTCCTGAAGAATATTTTATAGATCATTTGCCATCATGAATCATAAACAGTCTGGAAATAATTGGCCTATATGAAAAAAAAGTTCATTGTTAATGGCCTCAATGATGTTTGGTCGTCAACACATCATTCTACCATAAAAGAACCCACCCACCCACTGTAGTAAATAACGGAAGGAAGACAGCCTCAATGAATGTATTATATCTGAAGATTATCGTGTAAATGCATTTCGACTTTGCTAAAATGCTTGCTTTGCCATCATCATTTAGACCATGTCATATGATTCTGCTGTGATGTTCGGTCGTTAACACAGTCATGTACTCAGTCTGACAGCTTCAATGAATGGATTATATAAGCTGTGCAGACTTGTAAAATCGACGTATTTGGTCATATTATTCTGCTGTACTCATATACAGAGAGTATAGACTTGTATAGAAAATTTGGTTATAACTCATATACAAGTATAGATTGTATGTAAATTTGCATAATAAGCCATGAAATAGCCGTATGTGTTTATGTAACTTATAGAATACTATATGTAATAACTTGGATAAGTCAATACATTTTCATGAAGGTTTAGTGAAGTGTTTGTTTGTATACCTCTCAGCACCTTTACCATGTCAGCTCTACAACAACACATTATGTCCACATCGGCCACGGACGGGCGTACAGCATTCATAGTCAGCAGTAGGTCTACACAAGGGTAACCTTTACCATCAATGGTATTCCTATTATGATACATTTTCTGGACACCATTCCATAGGATTAACAGCAACTCGATTTTGCTTTTACTACGAGGTTGTATGGGATAGATAATCAACATTCACATTTTTATGTTTAATACCCGACGCAGCATAAACAGGGAAAAGACTGTTCCTTTATTTAAGCAACCTCCATCCATACACGTTTTGAGAAACACGCTGCCATCTTTTATTTTCTCCCCTAACATCATGTTAAAACATTGTTTAAAAAGGACCTACGGTACCAATATATGGAAACTAAAGCGCATGACATATGGTTAAAACTTTTATCTAAAACACTAATAGTCCGATCAATACGCACAAGCTCACCTGAAAGTATTTAGGTTGTCTCCAAGTTTTGAAGTGTATACTTTCTAGTCCCTCACTAATCCATTTCATAATATCCCAGTTAATGTTGCTGTGGGCTCTTCTGCTCAGCATCTAAATGTTAACGTGATTATCATATGGCAAAAATGAAACCTTTACTGTATGATTTCCAATCAACAAGACACACTACCAATGCCAAATATCCAACAGAGCATGCATTCAGAGCCAATATCCTTTATTACTCTGCCATTTACCAAGTGATTTATATTAGGATTTATCAGATACGTGAATTATTGTTGGGCATCTTATTGTAGCGATGATAATACATTATTTCAACAAATATTTTACATCCACTTGGGTGCACAGCTGAGCACTGCCTGATTTGGCTTCATTTTTGTGTGTGCAACAGAAGTTAAAATATGAAATGAAGTCTACATGTTATGGCAATATTATTAAGACAGTTGAACACACAGAAGAATTATAGTCATCTCAATACATTTCTGTTAAACCCCTAATTTCTAGTTCCAGATGCTAAAACAAAAATCGCCAGAAATGAGAAAACACTATTAACAGCCTTTTTACGGTGCTTCGTTTACATATTGTGTGGCCAAAACGTATAGGATCGTCTAGAATAACTGTCTGTGACCGTTCTGATAGACTTAATGAGAAAGCAGTCTCATGGGGCCATTCAGAAATAGCACACCATAATACGGGAAAAGTTTCAGAACATCATCAGCAATGCCTTTAAGCAGAAAGACCTTACGATTATCGAATTAGCCCTCCTGACGACTCAGAAAAGCAAATAGGTGATCCAAATCAACAACTCAATAATCCAAAACGGCAACCCATAAGACGAAATGGATCAAAATCACTGCTCCAGAGAAATGGTAACTAGTTTTTGGTCAGAACCAGGAAGGCGTGTGTTAATCAATTAATCGCTGAGCATCATAAAAAAACCCAACTGTTGAAACAGATGCTTCAGTTTCATGCTTCAATTACTTCAGATTGTAATGACTGGTGGCACTTACGGTCTACTCTGTCGATCATGCATCTTCCCAAAGCAGCTGACAAGGCCATATACACAGTTAAACAGAAAGACCTTAGGATGCTAGAGATGCTAGAGAAAGCCCCTGACAACCCTGAAAACCATGCAAGTGGTGTGGTTCGGTGCCATCTAGCATATCAATGAGCCATCACAGGAGCACATAGGCCAAAACACAAATCAACCCAAACCGGACAACAAATGCCAATTCCTTCATGAACCAGCCAAATCACTCCACATGTGAGGCCAGATTACCCACAATCCACACAAAAATGATAAATCTGTTGTTGTTTTTTGGGGGCATTTGGATCTAGCATCGGCTGTGTGAAATTTTATGGGGGTGGTGGTGGTGGGGGAGGGGGCACATCTGGGTCGTTCTGGGTCATTTTTGCTATTACTGTGGCCTAGTCTGCTGTTTGGAAAAAGATATATTGTGATGATGGCTGACAGGTGAAACCATAAGTGCTTCCACTGTCATGACAATTCAATCTGAGAAGCATGAAACAGAAGCATCTGTTTCAACGGTTGTGTTGTTAATGATGCTCCGTGATTAATGGACAAAGTGACTTTCACTTTTTTTTGCCTGTGTGCTCCAGTTTTGGATCATTGAGTTGTTGATCTTAATCAATTTCAATTATTTGCTTTTCTGGGTTGTCTGGAGGGTTAACTTGTTCATCGTAATGTATTTCGCCTAACAGTGGGTTTGCTGACAAGGATTCATAAAAGATATGCCTGTGTTATGTTGTGCTATTTCCAAATGGTCCAATGAGCCTGCTTTAAAAGATTTTCACCCAGTCCATCTGAAAGTCACAGGCCATTATTGAGTGGTATTCAGAGCTGAAAATGATGCCTCAAGGTTTACCGTGATCTCAACTCTGAATACAAATTACCAAATATATGGCTATGCATGTGACTATCTGAAGAGAGATTCCAGAGTCCGTCCAATAGGCAGCTTGAAAAAAAAATGCCACTGAGATTCCTGTTTCATAATTTAATTTGTCTTAAGTGTGACCGCATCACGTACACTGAATTGTATACGGCAGTGATGAAATGAAATCCTCTTTTAGCGAGGAAATCCTCCTCTACATCATTATAAAAAAAATAATTGCTTCATATTTCAGCGCCAGAGGCATTCGACTGAAAAGAAAGGAACTTTCTTTTGTGCCAGGTTATATTTTTGTCTCCAGAAATCACCTGTCGGTCATTCGTATATCCGCCCCGCCCCCTTTTTTGTGTTTGGTTGGGGTTTGTGTGTGTGTGTGTGGGGTGTGTGTGTGTGTGTGTGTGTGTGTGTGTGTGTGTGTGTGTGTGTGTGTTTTGGGGTTTTGGGGGGAAGTAGGTTTTATTATGTCTG
>CM032662.1:7876685-7944675 GCA_019095985.1 Streblospio benedicti
ACTTACAAATACCTACATACCCAAAAGCAACATACTAATATATAATAAGATAACACTAATTTGGTATCTTTATTATTAATTGTATCCTGTATACATTTAACATGGAGGCTCTAGCTGTTTTCTCAACAGCTAGAGCTAAGGTCCCGGTGCGTGTACCGCATTCGCGGGTTTATCAGAGAAACTTACTCATATTTTCAAAGAACACAGCATCAATACTTTCCATCAACCGTTTAACACCGTCAAGTCCATGCTTCCGTTGCCAAAGGACAAATCTCCAGACAATGTCACGTGTAGGATTTGACAACGACATTAGAGTGTCAATCGTGAAATTGATCATTGAGTATGCTCAATTTCACGATTGACACGGCAATCGAGTTGTCAAATACCATTCTATCATGACTAAAATCCACACTAAATGAGTGTCTGATTCGTTTTTATTTTAAAATAAATCATAGCATAACGGTCTCATTGTCATTTTGACCATGCGACGTCAGCGGCTGTATTGAAAATGTGAATGTACTAGTCTAGTTTAGACTAGTTTAGACTAGTGGTCTCCGCGCGTGCAGTCAATCGTATAATATTGAGCACGCTGGTCGACCAATCAGCGTGGGTTCTTGGCGGTGATTTATGAACGGAATGATAGAATATGTGATTATGCACAGTGCCACTATACACACATTGGTGAAACAGGTCGGACTGTGCATGAGGAACACCAACTTTGCAGGAAGATTTGCAATACGTATGCGTTCTTCGTAAATGAACCGCCACACTGGCTAAGACTTGCCTCCCGTCTACTCGTCCCTGCTGTCACATGACTGCCATGGCGATCATGTGACCTAATGAGGTGGGTCATCAGCCCAATGAAGCTGTTGAAAAAAAACAGCCACAGCCTCGTTGTAGAGCACAATGCTGGTTACAATAGGTATCTTAAAATGTTCTTTGAATCATGAATAATAGAACTCAGGATGAACAGATTATACATTCATCGACCCTGTATATAGGGGAAAAGGTCATTGTTCTTAGGAACTATGTTCTTCATGTGTTGACAGTTAAATCTTATATTAATTATTCTCACAATCACCATGAGAATATGAATATGATTACTCTGTAATTTGATCCAAATATGAATAAATGAAAAAATAAAGATCATCAATATTGTCTTATTTTTGATAATCGACGGTGTTTATGATTGAAGTCGTGAGTTCGCGGCCGGGTCATGGCAGACACAGTGTCGCCAAAACCGATACGCCGTGCATCTGCTTCTGAGTTGCTGATTTCCACACAGCACGTCGCCACCGTACAGTGGTACTACTAGACGGTGGCGACGCCAAGCGGAGGTTCGGAAGCCTCGTTGAAGGCGTGTTCCGTGTAGAGGAGAGCCACACCTCTGCACGTAAAAGAACTCACCTAGTTTGAAAACTATAGCTAGTGTGATCCCCTCGCCCCTGAGGCTCAGTTGGCTACCTAGCCTGCCTCTGGAGGTCCATGTACCAACATCACGTGGCCTCCCGCTGCCAACGTGCCTGTTCAGGACTTCTAGCAGCGTAACTCATACAGATACAGATACAGAAGTAAAAGCATGTCACTTGACCATTATTGGTTTTTCATCTCAAATAATCATTCATTTGACATACTTTCACTTTTTTTCCACATAACCCCAGGTTTTTGGTTACTCATATCATTACTTAATTCCCTTTGACAATATCCAGTTAAGCTGATCCAACTGTAAGCTAAATGGTTGTTTATAATAAATTGCAATTTTAATGTACTGAAATACGACACCTCACCTCTATACCTCCACTTTCATCTTTACTTGGAACATTTGTTTGGTTAACTATGCGTTCTTGCAGGACTGAAACAGCATTTATATCAACAAAATTGGCTTCCCCTGCTCCTATTGGGCCCGCAAATAATATACGTGTTGTAGATTTTTCTTCTAATGGCGTCAAGGTAATTTGACAATCCTGCAAAACGTTTATCAATCAGTTTGTGACAAATGTAAAATATCAAAGTACAAACTTTGCATGGTATATACGCAATGTAATCATATTTGAAATCACTAAAGCTTAAGGCACATCCGGCAGGGCTGGCTCCTTACAGCCACTTTACTGTCAAACATTCATGGAGACCATGGTGAAAGTACGGCAAAAGTACAGCAGCAAAACTTTGACACGTCAAATTCCATTTCGACCATATAGGCTGTACAGAGCCAGTAAACTAGACCACACATCATTACTCGTTAGACACCACCCAAATGGTTAAAACGTGCTGTTAAGATGTCCGCACTGTAGGTTGTGCACATAGCTTAATATATTTGATGCATGTTTAAAATTTCATATGGTGCACTGTTTTTACTCACTACCGTGATAGACGGCGTATGCCCTGTTCAGACTCATAATGCGTCGTAGTTCAAGAGATCCCATTCTAAAAAATATTGTAGTGCCGAAAAATAAATCTACCAAAAGGAAGACCCATGATATTAGTGACCTCAAGTCAGATCCTATGTTTGGGGGGTGTCAAAAGTGTGAATTGAAAATAATTGGAAATTGGGAGGTTCAAATGTTCTGATTTTTTTATTTATAGACTTTGGGGCGGGGTATAGCTGGTGAAATATTTGGCACCATCAAGTCTCCAGCACATTGGTGGGCACACTGGACATGGATGTCCGTGGAAAACAAGTGAAATATTCCATAAAAAAATCCATATTCATGAATGCTCTCAGCACGACTTTCTCTTTGAAGTAATGAACCTTTTCAAGCAGCACCGTTTAATTTGTGGAAGGGAGAAACCTCCATGCCCCTTTATTGGCATGTAGAAGATTCTCATCATATGCAGGAAAATAATGACAATTTTCTAATCAAAATACTCCCCTTCCGAAATCCTACAACTGATCCCGGAGCTAGCTACAGTACATGGGCTCTTAATGCCTCTTATAGTATTGCCTAAACAAATCCTTCCTTTAACAATGCGGCGTCCACCCCATCACCCTACAATGAGCTGCTCCAACCGATCCCGCATCACACTTTCTATTTGCATCATATGCCACCGTTTCTATTTAAAATAGATTTTCTTATACACATTAAATCTTGATTTCCTCATGTTGCTCCATTATTTCTTTTATAAAGTTCATATCATTATACAACCAGGGCATATTAAAGATATTTTTGTGAACTAGATCAAAAGTGTTCAAAGAACACGGCGTCACTAGAACAACGTTGACTTATGGGGAATTGAGATGTATACTGGAATGATGTATACTCGCTAGAACAATGTTGACTTATGGACAAACGAACGAAACACAATGCTTGCTTCAGCAGCTGAGCTGAAACGACGCAATTAGCAAAAAGGCAACATACCACACAATAAAGAGTAACTGACCATGTAAAATGTGTAACATGGTATATATGATCATTGTCATATGCTTCAATAATGTTGCTGTAGAAATGCTGTGCTTTCTGAGCACTTTCCATGTAGTTAGCAAAGGGCCAAAGATCAAAGTAGGTGACGGTCACCACTTGCATAAATAGTGTATGAAATTGGAGGTCATATTTCAAACTGTATTGAAATGACTATGCCAAATACTGAAATTGACGGCAAATGTTCTTTTGGAAGGAACACTTTATTTGGCAAAGTGCCAAAATTGGACACTGATGATGGTCACTAGGTATGTAAACAGTGTATCAAATTTGGAGCTCATGGTTGAAGCTGTATTGAAACTATTGAAAACAATGGCAAAAAATAACCTAAAATGGTCTTGTAAAAATTATACTTAAATTGGCGAAGTGCCAAAATTAGACACAGTTAATGTTCAGTAGGCATGCAAGCATTGTACCAAGTTTATACGCTTTTTCACGAGCATCAGCAAAGCTATTGCAGAAAATGTTGAAAATGGACTCAAGATGGCACTATGGAATGCACACATTAATTTGCAAAGTGCCCAATATCACATCATTCAGGGGTCGCGTCATACCAAATACCTGTGTAAAGTTTGAACAAAATCGGGTCAACCGTAAAATATCTAGCTAATCCGGAGACAAACTTACATACATAGATACACAGATAGTTACAAACGAACGAAACACAAGGCCTTCGCTTCAGCTGCTGAAGCGACGCAATTACGTGTTGATTGGTTGTGGGGAATTTAGTTTTGATCTGTCACATATATACAAGTGTGTGGTGGGGGTGGGGGTTCGGAAATTCATATTTCAGGCATTGTTTCGAGTTGGTGGTGATGGTGGTGGGGGTCGTATGTTAGATTTGTGAACCCGTGTGTGTGTGTTTGGGGGGGGGGGGGGTCGTATGTTAGATTTACGAACCTGTGGGGGATCAGAAGTTCATAATGCTACCATATAAAAAAACTTCTGACACCCCCACACCTTAAATAAGGATTCATAATCGCCTACATTCCGCCTTTAAACTACCATGGTAGCGAGCAAAAACATAATGTGCACTGATGTGAACTAATCCAGAATAACCTGTAAGGCTGAGTTTAATTGTTGGAATAGTTTGGATGCATACGTGTTTTTAGAGTTAACATGCCCTAGTACGTTGCCCATCGAACTGTCAAAAACCATCCAGTATACACTCCACAACTTTAAAAGTATGAATCTTAACTGTTCATGCGCCGTCTATCATGTTAACTGTAAAAAAACACCCATGTATACCTTCAAAGAATTCAAATTAAACTTCACCATACAGGTTAGTCTCGTTTCATGCTTATATCAAATAGCTGCATATCACTCTTTCTTTTATGGATTTCAATAAAACCAATTTTTCAAGCCCCATTGTGTGCAATTAACTTACCCGTTCACAAAGAGTACCAAATCTTTGATTTTCTTTGACGTCCATACTTGCAATTGCTCTGAAAAGAAAGGTTATATCAATATCGCTTAGTTTTTTACGTAACAACTTTATTCTTAATTAGAGGATTACCAATGGAAATATTCATTGTACTGACACTAAACTATGTAGCATGAGATTATACATTACTCAATTAAATGGCATAAAAATTATTTCCGATGCAGATAAGGGTAATGGCCCCAAGGTTTATTAGATTGTTTTAGTTGTAGATGCTGACTACGGGATCATTTAGAAAAGTAAGAAAGTGGGGATGGGGGAAGGATTTTGAAGAATTTCTGTGAAAACATTGGCGGTGAAAAAAATTGATGCAGTCTTTTCATATCCTGATGTCTGGAACAAACTCCCTGACACTTGGTTGCTTGGTCACTTGAATAAGAACTTTTAAGAAAAAAAGTGAAAAAAGAAAATCAAAAGAAAAACATGTTAGAATGTGCAATTCTTGTTGCTCCTCGCCAGCGGAAATCATGAAACATAACTACACATGCTATCAAAATCGTAGATTTCTAAGTGTATGATCAAGCTAGCATATAGATAATTACACAGCGACAAGGCGACAGGCCTTTTTCATCATCACAGTACATTTACAGTTATTCATATAATTTACCTCTCGTTTCTATGGTCTTCAAGACGGGTGGAAACGATAGGCTTGACATACCATGCGGTTACGCGAAGCTGCCAGCAATGGAAAGTAAAAAAAATATATATATACATAAATATAATCTATCTCACTCCATCTCTCTTTCTTTTTTTCCTGACACTTCGCCAGGCTGGTTCATTTAACACATAAGAGTTCAAACGTTGAAACTCTATAACAACTTTTAAGTATTACTAGCATAATCAATGACCTTCCTAAAAGTAGCCTCACAATGGACAACAAGTTATATCGTTATACAGTTGATTAATTGAAACCTGGCCGCTGTAAACCACTTTTAAAGTACCGTTACCTCTAAACTTGGTGCTTTAATACGTTTACTCTTGCTATTTAAGACGTTTTCCTCCTCCATAGCATCAAATCTAAAATACAAAACATTCATGTGAAGAAAACTACGTGTTTTGGTTATCATGTTCCTCGATTAGATATTTACAGTCTGGGTCAGTAATATTGATAACCTCAAGAACATTATGGATAAAAATTCAAAATTAAACTATTGTGAATAAATATCACACAGTTAAAAAAATTGAACAACAAAACATTAGAACGCACATAGGTAATGCATTTTTGTAATCTCGTACTCGTCTGATTGATTTGTTCTTCTCATAGGCTCACATCCACCCTCAGCACAACTCATTTCTAAACGTATGTTTATCCAGCACAACTTGTTTTGAAAGGTTTTGAGCTCATTTCATGAAATGAAAACATTATCAAATTTTAAAAAAAAAGGTTTGTTTAGTAATCGTCTCCCAACCAAGTGAAATTAATGCGTAACAAAATGTGACTTCAGATACCGGTGCCTTAACAGAACAATTAATTTAAAAAAGTATGTTTTTGATTTTATAAAAAATCATTATTTTAGGATCAAATGGCATTTAAAAATATGTCCTTTTGTGAATCAGTTAATTTTAGGCTTTATGGACAAAATTAAAGTTACAAGTATTTCAGACAAAACAATCTTCAATAAACACCAGTTCACTTTACTATAAAACCGTTTTGTCAGATATGTTGCGCAATTGTGGTTTTTATATAGTCTGTTTTACAATAGGTTAACGTGATCAATGTAATATTATGCGTTACGAATAACAAAAGAATCATAAAAGACCTGGTTCATTTGCCATATGAATCATTTAACAAATCACTATAAGATTCATGAAATAGGATAATGCACAACACATGTTAAAAACCTGTCTCACAAATTAAAAATTGAAATGCTTATGCACATTAAAATATTTGGCGTTAATGTTAAATTTGGCAGCCTTAACCACATGCCGGGCGTATAGGCGTTTAAACGCCACTTTTCTGCTATAGTACATTTTTAGTTGGTAAATTTTTACAAAGATCAGCCAAAAGAAAACTTCATTTTTCGAGATCATGAACATCAATATAGAACATGTGACATTCTAAATCATGCTGTTTAACAATTTTATCGGATATTTTTCCAAAATTAAAACTGCTGTTTGTCTAACATCAGGTTAAACTATTAAAATAAAATAGAGTATTTCATAACAGAACAAGAACATTAGAACGAACAATAGGTAAAAAAATCGTTTTAAAACAGAGATGTAATCTCGTAACTCAATGTACATAAATTACCCCAGAACAGGCTCACTTTCAACCAACATCATCCCAGGGTTAGGGTTTTCTGAATAATATTGTTTAACCATAGGCCTTTAATGGTAGGCTGATGCAGAAAAACATCAATTGTTTAAAGTTTGTGTCTAAATCATATAATAAGGGTCATTCATAAAAAAGTAAAACTGCCTTGTTTTGTTTTGCATTGCTATGCCATAATGATTATTACGGTTCATGGGATGATGATAAAATATTTTTTGATCCCGCGTAATCATTATTAAGGGGTATTCTATCAGTAATGTTATAAAAATGTTATCATTATAGTACCAAATTAATCAGGATAACAAAAGATATGACAACAACAACATTGCTAATTCAAATTAAACAATTATTTTGTCTTATGGATGATTATTCTCAGTTACCCAAGAAAACAAGAACAATTGAATGTACAGAAATTGTTGATTTTGACTTGTAAATCGTCGATGCTTATATTTGTCAGGATATCTGTCCTATGACTTTTCGTGGTCCTGTAGATAGGGTGATCTTACCACTGAAACATATCATTACTCTTGTAATCATATGTACTGCTACTACTATTACCACATCCGCTGCGGGTGTCACAGTTTCTGGGGTAGGCAACAATGACCAGCAATCACCAAATTTGGAATATGAATGAATTAACTTACACATTCGCACCTTTTTAAACATATGAAATAGGGCTAATAATATATGGATAAAACCTTACCCACCTGTTTAACGTTATCCCTAGAGACTATGTACAGAAATCCTTGCAAATGCACAGCGTAAAATATGTTGCTGTTATCATGATATGACTCACTTGATATCGGAACACCATAACCACGATGTCTGGACAGTCATCACTGTGCGTGGGTGGCGACAAACTAAACTCCGACTCTTTATAAGATCAAACTCTTCTTTACAGCTAGTAAATTTCTACCAAAGATAGCCTATGACGACTTATGTCCCCAAGCACCGGGAAACACATTTATATATATAAAGATCACTTTTGCAATCGGGAATAATCTAGTTGAATTCTCCCTATCTTCAACCACCTTAGAATGACAGACATGGCGATTTCAAGGAAGTTAAAATACAGTAAGGAATGTGTGGTGACATATCTAGAGACATTATGGATCATCATGCTGTTAACCCACATTATTATGATGTAGCCTACTTTAAAGTTAAAAGCCCGTTTTTGTAAAAAAAACAGTGGTCATATAGCAGCCATCTTCAAGGAATCTAAATTTTTTCATTTTAATTTGTACTGTGTGATTCCCTGACCCCAAAAACTAATGTTTTTGACACCATTTTCAGCCTCCTACCTTCTAAAAATTACATGAGATTATGATGAGATTATGTCCATGTAAACATGACCTGTTCTATTTCTGTGTCAATAGAAATTGTGTTTGTATAGTAAATGATATTAAGGCCGTGGCACGTGCATTACAGATCATTACAGAGCTAGAAACACGGAAATAGATAACAACACAGGAAACATTTTAACATTGATATACTCGTCTTTATTCCATGGTACTTCTATGGTCAACAATTCTCGATTTTACAGAACAGAGAAAATTGAGAAGAAAACATAATGTAAAAACATGTCCAAATATCTAACCACTAGTGTGAAAAATAAACAACAATTTCACAGCCATTCTTCAATGGTGTAAGATCATTAGACACAGACATTCAGATCTCTGGAGTTTTGCATCAGCACGTGAGTAATGACTTCTCTAGACTAACTTTATGCTATGATACTTTGTACAATGACTTAGAATTTGTTAGGTAAATATATCACTATATGACATGTGGCATTGTTTGCATTATGCCCGAGCTGAAATATTATAAACAAGACTGTCCTGGTGGAGTTCAAATACGGTTCACAATGGTATACTTTTATAGACAGTTACTAAGTACATGTAAACAGGATCCTATTTCAGTTTTGCAATAAAAGATTATTAGCTATTAGTGCCCGATGATTATACCCCACATGGGCAGGACATATAGGAGTTTTTAATTGCCACTCTTGTTTGGAGATAAAAGCATAAAATGCCCTTCTGATTGGCTGGATCTCCGTCACTGCAAAGTTGGAAGAAAATGCAATCATACTACTGGGCCTTAATTGGGGGATGGGGAGGGTGGGGTGGGGGGCGAGGCGATGGTTATAAGGGGTCTAGAAATCCCATACCGGTATCCCTCTTTTATTTGGCCCTTTTCCCCGTATCCCTCTTTTTGGCCCTTTTTCCCCTTATCCCTTTTTTGGCCCTTCTTTCCCTTTTCCCACTAATTGGAGATCCTTTATCCCTCTTTTTTGAGGTCATTTCCCCTCTCCCTCTTTTTTCAGCCTTTATTCCCTTATCCCACTTCCTTATTAACCCCCACCCCCACCCCCACCCCATTTGGGGCTCGCGGGTTGAGAGAACGCACGACTCATAACATTATAACGCATTAATACATCTAAGACTGCTTTGTCGTGTTAGGTAAATGGTTAATATTGTGTGCAAATTGGCACGAAAACTGATACCAACCATTCACAAGAGTCACACCATGAATTGTATATTGTATTTTGATTGTATAGATACATTCATAGGCAGAAACATTATTAGTCGAAAGAACAATTCCCGCAGTGGCAAAAACACACTAATTCTACTCCTCCTAATTGATATTGTTTAACAATAGAGCCTTATCGGTCTAACAGCCATTTCTAACCAGGTATGATGCTTACAATGGTTTAGAATTTGTTATGAAAATCAAAGAACAATAAATACATCACCACTTGAGATGTGACATTGTTTGCATTATGTCTGTATTGAACAAGACTGTCCTGACGAAATTCACTAAGGATTCGTAGGAATACACCCGGGGGGATACAGTTTGATATAGACTGCTTTACAGAATCCTACTTCAATGTTGAAATGACAGATTATTAGCATTATATCAGTTTTAGAATTTGCATTAAAACTTTAACACTTAGTTAGGAGCGTTGGGTAGCATGCAATGGTTAATTCATCACGATACCTGATTGTACAGGTGTTACATATTTTTTCCTAACAATTAGTAATCACCCATATACAGCCGCAAAAAATAGAGATGACACAGCTCCACATGGCATTTACACACGGAAGAGGCATGTGTTTTACCACTAAAATCACAAATGTGTTGTTGGTTAATTGCTACAAATCATGATTCTTCCTTACAACTAAATCACGTAGGGTACATTATGCATCAAATTAATTTAACATATTAAAGCCCGGTACGTGTGGACATCTTTTCAAAACACAGCACAGCGATATCTAAATATGCAAATTGTAACAATGTGTTTATGAAATAACTGAAACAAGTCACAGCTTTAACACATGCAAAATGATAATGTCAAAATTAACACCATTGGCATTGAAGGCATGCTAGTGTCTTATCTACAGCACATTAACCACAATCATGAAAATTCTTCACATACGTGTTATTATAATTATACCGTATATACAGCCATTTAACAGTCATCATCCTTCTAATACATTACTTTGCAGTACAGAGGTAGCTCACGTTAAATCTACTCAAAAGTGTCTCATTCAGATCTTGAGTAACCGTTTCCAAGGTGATATGCATCTTACTATAGGTGGGGAAAATGACACACTTCCGGGTTTAGAATAGACCAGCAAACCTAATTGAGGCATGATCCCGTCGCATTTGCTACAGTTTATTCAAATGAGGCTTGATGTAATACTATGCAATATGTAGCATAAACTATAAAACATTAGGCGAATTCCTCTGCAATGTTTACGTTTGTTTTTCTGTGTACAAACGTCTAGTATACAAGTTTGTATCAGTTTGTATCACTTATCAACACTGCGTCCCTGTTATTTCGACCTCCATTAAACTCAGAAGCGCTCCACTCACCCAACCTATATTTACATCAAAGAAGTAGTTTGCATTGTCAAATTATACAAGTGCATGCAAAAAAAATCCTACGTCTGGACACAACACAAATACTGAAGACATGAGTACTACATTTTAGTACTACTCAAATTGTCTATCACATCCAGATCCAGTACCTCACATGCTTGTACCAACAGCGGCAGATCCAGTGCCTCTGGTGCCCCCTTTCGGCTAATATTTTATAATCATTTTAGCTTTTCCCAAGTGGATCACGTGACATGTCCAGGGTGCATGTGTTCCATGAGTGTGTGAATACAGAGGCGCCTGTTGTTTTTAAATTCTGTTTCTGCCAAGAATCAGTAATCAGAAATTGCCCGATCCTCCGTTCTCTGTTACTGCAATAGTCCGTATTGACAAGACACTGCGTGAATTAGGTAGATTTGTAGTTTGCCAAAGACAGAGGCTTGTGTTTTGGACTGGTCACTTATACACATAAATCCTTCTTTTTCTATACTGCATGCCTTCTGAAGTTTCAGCTATAGTCCCTGTTGCCCTTGTCCTTGCTACAACTTATTGCACTACTATACTACTGATGGATACAACCACCACCACAACTATGCGATGTTGAAGATGTCATGACCTTAGCAGGCATCAGCCATGAACACCATACTGGGTCTGGGCTATGGGGCTCACCAGTCGATGAGTCAACCCCGTGCATCTTTTTCCTACACATCAACAAGCATGTATGTTCTTCCTACATAAATCCTACAGACTGTTAAGTGAGGCTTCAATCATCCTATCAACTCACACGTTATGTGTTATCCATAGCAATAAGTCAAACAGAACTATTACGATGAGTAACATGCCCCGCCCAAACCACAAGCACTTGCTCCTTCCTACCCATCCCCATCTCTGGCAGAGCTGGTTGTGTAATTCCACACTCTGCCCATCATATGAAATTGTAAAAATACCCAGCCAAAACCACAAGCCCCACTGTTCTATCCTGCTCCTCTTCCCCATCATCAGCTGGGTGCCATTGGTGGTGCTATGTTCTCCATCACTCTGTCTATCACGATAGCTATAAAAACATGATTAATGTGCCCAGCCAACATCACAACCAACCATATTGTCCCTTCGTCCACAGCATCGGATGGCTGTCATCACTCTGTTCATCACATAAAACTGTAAACATGTTCAACCCACATCACAAGCACCATCATCACATCATCATTTGGGTGTCTTTTATGTTATCTCTCCCTCTGTTCATCATCACAATAAACAAAAAACTGTAAAAAAAATGGCCAGCCAAAACCATATCCCCATCGGTCTATCCTCCTCCCCATCCTCGTCTGCAGCCCAGATGTTATCAAACATTCTGTTCATCACTATAGCAGTAAACATGCCCAGCCAAAACCACAAGCCCCACTCTTCTATCCTCCTCCTCCTCGGCGCCCTCATCAGCTAGGCGCCATCACTGTGTTCATGTTCTCCCTCACTCTCTTAATCATAATACTATAAAAACATGATTAACAAGCACATGTTCCTTCCTACACATCCTCATCCAGGTTGCGTTATCCCACCACACTCTGTTCATCACTATAACTGTAAAAATGCCCAGCCAAAACCACAAGCCCCTGTGCTCTCGGCGCCATGATCAGCTGGGTGCCATCACTGTGTTCATCTTCTCCCTCCCTCTGTCTATCACGATAACTATAAAAACATGATTAACATGCTCCATCCAAATCACAAGCACTTGTTTCTCCCTACACATCCTCTGATCGTGTTATCCCACCACACTCTGTTCATCACTATTACTGTAAATGCCCCCCCTGTTCTCTCCTCCATCCTCCTTAATAATTCCCCCCATCAGGGCTATCATTGGCGGTGGCTGATCGTGCTGCCGTCCGGGACCGCCGCCTGTAACAATGATGGTCAGCGCCGCATCTGGCGGTTCACAGCCGCTCAGGTGGCGCAGCACGAACTTGATGGTGGCGCGGTAAATGTCGTCCATCTGCGGCGTGTACCGGTCCTCCAGGATCACCTTGGCGCCCGCAATGAACGGACCCTCCATGCGCTGTAACAACGATGGTTAATGTGATTGAGTATAAAGTTTTCTATTATTTTACGGTTAATGTGAGGACATTGACGCTTCAACCTCTGTAATAATGATGGTTAATGTGGTCCTTCTATAGGACATGGACCCTTCAATAACTCTGTAAGACGCTTCAAATGATGGTTAATGTGAGGACATGGTCAACCTCTTAACAATGATTCAATGTGAGGACATGGACCTCTATACTCTGTAACAATGATGGTTAATGTGAGGGACATGGTCCTTCTTTTTATACCCTGTAATAATGATGGTTAATGTGAGGACATGGTCCTTTTATACTCTGTAGCAATTATAGGTGATGTGAGACATGGACCCTTAAACCTCAGTAACAATCATGGTGGACGTTAATTCAAGGACAAGGTTTAGTTCTGTAGCAGACGTCAGAACTATGAGAGGTAACGCGTACTTCATACAACAGATTTAAATTCAGCATACCCAAATTACGTAGAATCAACTCTATGTCAAATTCTAATTATATAAAATGCCTTGCACGTTTTTATAGAAGCAGCATCCTTCTAGAAACTCATCCCTGACTATGTGCACATCCATTATTCAATACTGTTGTTAACTGGTATGTAGCAAATGGATTCATTTTGTATACTTATTAAATTTGTTTTTTGGCCTTGTTTTGGTTGGAATAAGCCAAAGAAGAAAACATATAAGTATATAAAATGAGTCCATTATAGAGAACACGTGCTGTTACCCAGAAGAACTCGGGTGAGAATCCGATGAAGCTGAGGTGTTGGTTGTGGACCCGGGTCAGCATGTCCACCGCCTTGTCCACGTCCCCGATGTTGGAGATCACCTGCAAGTACATGTATCGAAATATGATGCTAAACATGTAAAACATATTGGACATGCTACTTTATATGTGAACGAAATCACATCAGCACTATCTAATCTTATTTGCCATGTAAAAACAATAGCCATTGGCCAGTGAGCTGAACACAGCCAAGATCCCAACAAAATTTTCTTCATTCCTCCGTCTTTATAACCGAGACAAACTTTACATATCTATGTCACAGACAGACTCCACCCATTTATGTCACAGACTCCACCCGTCTATGCCACACACTCCACCCACCTCGTCTATCACTGTCATGACCAGCGTGCCGTGCGCTTCCAGAGCCTCGTTTTCACGCAGAGCATCGTCAACCTGCAACGGAAAATGTAAACACAGATATTTTAGAAAACAATGACTCACTTTTTATTATGATGTACATGTACAAGTATATAAATGAACACTTTCTGTTTTTCTCAAACATGTATTTGAATGATGTTGACGAAGATTCATCTATACGAGTTTGTATATAATGTATTACATTCTAATGAAACGTTTTAATTTACACTTTACATAGCCGTAATTAGAATGTCACCTGAGACGTCATGAGCTCAAGACAAGACTGTTGACATCACAGCCCAAGGCTGTATAGATGACCAATTATAAAGCTTGTGAAACACCATTAACATATAGTGTATCTTCTACACGTACATATTTATATATGCTACTTGTTGCATGTTACATATTCTAATTGGTATACATATTCCATAGGCCTAAGGCCAATCTTGAGGGGGTCATTTAGCAAAAACTTTCAACGTGAATTGTGAATTGTAATTGTAATTGTGGTGAAAGGTGATGGAACCTATTATTGGCGACTGGTGATGTGCGCATCACAAAGGGGAAGTGCGTGAAAAATGATAAAAATGTGATGCAACCCAATCAATTAGAATTCCTGGGGATTGGTGAAAGACAATGAAATGTGTTGGTGACTGTAGATTTAGGAAAAGAATGTTGGTGAGTGGATTTTCATCAAGACTATATACCGCCCCCCCCCCCCTCGAGTTTCTTACTTATTCCACTCGTATGGAGGTTCTTGTAACGGACAAAACAGACACATGGTCTCGCACACACGTATGGAAATACATTGTATTTATGTCGCCTTGCACACTGTACACGTCACACGTCAGACGTCATGCGTCAGACATCATACGTCACACGTCTGTACACGTGACCCACCTCGAGGTTCCGGAAGCTGGCGAACAGCTGCTTCATCTCGGCGTTCTGCTGGAAGAACCTGCAACACAAACACAGAATGAATACGTCTCCTGGTTAATTGCTATTGCATTCTGTGAGACAGAAAAGCAATGTGCATATGGATGATGTCTGTACGAGTCAATGGTACTGCCAGGGCCTGTAGGAACAACCAGAAACAAGGAACACAGTAAAGATAGTGGTGTCATAGATCGTGGTATGTGTGGAATTGCTAGAAGGAAAAGGTTTTAGTACGCTATGGTATATGTAAATATGCTAAGAGAACAACAGATGGACAAGGTCTGCGCTCGTATTGTGTGATATTGCGGGGAGACCCTGGCACAGGGACTAAGAAAACTTCATACTCAGTGTGTTTTAAATATGTGGTATTTTGATGATGGATAAGATGCTTTTTCAAATTTGTTATATGTGACATAGATGGTATCACTCAGGAGATAAGAAACAAACACCCGAACTTTAAAAATAGTTTCATTTAGGTTGTAAAACCTTCATCAAGGACGAACCCCTGCCATCAGTATGATCGTGTCTGATTGCAGTCACGAATAAAAAATTATGATTGACAGTATTGCAGTTGCGGGGACGTACAGGCTTCTTTGTTATGGGCGGTGATGAATATATTGGGAGAGCAAACGCAGTCCTTAACCTTATTCCTTATCCTTATTATGTGGGTAGTACATCAGGTGGTATGTTGTGAAGAGCCTAGAGGAGCAAACACCTCATTCTTGAATCATCTTGTGAAAACAATAATCGTTATGTCACTGCTGCTTGATGCCAACTTCACCTACACCATGACAGTATACTCGTGTGTATGTTGACGTCATGGGAACTGAGAATTGCTCATGGATACAGAGAACTGCAGTTTTAGTGTTTCACTTTTGAGAACGTGCTGTGAAATGTAATATATCAGACATCGGGACGTGCGTGACCCTCAATACTATTTACAGTGGTTCATTTCAAACTCTCAATGGCAGTGAAACTTCCAATTAAAACCACGCCTATCAAGAGACCCCCCTCTGATATATCAACATTTCTCTCTCACTGTCAGGTGGCAAAAAGAGGCTGCTGTGAGCCTCCATAAAGAGACCCCTTCCCTATTGAGATCACTCGAGGCCAGGTCCCGGGTGGGTCTCAAGAGAGACGATGCACTGAACGTGTATACGTGAGAACAAAGCAATCACAGCATGTCCAACACGCCACAGTTACACTTATTTAGAGCAGTGCCAGCGGAAATTACGTGGCTTTCAATTTAGAGTGGAACTGTGAATGCTCAATGGCAGATCCAGGTTTTTGGAAAGGGGGGTGGGGGCGCACTTAAGGAAAAGGGGGTGGGGGGAACACTTAAGGGATTTCAATAAAAAAAACTATGAAAATGAAGTATTTTGGTGGGAAAAGAGAGGAGGCGCCCCCCCCCCTGTGCCCCCCCCCCCCGGATCTGCCTATGATGCTTACATGGTGTTGATGCAACTTCATATGCACCCAGACCCAGAGCTTTAGTGTTATTTTTAATAATGGCCGAACTTCTAAGGAAAGGAAGACGTGGGTATGAGACACAAGAGAAGCCAGGTCACGGCAAAATCCTTTACTATGTGGCGAATTCACACCTGATTTGTCTTGAAGTGTGTTTTATAATGATCCCTGTAACTTGTAAAGCTAATCTGTTTGTGCTTTTTTTGTTTTACGATTGTTATAGTGTAAACAAACTTGTTCTGTAGAGATGTTTAATGTTAACCTACAACAAAACTGTTCATTCCAAATTCTAGTTCATAATGCATGGAAATGACAGCACTTCTGCAAACAACATCCTAATTAGGATTACATCTATGTTGTAAAAACATTCATCCCTCTGTTGTTGTGAACAAACAACCCTGTAATTAACTCCGACTGGACCTATTTCTCGCCTCGCGGAAGCTTTTAGCGCCCAAGCCGTAATTCGTATTTTACGACACAGTGGTGTGATGCACAGGACTTGTTTTTACGATATGAGCGCGGATTTAGTGGTGGTGTGATGGCTGTGGCATCACCCAGTGATTGGTTACGTCAATTAGCCAACACACGTAAAACGTTCGGGCGCAGACGTAAAACGGGTGATATGGACGTAAAGCGGGTCTGTAAGGTATAGGGAGCACGTTGGTCGTTCATCGGTAAGATCAGTGCAAAAAGTGTTAATTCTAGCCTCGGCTAACCAGAGTTTCTAAAGTGTTGAGCATGCGGAGACTAGGTTAATTTCCCTACAAAAATAGAGTGAATAACAGGGTTACGAAGGTGACGTCATTGATATGTGACGCTCCAGGGAGCTTCCGCTCTTAAAGGACAATGAGACGATAGCCCTTGGCCAGTCACAACTGGGGACTATTGTCAAGTCTGAAGCATTGAGGGCATGTGTTAACAGTAGAGGCTAGAATGTATCTTCAACATATATCTTTAATACACGTTCTAAATTCAAACTTGGAGGCACCATAGCGATTCTATCTGTTTTATTCTACTCCAAGTAGGAATCACAACGCCCTCGTTCTGTGAAGCGCAATTGACCGTGTTTTCAGCTAGGGGGATCATGCTACTAAAAATGTCTACAATTTGCGTGCGCAATTTAGCATTTGCTGCACCGATCCAATCAAAAACAGAAGCAGCAGCAGCAGGCTTACAGCTCGGACACAGCGTTATTAATGCGCGGCAAAAACACAGCAGATTGGACGTGACTGGCCCGAAATAGGCACGCAGTCGGCACGTGATTGTTCTACATCCGGGGCTTTATCACGAGGCCCTAGACGGGGTCCGAAACCACGTGGTGTGTCTCTGTGTCAATTATTAGAGATTTCAAGGAGTCAATACGTCACGTTTTCATATGTTTTTATGTAAATCATAAGGATCTTCAAATATAGCGGTGCTATGTTCATTTTACATGCTGAAAAGGCTAAAAAACAGCAGTGTCGCCATGTAGAGAACCTACCACATGGTTATATTGTGCATCACATGTATACGTAGGTCACATTGTACATGGATATATGTGTAGATGGGTAAATGCCCCTGACTTATGATATATGTTGTATACATTGTGTATTGCATATATTTAATGTTGAATATTGTTGTGAACAGGCAACTGTAGGCGTACGTTTTGATTGGTTTTCGCTCTGCAGTATAGTTGTTTTTTAAACAAGATAAGCTCGCAGCATGTTCCATCGTGGACTCAATTCACCATGTCGTGTATACAGCATATGGCCAGACACGTGTACATATGGGAAGAGGGAGACAGCTGGCTCCCATGCTTTCAGCCCTGGTAGGTAACGAACGTAAGTATCATATGTTTTTAACATACGCACGCATTCGAGCACCCACACTTAGAAGTAAAATAAGTTACTCAGCACTCCCATGTGCGTCCCTCATTACATACAAGGATAAAAGATTATTGTACCCCCTAAAATCACCCCTGTGATGTTACACAATGGCTGCAATAGCACAGATGCTCCGGCATCAACATTCAAGACTCTAGCTTTGAAAACAGATCTCCTTTTCCGCCTCTTATCTTGAGATGTTCGCCATGAATACCTCGCCCCAGCCCCGTGCCGTATTTACATACATATAGACCAGATGCGTCCCCCGCGGCCACCTACGTGTCTGAGGCCACCCAATCTGCCATCTTTTGATATACAACCTCCGGGACCAGTCACTCACATGATATGGTTTTGGTCACAAGATTTCATATTATCAAATGTTACAAAGAAATACAAACAGAAAAGCAAACACGTGTTTGTGTCTCAAAGTAGATTGAGAAAGACTACCCAAAATCCATCTATCCCAGATAATTCCTCACTTTATCCAGTTAATCGGTGTGTATTGGATGACCAACTAGTGACCCTATGCTCCCTACATACACAGGCAAGCAGTCACGCACGCACACAAACACGCAATCACCCACCAACTCGCACACATAACACGCACACACGCCAATATATACTAAATCCACTAATCCCCAGACTGAAACTCCCCGTTACTCCTGATTTATCCCATCGGTTGATACCACCACCGATAACACCTCTAGGTTCTATGTTTATCCCGCGTATACTCCACACAAGCTACCCGAGACTCTGAGTTGGACTATAGACCACAATATTGTGAGTTCGGTTCCCGGTCAAGTCTGATGGTGTGTGTTGCCCCCTGCCCCACCTCACCCCTCCATAGACAGATCCATGGGATAGCCGCCAATACTCCCTTTCCCCACCAAAATATTTCATTTTCATAGGGTTTTTAACATGTCCCGAATCCATCTCCCATTAGAAATACAATCGATTAACCTTACCTCCAGCCTTTACCAAAAAACTGGCCACCCCCAACCCTTTCCCAAAGACCAACCCCTGCCTTCTGCACCTCCTACCCCACGGTAATCTAATCTTCCAGTACCCCCACCCTTTTACACTCACGTAAAGAGCAGCTCCACCCCCGTGCCCTCCAGGTTCCTCTTGATGGCCTTCCACGACTTCTCCAGCAGGAAGAGCTTGCGTGGGTTGAGGGGACAGCGCGGGTCGTGGCGGCGCGGCGCCGGCAGCGGCGGGTTCTTCTTGACCTCGGGGGTCACCTTGGTGCCGCCGCACCCCATCATCGGTACTTATGGACTGTGAGAGTGTTTCTTCATTGGTCTTAGATGTGCATGATTCTGTAGTGTATTCTTCTTCACACATACAAGAGAGTCACATATGGGAAGGTGCTACACATTTAGCACTGTTTCTTTTTTGCTTTTTTGTTCTTAGATGTGCCTTATTCTGTACTGTATTCTTCTTCATCACATACAAGAGAGTCACATATGGGAACACACACTTATAATGGACTGTAATGACAGCCCAGCATACCCGGCATTCACTCACAGCGGGCTGTAGTAGCTATAGTGTGGAAGTTTTGTGTCCCCTTGTAGTCACGTATATGTGATTATGTATATATTGCTCTTCATCACAAACGGGAAGTACACTCTTACAATGGTCTAAAATGGTTATGATGAGCCCGGGTCTTGTGACTGTGAATATTGTTCTTCATCACAAACAATAGAGTTACCTGCAGCAAACCCCACAGTTACAATTGTCTGTGGTGGTTGTACTGAATCCTCACGAGCATAGGTTTTCTATCTTGTCCTCACATATCTATGGCTCTGTACTGTATTCTTCATCACAAACAAGTCATGTTGAATCCTTATGAGCACATGTTTTCTGTCCTATACTCAGGTGTGTATGGCTCTGCAGTGTTTTCTGCATCATAGCCGGGAAAGTGATGTACAGGAAGCGAATATCCTTCTTATAATGACGCGCACATCTTTACAAGTATGTAAGTTTATATTTGTCCTGATTGCATAATAGGAGGATAATACGGAGTTATGAAAAGATAAATCCATTATAGCATCAGCCCTGCCCAAAAACGTTGTTTGACATGTTCAGCTAACAAACCCTCTAAATTTATTACCAATCTTCCCCACCCCTGTAAGTTCTCCCTCAGATAATACAGCCAATCTGCAGATGATAAAAAAACTAAATCAAATTAAGCCCCCCTCCCTCTGATTTTGTATACACCGCGTGGGCCATGATATATTGTACCCCCAAAGTATTGATCGAATATCACTTGACTCTGAGTCTATTTTGTCTGCGAGCTGCTGCAATTCTCACTTTCTCCTCAGACGTAAAATAATCGCTCTTATATCATTTGTGGCATAAATAGAGATGCAGATACATCATTTCAAAGCCTACTGTGGTTACCCTATACAGTCGTATCTGCGCCAGTATTCTCTTATAACTTGCTATGTTTGACTGCACTGATAAGCCAAAACATAGTGAAATGCTGATGATATATGGCATTGAGCAAACAATAGTGGAAGCTTTGATTTCTATACATATAGACAATGTATGCCTTAGTCATACCCCTGATCATGGTTAAATACCCGTTCTTGCTCTGATGTGACAAGCAATAATATTAATGGACGCTCAATTGATGAAAATACCCAAAATGTAAGCTTTTCAAGCTCTAACCACCTCATCCTCATCTATTTCGGGTTTATTATTCACAAGTTAAAGTGCAATCTCCAATTAAGACCACCTCTCTATTGAGACCACCTCTATAATAAGACCACTTCTCACGGTCCTAAACCATTATAAAGCTACCAAAATGAACATCTGTATACAGACCACCTCTCTACTGTGACCACCAGTAAAATAAGACCGTTTTTCACGGTCCCAAATCATCAATTATAAAGCTACCAAAACGAACCTCTGTAACTCACTATGGAGTTCACCTAAGACGTGTCCCTAAGGTGGTCCTAATAGAGAGGTTCTACTGAGTTGTGTCCCAGGATACATGTTGGGGAGACGGCCCTAAACAGCCGTCTCTCTTTCCTGGCACAGCCTCGTTCTGGCCTGTAATAGCCGCAATCCACTCCCGCCTGTCCAATACACCGTGATTTACAGCGGCCCCGGGCGCGGCTGACACAGGCTGAAGTGCATCAGCAAACAGTGGAGTGACTGTTAGCCTTGATCAGCGTGTCCGGGGGCGTGTTATGGCAATGTGATTAACAGTATGCAGAGAGTACGCACTAAGTACTTGACAGTACAACTATCTGGTTATATGTACTCACATTATCATATTTTAGATTGTAATACGAGGGCTACCATATAGTATGGCCCTCAGTGTGCATTCGGTGTAGATTATAGACGACGATTTGCAATATCCCTCCACTTTCAATAAAAAATGGTTGAGTTGTTATTGTTCCAACACCATCTTCTAAATGTTTCATAGTGTTGTTTTGTAATGTTGTGTTACTTTTTATGGTCTATACACACAGGCATACTGTCCACAGTTAATGGACATATTGGGCAGTCATAGACATAGTGATGAATGGCAACTTAAGGAGCCAGTCCAATATTAGTTTTCGACGTAGACGTAATGATGTGACACTAATATGAAGAAGACGAGATATCATAAAAAATGAAGTCACATATAGATTGGACACAAATCACGTTTCAAAATCACCTTACTGTGGCTAGTTTTGACTGCACTGTACATTTACTTATAACACAATATATGTAATTATCTCTGACTTATCCTCTTCACTATCTTCCTGTGTGTACGGGTATACGCAATAAATCCACAATAACAAAGGGATATCGCATCCATTCATGTGGTCTATGACTATTGCACGGTCTCCGCAAGCCACAATACACTACAACCCTGTAAACCACCCTCAACACGCAATAGAGCCATGATAGTGACATATGCAGCTACACAGCCCATGTACATAGGCTTTATGATATCCGCATATACATGATATAAATCTGAAATACAGGTAGCCATTGAAACAATTGTGACATATGCAGCTGTACAGCACCAGCAACATGTAGCTTTTATGATGCAACACATATTACATAGTGTCTAGCCTTTATAAGTGATCACAGAGGCACATGTAGCCGACTGCTGTTATATTATCGTCTTTGTCTTTATAAGTGACAATTAGTATTTTAAACTATACACACAATCACTCATGTACTCCACCTGAGCACCATGCTACAAGCCGTTATACTTTCCAACCATCGCACAACCTCCCAATCACAATGCCTCTAACAAGGTAGAACCCATATGAGCCGTGTATCCGTTGCCGAGTGTATGTGCACACTGCACTATGGCCAGGTCTGTATCACTGATTCCTTATCCCCGCATTATCACAGCTCTAGTGGTGTCCGCACTAGGTGATAGGGGCAGCACAGTCTTGGCCTATAGTCAAGGAGGTCATTCTTGTAGGGCTTTTCTGATGTATGGTCATGATTTGTGTGATGAGACATAGAACTTTCCTGTACGCTCAATCATTGGTGATAGAAAATACGTATGTTTAATGGAAGGTAGAAATTTCCAATGGGCTTAATGATATATAGCAATATGAGATATACTCTATGACAGATAGACATTCGCAGTATGCTTAATGGTTGATAGAATTTCAATTTATGCCTCATGGTAAATAGAATTTTCCCATAAACCAAAGGTAGGTAGAAATTTCCACTGTGCTTGATGGCATATACACATTCCATATACGCCATAGGACATGTATCACAAGAATCAAAGCATATCCATTATATAAAAATATATCATATCCAGATACATGTGAACTGTAAGTTGCTTTGTACACCTACACACGAGGCACCTCAGAGCGTCACCTCACGTATTCCATTCACCGGCAAGGTAATCACCTCGTGCTGACGCTATTCCCTATACACCCGAAGCAGACGTATTCATGGCAAAACAAAAACGCCTAATATGACAGTTCATGACTTGTAAAACAGCAGTGTGGATGCTGTTACAGCGTATATCAGCTGGTCTTGTAGAACCTCCTAACAGATACCTTGTGGTGGCAGCACACAGGTCTACACGCAGGCTCACACTGACGACCGTTTCCGGTTCTATTAGATTATTTCATGACACGCCGTAGTGGTGGTGGATACTTATTGCCCGTGTCTCACAGTCTTGAATATTCATCTTCCCGACTTTAGGAGACTATAAATTTATACATGGTGGAAATGTTAATTGATGTTATAGAAAATGCGTCTGTAACAACGTGATATACAGTAGGAAAGTGGGCTAGGACAAGAGGACCTCACTTTTGAGTGACACGCACACACCTGGCGGCTTAGAGATGTTCGGGGTACAGACACGTGTCAGTGGCGCCGCAAAGCGGAGTGAAGCAGAACTAGTCCCGAAGGGGATCAAGGGCTAAAAGTCTTTGGGTCTGAAACTGCTACGCCTCTAAATGTGTAGGATGGTTAGTGTAACGATAAAACACACCTTACTACGCATATATAACCGGTCTGCAGTGAATCAGGAGATGGTGAGTTCGAGTCCACGGTTATCCAAAGCTTTAAAGACTTTCACAACTATTTCACAATACCAATTACTACAATATCAGTGGTGATTCGGCGTTGACTTTCCGGACTGTGTGACCCCCGCTCGGCACAACGTTCCCCGCACGCTACCTCGCTACTGCCTATTTCCTGCCTATTACACCAGCGCATGTCACCTGACAGAAGTGCACCCCGTATAGTGTAATGGCATGGGTATTGCATCGTCAATAGGCTTCCGTGGGCTAGTGAGTGGGCAGCAAGGCTTGTGACTAGAAGGTCACAGGTTTACGTCTTGGTCCTGTGTGTGTGTTGGAATTGAACAAAACGTCATCTATACATGTGCCTTTGTGGCCAGGTGGGTAGGGAGAGGGACTTGTGGCTGTGACCAGGAGATCGTAGGTTAAAGTATTGGACGGGTACATTGTGAACCGGTTGCAAACTGTCCACTGGCACATGCTTGTTAAATAGGTACATACGTAGGTCATGGAAGCTTTCGTGGATGGTAAAATCATGCAGCACATTAATTTGTTGAATTAAAGACACGCCATACAGTATGATCCCCAGGGAATGCATGCTACTTCTGCGTGCGTAATTAATCTCATGTAGAGTGAGTGTTTCTGACCTCACTGTAACCCCATCTATCAGGCTAAGTATAGAAGCCTATCCCCTGTGAATGTTACTGCTATTCACCAACTCATTTGAGCTACCCTTATTTATAACAACTGCACAGTTCCCATCGGTGAGATTTCAGATGCGTATGAAGACCATATGCCGAGAATAATCACCAGGAGGGGTAGTATATGTGGAAAGTTAAGAACAGGGGCTGTGAACATTCCTGTCAAATATGTAAACACTGAAGGTGCATTCTATTAACAGGGCGTTTGGCTTACACCATTCCACTGTAACATGGCGACACAATCCAACTCTTATACAACAACATACACTGTTTATTGAACAGATTCATTGAATTTCTTATTATACAATAGTATACATTCATTGTGAGACAATTCCTTTATACTTGCTTTATTATAAGCCAAATAGTTTCTCCTTCTTGATCAAGAAGGCTTCATCAAGATCGATCAAGATTATGAAGCTTTCTTGATCAAGAAGGAGAAACTATTTGGCTTATAATTAAGCAAGTATAAAGGGATTATTTCCCAAAATGAATATATAGTATAATATACACTCTCCATGCAGCAAAAATCCACGTGAATTGCCTATCGAATGACAAACATTGAACTATACAAGGCTCATACGATCTTTCCCAAATTACGCAAATTGCCACGAGCATCCTGCATAAATTGGCTCGCTAGGAGACTAACCCCAATCACAGTCTGCGCAGAATACATGTCTTGCACCCAGCCCTTTACCTTCCACGTTATTTAATACCATTAATCATTCCGACAAGTGGAACATTTGGACGTCGCATTCCCTGTTTTCAAGTCCGCGCTCACCAGGTGCGACTGCATTGCTATCAACGTCCATATTTTTAAAGATGGTTACTTATAGGTTAAGAGTGATCAGTATCGTGGTGCTATCCAGATTTGGTGTAGAAACAACTTTCAACAATGCATAATGTATTCCGACACATTAGAATGTCCAATCAAACACCGTCCTTGCACATCTAAAGCCCCCACACCTCTGACAACAAGCCTGCATACAGAGACCCTCACACAGTAGCACCCCCCCCCCCCCATATTGACACAGCCCGTCTCCGGGCAACGTCAGGGCGCTACAGGCCAACCTCCGTGATGTCCACTGTGGTGTGCGGACGTGCATACATAGGCCCATACTGTAGGGCATTAGAATCAAATTATAACTTTAGAAACCACGCACTATGGCATGCACCCTCCAAACCTCGTGGATGCCGGTGTTCACTATGTACCACAAACCCAATAGTCACAACGGCCACGGACTGCCTAGCTTTCGGCACTTAATGCGGTATTCGAACCCTAGACCTTTCTACTTGTGAAAAATAAACTAACCCCGTCAGGTATATATAGTAGAACCTCTAATAAGACCAACTCTCTAATAAGACCACGTGTCACGGTCCCAAACCTTCATAAAGTTCCCCAAACAACCTCTGTGTATAAAAACCACCTCTTCATTGACACAGGTCCCAAGGTTGGTTCTACTGTACGTGTCTCCCAATGACCAGACTCTAGCTGTTTACCCAATATAAGGAGCAGTAACACATGTGTTTTAGACCCCACGTGATGCCATTTCACCCCCCGCCCCCCTCGCCCGCCCTGTACGCCTCACGTCCGCACATATTTGCGCCGTGCCGTTCTGTGCCGCGCTCTTTTCAATTATGTACGGTGAGGCGTGTCGTTAGAAAATACCGCGACAGCGGGGCTGTGTGTGTGGGGTGTGTGGGGGGGGGGGGGGGGGGGTATATCCGCTTAACTCAAGGTCGAGAGGACTAGGTAAAAAAAAGGGAACAATTATAGAATTCACTACCAAATATATTTAATATTATAATTGTATTAATGATTGTCATTAGTTTGCTAATCAGCATTAGTATTAACATTAATTATGATTATTGTTGAATATCGTGTTTGCAGTACATTTCAACATTGCAGGGGGCTCTGCCGCCTGAAACCCTCGCACATACAACTGGACTACGTTTTGGTAGTGAATTCCATAATTTAGCCAAAAAAGTAGAGTTATTCGAATGATTGGGCATTGACAATGCCTGACTGGGTCATAATAACACAAGAAAAGCATATATCAATGTGTTACATCAATGGGACACCAGCGTAACTGCCAAGAAAATCTCATTTACGTTACCAATACGAACCCCAAATTTATATAAATTAGGACCACCACCAAAACACGACAACCTCTTTATAAGCACCGTAATTTTCTCATTGGCTTCATTGAGATCTGATCCATCCAATACAAAAAATAATCAATGGTTAATATATGACTGAGACGAGCTGGAATTTTTAACATCAATCACACTGAACTCTTCCCTGAGTCTGCCCTGTTTGAGAAAGCCGTGAACCTCTATAAAGAGTACGCCTTTCTACTGAGACCACCCAGCCTCAGTCACCCAGGTGGCCTAAGCCCAGGACACATCCGAAAGTACTGCCGCCCTACTGACTCTCCAAGTACTGACTAAGACTGAAGGAGACTGGAGGGGATCAGTGCGTGTCCGAAGCGTGTCCGAAAGTACATTTTATGGCAGTGCGGAGACAGTTAGATGAAGTAAGATTTGCCACAAATCTCTCTACGGACACTTAAACAATTCACAAACGCACTGGCAAAATGTCTGCAATGCCGTTTGTGCCCGAGGCTTACACAGCATGTGCTGTAGTACTGCTGTACGCGCGTGGCTCTGACGTTTGTCTTCATTAGACTGTGCAATCACGTACATGTTGCAATTACAGGGGTGGTGAGTGAGCAAGGTCTTGGGGGAGGGTGTATGTGTGTGTAAGGGGGGTTGCGAGAGGGGTTCCGTCCTTGTTCATGAGTTTGTGAAACGTTTTTCGTTATGTAAATGTAAATGTGCTTATTTACACTCACAATTCACTGTTTTCGTTCTCAAAAAAGTTTACATTCACACCAGGTCATTGGCATCCTTGTCACTCTATATCTTTCTCACCTCCCTGGGAGCATACAGCACATCTCTACCATAGCGCAGTCGTGCTTGTCCCTCAGATTAGCGTTCGCTCGTCTGACCTGTATCTATCTAATGTGTAGGTACCACAGATCACCGTGCAACCTGTTGGAGGTAGGTTTGTTCAACACCCACCGCCAGACCCGACCGTTAATCGAACCCACAACCTTCTGGTCGCGAGTCCAACACCCTATCCACGACGTAATCAAACGGCTTTAACACACGAGCAGGCTTAAAAAGGTACACAAAAGATAATGGAAACATTCCTATAGAAGCAAGCCCGTGTGTGTGTGATGTGGGTCAGTGGGGTGTATGGGGACGGGTGTAAAGAGAGAAGTCTCTTTGATATAAAAGTTGAATGTCCTTTCATAACATGCCTCTGAGAGAGAACTTTACATTAATGTGCCTCTGGTGGAACTCCATAAATATGAAACCTGTAACCTCTTTGCTCTCTTTTCCCCCAGATCCTAGTAAAACAGTTCTTTTTCCCAGCCCTTTTTCGCATTCGTCCTCCTTTCGCCCTCAAATACTGATTTCCATTTATAGTGCAGCATTTCTTTGTTGAGGAATAAAAAAAGAAAACACGTATATCCAATTGGTAGCACATCTGAGGACTCATATGCGGCTAAAATTGCCAATTTTGCCGGCGCTCTCATAAACTGACAACCTGCTCGAGGCAATTTCAAGCCAAATCAACGCTTTACTCAACTCAACACAATAATCCCTCTGGCCCCAACGCGTGACGTTACAAAGGGACTGTTCTAACGTGAAAGGACGTACGTGCGACGTACACTTGACGTGAGGGGGTGATTATAGTCCCAAAAGGGTTATTAACAAAGCGTCACGCTTTAAAGACATTCTTTAAACGGAGTGACTTAACTGTATCAGCAGTGCTTGGCGACTAAAGCCTAGAGCACAACCGGCAGTACTGCCGAAATATTTAAAAAAAAATGCCGAGAAAGTACGTTTTTCGATGCAGTGCAAGTGCAGTGACAATAAAGTACTGTTGGCATTCTAAATGTTCTCTACGGCCAACTCAGCAGTGGTCTATATAGCTGGCCAAGGGAGTACAGGGCCAGTACGCATGGAGTTACATTCTTACATGCCGTGGAGTCGCAGACACAGAAAACAACCAAATGCGTACTGCCATACTGTCCGTACTGCTAGTTGTGCCTCAAGCTTTAAGTTTTCTTTGAACGTCACTCACGCTTCCCACAAAGACGGAAGCATGCGTTTGAAATGTCCCCAGCCTTTACCAACCCGCCTCCTGTCGGCAGGGCGATGTAAGACCGGGGTGCGAGGCTGGATGGACGGATGTGCAGCTCTTTGTTCCTCCTACTCGTGCCGTGTGTGCGTGTATAACAGGTAATTGGTATATTTTTTTACATTATATATCTCTTGGATCGCTATAGAAAAGTTAATTAAAGTGTTTAAACCGCAACTAACAAAAAAAAGCATTATCGTGCTATTAAAAGTAGACAGCACTTACAAAAAGTGTCGGCTATTTGAGTAAAATCTTTGTGCTGGCGGAGAATGCCGCATTTTGGAGTTGATTTGGGCCATAATATATAGTAGTAACTACTGGCTCAGGTATGTCACGTTTCGCCGCATTTTCATTCTAAATCAGTATGCACACAACCAGAGGTTTGGTCGTCTAATCACTAATCTAACCGTTTAAAACAAAGACAGCTTTTAACAAACTATAATCAATTAACTGTGGCATTGATAAATGTCACCGTAGACTGGGGTGTCAACATCACAAATACCAAAACTACTATCTACAAGCATGTAGAAATACAACATGTTTTAATTAACTGCCTCAACCAAATCTACAATGCCATTTTTAAAACTAGCTTTATCCATGCAATTTCAACCAAACCTGCACATACTAGAACTGTGTGTACTGGTGTTTTTAGGTCGTTGACACCAACAAAAGGGCGATATTGCGTGATTCAGCAGACGACAAGAGTAACTCAATCGTCCGTCTTTTGCTGCGCAGACGACACTTGAGAGCACTTTTCAATTAGCGTGATATAGGGCGCTGTGATACAATGGGGGCACCGTGACAGCCTGCACTGAGACGACAGCTACACCACGATGTAGAGCCCACTCAGTTATGAGACACTCGAGCGTCGAAAAGGTGGCCTAATAGAGAGGTGATACATTACCCGAAATAAATACAGTAGGCTAGATCTTCAATCCTGATATATTGTCTCCCCGTATTCTCACAATCGTAACATCGAGTAGGTTTACAAAGTGACCACCAAGTACTAGCTTTGCCTGCCCTTCCACAAGTTCCAGTACTAATTTAGCAGTTATAAGAATTACCACCCAATAGTCCAACTTCCTTGACTTCCCCCTATAATAGTAAAGTGACTACCAACCAAGTACTATGAACACAAGTCCTCTCAACATTCACACAGGCTTCACTAACTGACCACTACCCACGTACAAGATGACCACCACCAGCCCGCCCGTACTCACTTATTTTTTGGTCGTTGACACCAACAAAGAGGCGATATTGCGTGATTCGGCAGACGGCAAGAGTAACTCAATCCTCCGTCTTCTGACGCGCAGACGACACTTGAGAGCACTTTTCAATTAGCGTGACATAGGGCGCTGTGATACAATGGGGGCAGTGTGACGGCCTGCACTGAGACGACAGCTACACCACGATGTAGATATACTGACTCAGTCATGAGGTCATTTTTTCACTGTCTCAACCTCGCATAAAGAGAACATGCGAGCCTCAATGAATAGACCACTTGATCATGAGACCCCCGTCTATCATGATAGGTAATAGATAGAGTAGATCTCTTTTAGAGCCGGATATTGACACCTCACACACCTAGCATCGTTTACCACCAAGTGTTTCACGAAGTGACCACCAAGTACTGGCGTTGTCTGCCCTTCCACTACTCATTCAAGAATCACCACCCAATAGGCATACTCCCTTGACTTTTCTCAAATAATAAACTGACTACCAAACAAGTACTATGAAAACAAGTCCTCACAACATGCACACAGGCTTCGCTAACTGACCACTCCCCCCATGTACAAGATGACCATCAAGCATCTTTACCTCCACCACCTGCTGACCGCCAGTACTCACTTGATGAAGACCTCCACGCCCGTCAGCTCCATGTTTCTCCTCACCGCCTTCCACGACTTCTCCAGCAGGAAGGTCTGCCTCCGGGTCAGCTCCACGCACATCCCCGTCCTCCTTCCACCCCCGGGGATGAAGCCCCTCCTCGCCCGGACCCCCGCGGCGGGAGGCAGCGGGGACACCCCGCGGGACACGAGCGTCACGCTCTGACCCACGCGCCCCGGCGCGCACCCCATCGTACGCAGTACGTACGGGAAACGTTAAACGTTGAGTAATACGTATTAGGCACACGTGCTGTTACGTCTTACGTGCATCTACACGTAGCAGTTCTTCATGCGTTGTCAAGTTCAGCATGGTTAGGCAAACTGTTACTTTTAGAAGTATTTCTTTAGAAGTGCATTTGTGTTGCAGTCTTTTTGCTGTTGTATTTGTGTTTGTCATGTTTTGTTTCTTTAGTCTTTCTTGCATTCTGTATAGTCTCCAACTATCCAAGAGTTCAATTTTATTTTGAATATGAACTAAATATAATGACGCCATCCTGTTGTAATGGAGTCTCACATGTTCATTGTCACATTTTTCTAGCTTGGGTGCAGATTATTTTTCTGATAATCATAAGAAGAAAAACCCTATTTGTTTTACAAACACATACATTGAGCATGTTGACACTTGCCCGCGCTGCCGCCACCGCCGTGTGTCTCACAATGAGGCTGTGACTGTTAATGAAGGGCGGCGGCGATGGCGGCGGCCGTCCTTAATGGCCATTTTTACGCCCTTGTTGCCTGAGAAGGTGTCAGTAGACTAGACTGTCCCCACATCAGACAGGCGCTTCTTTCACGCCTACTACAAAGCCCGGTCTATTGTGAACTTAGGCATAAAAGTCTCCAGCGGGTGAACTTTTCCCACTTACAGTTTAGTCATAGAAATGTTTCATTTCATCCACCATTGTGAAATGGTGTCAGTTTGGCAGAAAACACTCAAATCTAGTAGTCCAGCTCACTGGCGTGCGAGGAGTGTTCTATATCAAGATTACAAATGATGGCAAAATGATAGCCGGCGGTGGTAGCTGTGCACTTTCAGTGCAGTTACATAGTGTCTCCTGCATCCAATGTGGACGCATCTCCCTTCACGAAACCGAGATGACGTCTGCATGGAGATTGGTGTTGGTCTCTAACCTTGTTTATTAAAAGCGGTTGTCTCTCTATAAAGGTTATCCTCCTGGGAGGGGGCACTGTACACAGGTTTTTCTTCATCCTCCACGAGGCTACACCAAGCAGGCGTCCAACCATAGCAGTTGCCGGCACTTGCCATATACCCTATCCGATGACCTGGGACAGCAACAATTGTCTTATCAAAAGAGATGGTCCCTCTATAAAGCTTATCCTCTTTTTTATCCTCCACAGACCCAGATAGTACAAGCATCAATATCAGTCCCTCTGGCCTAGCCGCCGGCACGTACCCCCGCACTACCTGGCTCTTTGCTGCTGATCACATGGCTAATAGCCACCCTCAGCAGGCTGTTCACCTCGCGTCTCTCCTGGTAATGGCATGGCAATGCTGCTACTGGGCCAGGGGGCGCCATCTATTGGACATGATGGGGCCTGCAGGGGGAAAACTCGTCTATTGCTTTCTACCTGGGCTAGAGGCGAGAGCTGTATAAGGTCAGAGTGTCATGGGAGATTGAAGGCGGTGTTTGTGGCTTGTGTGCCTACTCTGGGCTAGACATATAATGGTATTGTATAGGGTCAGGGAGCATCGTCTGGCCAAGGAATATCCCTTACGATCTAGACCCACATATATTCAGTGTTATGCTACAGCTTTTTTCTATTTTTTTGTATTCCTCTGCGCAGTTCTGATATGACTTTCTGATATATGCTGTAAACTTTCTGCCATTATCATTCTTGATGGTGTGACTGAGACTTAATGTGCGCATTATAAGAGTGTAATTAGCTCCCAATTGCTTTGTATATTCGCCAGATGCGACTTGTTATGATCCATGTACTAGGCCTAGATCAGGGCCGGAAAGTAGGAGCAAAAGTAACAGTGGAAACAAAACATCAGTACAGCGAATTGGCTCAGTTTTAAATTTCAGGTATAAAAATCCTTCCATTCACGTTAATGAAACTCTTTTTATTCACGGAGCTCTTTTACAATGTCAATTCAATTTGGCGATCCAATTAGTTGTGTCCTTAGAAATTAGCATTTTTTTCTTTGAACGTATGTTATTTGATATAAGTCATTTCAGAAGGGCCCATTTTGCAAACAAGTTCTGGCTCTGCTAATTTAGAGACTATGTATTAAGGTATCAAAAGGATAACAAGTGCATGCATTTGTCCTCATTTCCACAGTAACATTGATCTGGGAACACGTGGTCTCAATAGCATGGTGATCGTTTTGTTGAGATTTTGTGTGGTACAAAGTGGTCTGATGCTGGGGGTTATACCACATACCCGTGTGCACTCGTGTGCACTCTCCAGTTTTGATACAGTGCATCAAAAACTAGAATGGACCCTCATCATCAAGACCACCACTGGTACTACCCTCAAGTGGTCTCTTTATGAAGGTTCACGCTGGTCTGAATGCTTGTGACCGTACAAATTATCTCATTATAGATGTGGTATTTTGAGTACCAGATGTCAAATTGTCAATTTGCTGACATATGATCTAATCGGAGGTTCTACTGTTCCACAATAACAGCCACTGGACATGGTCAGGTGGGTTTAGTGATACCACAATCAGGTATTTGTGTGTTTACATGGTATCTATACAGTAATTGTCCAATCAGGGTTACCATGGCTTACCAAAGTACAGTATACATTATAACCTGCCATATTGTGTTCATGAGATACAGCCATTTCGCTGCCCTCTCTCCCTCCCTCGAGGCACCGCTACATCCTGCTGCTGAGATTACCTGATTGTAGGCAGTGGCCTTGATGTCTGAGGTCAACCACCGCAGTGGCACCTCTGTCTACGTCATACTGAATCACAATAGCATTGCTTGTATTTTGAAAAAAGCAATTATAACATAAATTAGCTTTTACCTAACCCTTTGAAAATATATTGTGATTTGCTGTGTATAGGTAATTCTATATTGTATTCTACACATCCATACGCTTATTGCTATCCTTATATAGCATATTACTTTACACTGACTCAGTTCATTTGTCACTGTCAACTAGAAACAGACTAATACAACACACTGACACACATAGAGGATGGATTCTCTTCCAAAACCTATATAATGCCATATCACATAGTGACTTGGGGAATAAACTCTCTCATGCCATATTACTTACACTCAAGTCAATTACTTGCACTCTGATTGTAATGTGACACAGATATGCGTGGACAGGCAGCATGGCTCACAGCAAGATGCCCATTACTGGCTTCATGCTCAGTACTTGGGTCATTAGAGGCGGTCATTGCCAAAGGTAGCTACATCAAAATTGCTCAGAGAGCACAGTGTTTGCTAGTAGAAGTTTGATTCACAGGCAACAGTAAAATATGTTTACTTGCAATCAAAGCATTAAAGCATAAAAATGTATTATGGTCATGTGTGATTCAGCCTGTATCTATGTTCTTGTCATTGGATTGCAGTTGTTCTACAATGGCAGATCCAAGTTTTTAGAAAAAAGTGGGGGGGGGGGGGCGCACTTCAGGAATTTCATGGGTTTCGTAGTTGCGATCGATGGCAGACGTGTAAAACCCCTATGATAATGAAGAATTGTGGTGGGGAAAAGGGGGTCGCATGCCCCCTGCGCCCCCTGGATCTGCCCATGCTTTCTAATCATGGCTAAAATAAACGTCTATTGCCCATGAGTCTGACGTTGTACTTGAGACGCTGTACTATCTGAGCATGTTTAATCTGGTGTAATCATTATACCAATTTGATGGTCATGTTTCAATCAGTATTGTAGGTTTTAGCAATGGTAACAAGAAAGCAAGCAGCGCAGTCTAATGCAAGCATTCATCTCCTTAGATAGATACAACCATATTCCTTTACTGTGTCATCATAAGGGGTCACTGTATGCATTTAGGCTTACATTCCATGCCCCTGCCTTCCCGTTTCCAATCCATTCCCTTTTCAGCAATTTCGCATTCCCACGTCTCGATAACCACCCGCCTGGCCAAATGCCAAAGCACCATTCATCAGAAATGATCGCGCATGCAAAATGTCACAATACCAAAATAGCAGTCTTACTTTTTTCATGCAATCTCCTTAAGTCTGGGACTTACAATAAGCGCTGAGATAATCATAGTAGATGTTTCTGCAAACAATGTATCATAGCAGACATACCATTGTTGGTAATTTGATACAGTGAAAAAATTGCACTTAAGGTGCTATTAAAAAGGGATTGTTTACCAGCAAAATTGTTATATAAGTAGGAAAAACAGCATACCTGCCAATGACACGCATAATGCCATGTGTTAGCATTCACGGAAAAAGATGATGAGCACTGGTAAAGTGAGTGTAAACGTATACCATGTGATTTTCCTTAACAGAGGATTTTTATCTGTCCTTTTGTTCTGTTCATCAACCTGATCGTGTAACAAAAACACCCCTTTACTTCGCGTGGGTCACCAGTGCTTTTGTAGCCATTGTTAGTTGACTAATAGTCTTGCTATTGGATCGTATTATCATACAATGAATTAGTCCCCACATCCACAGAAACTAGAGATGAATATACGTGACTAAAGAGATCTTTAAATCAGTAAGCAAAGGTCACAAAACCTTATGTTATGAAATGGACGAAAACAACAAGTCATTAAATGATAGTGCATAACAATTACATGTGAACATTCCGGGAATGGCATGATCCTGATAACCGTGTTGGGGGATTAACTGGCAATTTCCAGGAAGTGGCATCATCTACATCATTGTTTCCGCCGGTAATCACACTGATAACACACCTGATAACCAGTGTATGAAATGAGCTAAAATTAAAGGACACAGGTCCCTGTTACTCCGATTTTACCCTAGAATTTTTTAGGGAACCAATTCTTTCATTCATAAAATGGGTCACTTTGCATACAGTCCTGTAGTTGAAAAGTGCTTTTGTAGCCATTGTTATTTTTGATTTTAAATAGTCTTGACTAGATTGGATCGTATTATCATACAATGAATTATTTCTATTCACATCTACAGAATAAACTAGAGATGAATATATGTATGACTAAAGACCTAAACACATTTCAAATTCAGCAAAAGATAAAAGGTCACAAAACCATTTATGTTATGAAATGGAGAAAACAACAAGTAATTAACAAGACACTAAATGATAGTGTATAAATATTATATTTGTGAACATTCTGGGAATGACATGATCATGATAACCATTGTCTGCTGGATTAACTGGCAATTTCCAGGAAGTGGCATCATCTACATCATTGTTTCCGCCGGTAATCACACTGATAACACACCTGATAACCTGGAATTACAGGGGTTCACATCTCAGTGTGAACTGAGTCCCGGTGGAGACAACGGCAGTGCATTTTTACGTATAATCATATTTTGTTTCCATATTTCTTATTTGTGAGCACCCAACCAACATTGAGGTAGTGACATTACTTGGCTCTGTTGTTGCTGGTAGGTTTAATTGGGCAACGTAACTAGATTGTCGGCTGACCTGGGCAAACCCAGCTCTTACCCCACAGGAGGATTACAGTACACCAATGCTATTAGAAGGCTAGCATTTATCATGGTACACAGAAGGCGTATAAAAACAACTAGGGTGTGTATGGGACAATGGGAGCTGAAAAACAATGCTTGATTTCTCTTGAGAGGGTGGGGGTGTCTGGAAAGGCGCGGTTTAAGTAGGGGAGAAATGGTTGTAATTTTAGGTGGCCGAAAAGAAGGCAGCAATTTTCAAAACAAACTTAAAGTTAAAGTTAAAGGTTTTATTTAATTCGTGTCAAAATGATGCAATTTTTTCATACCACCAGTGCTTTAGTTTTAATAAATGTTAGCCACATTAGAGATCTTTTGGGATGTCCTCATTACTAAGGTGTTAATATTTGATTTTACTAACATGATAAACGGGAGAATGTGGAGTGTCCACGTGGTTCGGTTTTACCACTCTATTGCAGTCTCTACCTAATCTGCATATGCAAATGAGGAGGTTGCTTGTGATTGGCTGTGCCCGACATTATATTTACATATTGTCGCTGCTGGTGCACCGTATATTAGAAAGTATAACAATATCTTCACCTACCACTAAGATCTGCTACTCGGAATACTGGTAAAGCCACTCACCTGCAAATAAAAGAGAGGTATGTTATAAAAAATATAAATATATGATTTATAATAGTTTGGTAGTGATATGACGCATTCTAACGCACGTGCCGATGTTCATGGGGTCACGTGATCATCATTATGAGCAAATATGCAAATTAAAGCCGCCATGTTGCTCACGTGACATATAATAAAGTTATCGTGTACACTTAAGAGATGCTATTTGACACATCAACACGATGTTCTAATGATACGGTGCTCCTATTGCATGTAGTAATTATACAAAATTGCTCAACTACAATATAACACTGCAATAAGAGATCCTCACAATTATGCACGACACTAAATCTTGCCCTACGTGTCTTCTGCACTATTCAAACACAGAGGGAACACTATTTTTTTCGTCTACTTTTTATCCACTTCCTGGAAATATGTGCACCTAGCATGACCGTGAACGTGTGTAAATGAGCGGAATTAAACACCAAGACAAGAAGTCTCCATCGCTGCACCAGGCGGGAAAGAGAGTAATTGCACGCATGTACGAGACCTCCCCGTACAATTAGTGAGAGTGTCTCTGTTTCTTGTTGACAAGACACCAGCATGTTACAACACTGCTCCAGATAGTGCAATAAGTCCAACTTACAACAGAGGTATGGGGGTTATTAAGGGATCAAGAAATCCTGCATATCCAATTCGTTTTGCCTCATTTCCTACATCCCTGTTATTTTCTCCCCATATCCCACACATTTTCTGGCTTTTCTACCACATTCTACTTCCTTGAAATTCCACATCTCTATTTTATTTTAGGGCCTTTTCCCACTTCCTTGTAAACCCGCCCCAGCGGTGTGGGGCTCAGCACAGGCGTTCTTATACGTGGTAGACACTGGTACACATTTACCCAACTGCCGCATCGAAACAGTAGCGTGCTATGACGTGGACCAGGTTAGTAGGAGACTGGTGTAGGGTGGGACGGGTGTCGCTTTCATTGGCAGGTCCAGGTTATTGAAAAGGGTCTTATGGGGTCCATATGCCGCCTATACATCCATGGGCGACCCCCCCCCCAAGAAAAAACGCTACGGAAATTATGTTTTGTTCTTAGTAGATCTGCATAGGTAAATCCGGGCAGTGTGTGTGTGCATGCGTGTGCGTGCGTGCGTGCGTGCGTGCGTGCGTGTGTGTGTGTGTGTGTGTGTGTGTGTGTGTGTGTGTGTGTGTGTGTGTGTGTGTGTGTGTGTGTGTGTGTGTGTGTGTGTGTGTGTGTGTGTGTGTGTGTGTGTGTGTGTGTGTGTGTGTGTGTGTGTGTGTGTGTGTGTGTGTGTGTGTGTGTGTGTGTGTGTGTGTGTGTGTGTAGGAATCCACGCACCCCTAATGATCACGCATACGAAACCCTTGAGACACCCCCCCCCCTGAATCGGTCAGGGACCTGCCTGTGTAGCATTTAGCTATACTTTGCGACCATAAATATTGCTGATCTGTGGAGCCAAGGACCCGAGCCTCAGGTGCGCTCTGACGGAGGTAATAAGGCGGCCTATAACCAGGCCGCCGGGATCAAACGGTAACCAGGGTTACAACCAGGTCGACAGCCGCGATCAAACACTTGACATCGCTCACTGCACGGGGCTGGAGGCCAGGGCTGGTGGTACAGGGCAGCCTCTAACTGAGACCGTGCAGTGGCTGGGCTCGGGTGGTTATATTGAGGAGTGGTATTTGTGTGGAGGTTTTAGTTGGTCCTTGTAGTAGGGTTTGGGACAATCGAAAATTGTGTTATAATAGAGATGGTCTTAATATAGAGGTGGTCTTACTTGGAAGTTGTGCTGTACGTGCATGATTACCAACTCAGTGGATTGATACATGAAGGTCATAGACCTGGGTACGGCACAAGCCTAAAGCGTGCACTAGAAGCTCTCTCTATAGGGACCACCTCTGTAATAAGACCAAATCAACCATACGCGACACACCGCGATCCTACGTAAAAAAAAACACTTGCCTATATGAACACCCCGGTGATCTTAATTGAGAGGGTTTGCTGGATTGTACAGGTCTCCTATTAAGTATGATTACCACATCAAGTTAACAAAAACACCGAGCCACGACACACGTACGGCCCACTTACGCCTCCGTGTCGCACTGCTACTGTGGGCTGCGGTGTCATGCACGACACCGGGGTTACATTCCAGCAATAGATGGAATTGTGTAAAAGTGCCACCGAAATGACAAACCATAGCGTTTATAACTCTGCAACACAACAAGCAGGCACCTGAGGCTTGCCCTTGAGAATCCTACGAGAATTACTAGAATATGTTTGGTTCAAACCCAATCTTACCAATACAAAACTGCATACTAATAGCGTGGACTTTGCCATTTAAACTCCTTATTAAGTAATACAAAGCTAGTTTATAGATGAGATTTTGTCATCGTTAAATGTCTCCATTGTGACAGCCTGCTTCTTCTTTGAACTGAGAGTTCAAATGCGTACTGAAAACTTGAAATTGCTGATATATAATACTACTGGGATACGTCATGCTCAATTGGCCTGTATCAATTACACGGGCCCCATGTAATGTGACTACACCATTGGCACTTGAGACGATCTTTTTCCAGTGTGGGTTTTGTTTGTATTCTCCACTTGCAAACATTATTCAAAGGTGAGGCTTTCATTCAGTCAGATATTAACCACCACATGAGTACAATGTCGTGCATGTACACAACGGAACGCATTACGCAAGTCACGATTTATAAGCATTGCAATGTGTGAGCAAATGTCATGTATGATGAGATAGATAATGTTTTGCGTCAGAGAAAAGGTCACTGGCAGATCCATGCTTTTTAAAGGGGGAGCCGGCGTGCAAGAAAAGCACAACTAAAAATGAAGTATTTTGTAGCGCCTTTTACGGCACTTCACAAAAGTTTACCCCACGGTCATAGATCATGCTGAATTTTTAAATAATTTTTGCACTCGTTTAAACCGCCCTTTTTCATTGCATTTTCAACCTTGGGACCAAAGAGGTACACCATGTCATAAACTAAAAAAAAAAAAAAAAAAAAAATGAACGTCTACTGCACTGTACGTGGTTCACAGTGGTCCACGAAGAGGCATTTTTACGGTATATCCTTCTGAGGCGTAATGTTCAATTCTGCATTAGGCAATGAAATACTATTTAAAAATTATTAGTTATTTTTTAAACATTCATGTTGCTTCAGTTTGTCTTACCATGCACATAAAAAACAAAAACAAAATTTAGTTCAAAGTGTAATCCAAAATTTATAGTGGACAGTTTTCGAACCCACAGGTTCCTTTTCAAACAAAAACATATAAACATTGATCTGTGAATCGGTATCTATCATTTGAACCAAAAATAAACATTGTAGATCAACTTTGAATGTTTACAAATAGGACTTCAAGGATTCCAAGGTTGAAAATTCAATGACAAAATGGCGATTTAAACAAGTGCAAAAAATCTAAAAGAATAAAAAATCAGCATGATCAATTGGGGTCAACTTTTGCGAAGTTACAAAAAACATTATTATGGAACAACCTAATGTACGTGTGCTACACCATAATCGATACTGTGAGGCGGCAGCTGTGGAGGTCCATCGTAAACGGCGTCTGGTTAATTACCCGCGATTGCTGTCGATACTGGCGAAATCGGATCCTGTGATATCGATAGAGCACGTGTAACAAACAACGTGTCTGGTCGTTAAGTACGTGATTTGCACGACCTTGTAACAAGCGCACTGTGACCTTGGTAGTGGTTTAAGTGCACACTGAGCGATCATGAACGACCTTGAGAGGAAACTCCGTCGTTTGCAGTAATGTGTACATTTTTGTCCAATGTGTTTTCTTGTTTGCTTGTGGATTCAACTTTATTCCTCTGTATGTTGTAGATTGTTGAGTATGTGAGTACGGAGGTGCGTTACAGCTGATGCCAGCGTCCGAAAGTGTCGATTATTGCATTTGTTATCTTAAACCCGCTTTACACCATAGCGAATTCCATGTACATAGCTCTACGTGCACTGGCGAACTGGCAAATTCGTCAGGAAAGTTTGAACATGTTTAAAAATTCAGAACGAACATTCAGTTTGGTTAAAGTTTGCTTCATATAGTTATGCTGCGTCTACGGATCGCAGAACATTCGCAACTATAAGTAACACTTCGTTTGCCTCAGCAACTTGTCGTACCATGCATTTTTACTACGTTCAATGCCGCCACAATACGCCCAAGTTGACGACGTGACATAATACGTACAGATGCGTTGCACGGGTTCGCCCATGATCGCTCAAGTGTAAAGCGGGTGGTACATCTGAACTACCAGATGTGCAGGGAGCTATATCAGGGATGTTCCAAGCTTAGCAAGCCCCAATACATTAAAAACTGTTGCAGATTATGCGCAAGATTACAGATAATCTAAACTGCACAAAACTTAAAATCTATGTCACATATGAAAAAAATACAGTTGCACCTGTTTGCCTCAAACTCTGATAGTTCAAATTTATTGATAGCTCTTGCTAAACACAGACTCTGAGTATTTAAAATTCCATCTAACGTAATTTAAAAACCATTAGCCCCCCATGACCGAAAACAACTGTTTACTTTTTATGTCAGCCCAGCTAGACGGTGGAGCATCATTTAGGCATTTGATGACATCTAGTAGCAAAACAAGTGACAAACACATTTGTCTGCTAACGATGATGGCGACGAACAGTAAATGTCGCTAACCGCAACGATTAGGAGGAAAGTGCATCGCCATTAAACATGGGATCTCCGCCTGATAGATTCATCAGCGGGATAAACAGTGATTAGTGGCAACATTATGCAGACTCCATCAAGGACAAAGTGCATTAGCACCGCCCGATAATGTCGCGGCGGCCATCTTGGCGGCCATCTTGGATGCGAATAAAACTGCACAATAGCCGTTGTATAGTGGTTTATAGCGCCAATAGGTGGTGTGTGTAATGGAAATATCATCTCTATTAATTGTCCGATGGGGTCATGCTGGTCTAGTAGGATGAGGCGTAAAAGGTAATGAGTTTTAGAAAACCTTAAAATTGTCGTTCATGTTTGTCCAGTGTTTACCGTCTGTAAGTTAATTTCCGAATGAAATGGTTTTGGTGACATTGATTGGGTTGTAAAGTGTGATGGGCTATTTGGGTGTAGCTGCAATCGCAAAATGAATTAATGACAATGTAAATTAATGTCGTTTTCTTTTCCATGTCTAGTCAAGCATCGTAAACCGTAAAAAACAAACATACTGGAAATGTACCTTATAAATTCTTTAAAAGTCTATCATTGTTTTGGCTACGATTAAATTGATATGGGGGGACCTGCTGCAGCTCAAATCATAAATCTAGCAAACTGGAAATAAATAAACATCACAATTAATACTCAGTTAATTACAATGCATAATTTCAAAAATGTGTTTTGTTATCGAATTTATAGCTAACTAAAAATAAACGCAATTTAGACTCCCATAAAATTGACCTAATCCTGACGTAACATTGACAAACTAGCAAAACAAGCATTATATCATATTACAGAGACATGGCAAATTTACGTTATTACTGATTTCCTGCATTTCTGTATTCCCCATTTTGCCCAGAAATGATAAAAGGGTCTGTCTGGGCTGTTTTCTTCTTGGAGATTACAATCCGTTCTCACATTTAATTGACAGTGTGTTATATGTTGGTATCAGCCGCTGATATCAGCCTGGCCAGTTATTCTTTGAAGTGCTGAGGCAACTGTTTACACCCTGACAGCCTAGTCCGACCATTACTATGTACACTGATTGGGAGATATTTCTTTTGTAACACTTTGGGTCCTCTTTGTTTTTGTTTTGTTTTTTTTTGTTTTTTTAATTATTGTTTTTTTTTGTTAAATGATACTCAGTCAAGATTCACATCATTCTATATCAGCTTGACCATTGCACGATTTATAAACGTTTTACAGTGTAAGTAATGCTTAGACATAATATTCAAGGTGCATACATAAACAGCAGAAATCAGTGTGTCCACTGATCAAAGGCTAGAAACACGCCAGAGTGGCACGCAACGCGTGTGTACCGTGTATTGTCTCTGTTCAGCAGTCGTGATCACTTTGCACAAGTCCACACCATATGGTCAAGTTATACATTGTAAGATAGTAAACAGCGTTTATTCAACTATCTAATATCAGGGTGAATACTCTGAATGTCCACGTAAATTGTTTGCTTCAGCCAGTGGATAGCATGAACACTTGACACAGATAAATCTATCGCCCATTGGACGCAACCCATATTCAAACCTTCAAGATGGCCACCATTTTCAAGATGGCCGATAGTTTCGGCATAAAAAGACATTTATCATGGATATTGATATTCATTTTTTTTAATTTATGTATTATTACTTGTAGTAGCGCATTTGATATATACACAAGTGTATTTGACTGCACGAGTGAGCGATGTAAAGCACATCAGAACTACACCGGCTCAGGTAGCAGGCTGGACAGGTGCAAATGGACGATAATTGCAAGTGATGATGATACACAATTACCTACTGTCCTGAACTCCATATGTGGGATCCAGTAATCATTAGGGGCATACACAGGATCACCCATTCATGGAACACGCAATGTACACGTATATATATTGCTTTAGTTTTCTCCTACTTGTTCTACACAAGCACATAAGAAATAACATAAAATATATACAAATATGTTTCTGTATATAACAGTTTTTTTCTTCTCACTGCTTGGGATGATGGTATAATTTTGGTCTCACAATCGTTGGGTCTTGAGTTCGAATCCTACCAGGGCCACTTGATATGATCAAATAGAAGCTTGGGTTGTAAAACCTATCGTCAGTTATATTTATCGTTGGTAGAAAATACTTGCTAAAAAAGACATGAGATAGAGAGGTTTGAAAATTTGTCTCTGTATAACTCTATTCCTGCGGTGTGCTGCATACGGTTTCAATGTATTTTTCGTTCTCTGCTACTTTACAAGCCAAAGTTTTAAAGTTGTCTACTGCTTTAATTTAACGGTTTTCCAGATTCTGAAGTCTAATTTAAAAGTGTTTAAGAAGAGGATTATACAAATTTAAAACTTTGGCTTGACACGTAACATAAAAGTCCAAGAAAACTATAAATGAAACTATAAGCTATATAACAAAAGTATAGAGTTATATACAACATAGAAGGGTAAAATAAAGTATATGGATATAAATAAATGTTCCAAAAAATGACAGAAGAGGTAGGATGAAAGGTAGACATTAGTTTACGCCAGTTCCATCCCTATAAGTATCTTCACTAAAAAGAATACAACAAAACATCAGACATGTCTATACACTCAGCAGAAAAGCCAAAAGAAAAAATGGTTAACACATTCAAAAACATTCATCCACATTTGTAAGACATCTGCCTTGTTAATGAAAGTGCTACGTAATTGTGTGTTTGAAGTGATACCCTAATGTAAGCTCCGCTTCCTATGAGCAAGTCTCCTCTCGACGTCAGCCCCATATCACTTAGCAGTCGGAGCACACACAGACAGACGCACGTGAATATTTGAAGCACATGTCTCTCCTTTGTATAAAACGCAGTCCGTGGAGGGCGCATATATATTAAGTGCAAAATCTAGCTTCTAAATTATCATTAAATATGAACACCGTGTGTAGACAAGGGGACATAGGAGCTAACGGGAAGCTAATGGGGAGATACGGGCGGTAATGCAGACGGATGCGTTTTATTGGAAGGAAATATAAGCGTTGTAAAGCTGTAAATCGGTATGCTAGATCTATATATAGCACTTCTCCAAGTGACAATAAAGCGGAATGTCATGATGACTTTCTTTCATCTGTCACTGTCCCCGGTGGCAGTGATTATCTCAGACGTTCTCCAAAGACACGCACAACGAAAGCGGCGCCGACAATACGTAATACGTGGAGTGATGTACGTCAGACGTGCGGCCTCAGAACTCTGCCGTCAAAGCCACTCACTCTTTGAGCACATAAAATGTAATTTACGTTCCCAAGAGGACGATTGAATTTAATTGCTAACTGCATCAGGTAAAAAGGAAGGGACAAGGCTGAAAAACAGACAAAATGGTTGGTGCCATTAATGTGAAAGCTAGAACGGGGCAGCATTGCAAATGGTGGCAATCTCCAGATTTAACTTTTTTATTTGAGTATCCATAGATGTGCTCTCCCTGGCACTGACAATCACGGGAACAATGGTGACGATTAAATGTGCCTCAATTGAACACGCATTTTTAAAGTCAAAATTCAAAGAGTATTCATTACATGCTTTTTCTGCCAACCAGCACAGAGACATTGGGCATGTGCGCCACCGACATCTGCTGACTGGTGCTCTTTGACTTTGCAGCATGCTGTTGACTACTGCTTTAATGTATGTTTTTTTTTCTTATAGATGTAGAGGTTTGCTGACTTCTCATTTAGATTTATAAAATGCAGGAATACGTGGAATCAATACCATGCACAAGGCAGCACGTGCTCACGGCTGAATGGATAAGTAGTTGGACTCATGAGTTCGATTCCAGATCGAGTTTGACGATGGGTAGTGAGTAAACTTAGTCCAAAAAGGTTGCACCCCACATGTGGGTACAGTGAGTGAACAGTGGTGAGAAAAAAAACATGAGTTACAGCAGCAGTGAATCAGCGACTGTGACAAACTTGCAGCAGTCACTGGTAGCAGCAATATCTCAACATGTGACAAGATTATCTCCCAACAACCCTGTTTATTGCGGCTGTATTGTTGTTTATAACGACATTACGCGTCTCGTGTGTGACAGATAACGGTGCAATAATGGACTCTCAGCACCCAGACAATGCCATAAAACAACATGCCGCGTTTTATAGACAGTGTCTTATTATTCCACACAAATAACAAATGTGCTGCTTCTTTGTTCTGCTGCTTCTGCTTCTGCTGCTTCTGCTGCTGCTTCTGCTGCTTCTTCTGCTTCTGCTGCTTCTGATGCTGCTGCTGCTGCTGCTACTGCCGCTGCTGCTGCTGCTGTTCTTCATTGTCGTTGTCGCCCTCCTTGCTGTTCCTGTAGTTGTTGTTGCTGTCATTGTTGCTCTGCCTTTATTTCCCTTTTGAACACTTTTTTCTTTTGCAAAACAAACCACGTGCACGGTAACTCCAAGTACATGTTACAAAACGTTCAATAATTTGACCCAGAAAAGTGCAAGGGAAACCATACATGAAAAAAACCACTATCGTATTATGCAGTTTGCTGAAACCTCACGTTACTGCGGAGAATCGGAATTGGCACAGCCACGCAATAACTAGTAATAGGCCGCCATTTCACTTTCTTGGAATAGTGTGTAATAGTTTGTCTTTGTAGTTAGAACTATTAGGTTTTGAATGGATGTAGGCAGTTAAAAGAAAAAAAAGCACAAGCGCTCAACATTTCATATTCGCCGTCTGAAACCGGCCGTTACCATAACCCACTGGTGGACATTACAATACGTGTAGTGGCCATTTGCCAAGTCCATACAAATGTTCTTCTGGTAACTTTTCAATACGTGAGGCAATGTGCATTGCTTGTGTAGAGGGGGGTGGGGGGGGGGGGGGCGTAGGGTGCGTAAGGGGAAGATGCCCCCTTTAGGCTTTACCCACCAAAATATCTAAGTTTGTGGTGTTCAATCGCTTTGTACAGAACCCAAATGCGCCCACTTTAAAAAAACAACAACTTGGATCTGCACACCCTTTCGCTACACCCTGCTTAACATGGTGCACAATCGTACAAAATGCGGTAATGTTTGTTACCGGTACAAATATAACACTGTTTATGCTATGTAAGTGTTTAACAAGAATTCGTACATCAACAACTCCTTTGATTTATCAACAGATGCCATTACAGTCAAAAGCTGGTGAGTGTTCAGCTTGATAACAGCTTCTTTACAATGAGAACAAAATGTGCACGTGTGTAGTTTATCTAGCTCACTCGACAATGGCTAAATCGCTGTTTAATGCTGGCGTCTCACTTTCCCGAAAATTGAAGCCACTCGACAGAGGTATTTTTTACTTTGATACAGTAGAACCTTAAACTAAGACCACCTGTTTTTTGAGACAACATCTATAAATAGGCCTTTCACGGACCAAAACCTTTTATTCATAAAGCTGCAAATATAAACCTCTGTATAGAAATATTCTCTTTTTGAGATCACATACCACTGGGTAAAACGTGTGGTCCATTCAGTCCATTCAAAGAACGTCCAAGGCATAGAAAGATTCTACTATGTCATTTATCAAATGTTATGCAAACCCTCAATCGTTTTTGATAAAGAATCAATACATTTTTTTTACCCCATCGTCAGTTTCCACGGCTTGATGGTTTTTCACACTGCCTTTATATTACAACCCTTGTTGATATCAACCCGTGGTCCAGTTGTGGTTAAGCTTGTAAACGTCAAAATCAATACATACGTTTGACGTTTGGACTCCCTGCTGAACATTTCGCCAGTGGGACTTCTGATTGGTTGGATTTTGAGGAGAATTTTCACAGAATTGGATATGGTTGCATCATGGTTATATATTGCGTATATAGCCGTGATATATGAAAATGTTTTGACCCAATGTATTTGTCATTAGAGCTGCCACCACATAAATTTCGCCTTTACATTGCACTGTTTGTGATTTCTGAGATGAGGGCTTAAAACCAGTAGACTAGAAATTGCAGTCAGAATCAAATGGCACATGTGAGGCATTTGTATGCGGTGCTCCATACCAGGCACTGTGTGGGCTAAAAATGTAGATCAAATTTCAGAATATATTTAACCCTAAATGACATTCAAAGTATTTGCATATACAGTAAATGCATCGGATATGGAATCCAGATGTAGTACATGTAGTTTTTTGTATCTGGTAATCAGAACATGCTGTCTGGATTATGGAGACAGATTTGCTAGATAGAAATGTAACATTATTATTATTTCGAGTGATTAAGCAAACTAGCCAATATAGTAATATAGCCGATATAGTATTGCTGACCTGGGAGTGTTGTTGAGTTTGATTCCCCTTCAATTTTATTTCATTGTTAGCTTTCCTGAGCTGTAAACAATTTGAGAACAGGAATATGTTTATTAACAATGTGAGAACAATTTGGCGCTGAACATTGACAAACATGTTCACTTCGTCGAATAAGAAACAGACGGGCTTGCCACTTTTTTGCTATTGTCCTTTGAAAGATTTCAAATATCCCATAAGCCCTAGATATCTCACCTGTACTGCGCTGTCCTCCAATAGTGTTGTCATTAGAGCTGCCACCACATAAAGTTCGCCTTACATTGCTACTGTTTCTTTCCTGAGAAGGAGGTAGCTGAGAAGCACCAGCGCAATTACCGTGATCGTAAGAAGACGGTGACGTCATGAGTCACGTGGCACATGTGAGGCTGTAGTCTCCATCAACCAGGCACTATGTGGCTGCGTGCGACGAGTCACATAGGCACTTGCTGAGCGGCTGAGGTTGCTGACGTCCATCAACCAGGAGGCTGTGTGTGCTGCGTGTGTGTGTTTGCTCTGTAGTGTGTGTGAGAGTTTTTTGTGTGTGCGTGTGTTGACAGCGGTGTGTGTGTGTGTGTGTGTGTGTGTGTGTGTGTGTTACGTGTGTGCGTGTGTGTGTGCGTGTGTGTGTGTGTGTGTGTGTGAGCGTGTGTGTGTGTGTGTGTGTGTGTGTACGTGTGTGTGTGTGGGTGTGTGTGTGTGTGTGTGTGTGTGTGTGTGTGTGTGTGTGTGTGTGTGTGTGTGTGTGTGTGTGTGTGTGTGTGTGTGTGTGTGTGTGTGTGTGCGTGTGCGTGTGTGCGTGTGTGTGACCTCAGCCTGCTGTGTTTGTATATTGTCACGACATACAGAGGCGCACGACTACCATCTCAGTGTCACTTGCAGCTTTTATTAATCTCTAATAATTAGCAGATGTAATTCAACACGGCTCACTACTGTAATTGAGCATGCATACATGTAGGTCTATTATATGACCCGACCACGTACACCCAGAATATCTGTCCAGATGCAAGGCTTTTACGGTGTCATATATTGTACAGACTTGCAGGACATTGCTGAGAGGGAGAACCTTTGCCAGGGCGCCGACAATGCCCCCGGAATGACCCGGCCATTCTGACACAATCTTCCCCATTGTTGCGCCGTCATCAGCACACTCCCTGTGACAGTCACACACGAGACGCAGCTTAATGTCGTTATAAACAACAATACAGCGCAATACATCGGGTCGTTCTTTTGGGCAATAGGTAATTCTTGTTACCATTAGTATTTTCCCCTTTTCTTATGTTTTGTTGGTGGAGAGGAAGGCGGTGGTAAAGTAAACTGTATCAAATGTTTGTATCAATGACATAGTCTCAAACTGAGTAATGCAAAACACTCAATAAACTAATCATCTCCATCAGCATATCCAAGAACAGCCATTTGTTCTGTGACGTCATAAACAGGAGAACCTCCTGCTAGGCTCACCTCTCTGTTAAGACCACCTCTATAAGACCACGTTTCACCGTCCCACCTCTTCATAAAGCTACCTAAATGAACCTCTGTATAGAGACAGACCTCCTTATTGAGACCGCCCAACACGGTGGTCTTCATAGGGAGATTCTACTGCACAGTGATAACAAAGAGGGTAGATGAATGTGATACAGAATCCTCAGTAATAATGGCCACTCTCACATTGCTTACAATAGAGCCTTAAATGAATACAGACCACCTGTCTGGATAGACCACCTCTGTAAGATGACCGCCTCTATAGAAAGAGCATCTCGATACATGATACGACAATATTTCACATTTTTACAGAGGCCAACACTAAAAAAACTCACATAAATAGACCACGCATGCAATGAGACCATCTTGATACCATTCTGTGGTCTAATAGAAAGCGTCGTCCTTCATAATATCGGTACCTAATCACTGTTAATTAAGTGCAACAGGCAGGTTGTTTCCGCTATCACAACCCGGTCACGTGATGCGCGCACTCATCACGTGACTTTGTTTTGACCTTATAACCCCCAGGACGTGCTGAATATAGACCTAACCAGTGTCATTGTCATATCTCATGGCCATATATACGCAGCATATAGCCGTGATATAACCATGATTAATATTATGGAACTTGCTGATAATATCCGACCAATCAGAAGGCCGACTGCCAAAATGTTCAGGGGGAATTCAAACGCCAAACGTACGTTCTCACTATAGAGAAGTACGATAACCCGAGTATTGATTTTGTGGGTTGAAATGAACATGGATTTGTTGATTAGGCAGTGTGAGTGATCAAGCCGTGAGAACCGACGGTGAACTATTGCAGTCTCTTGTATTCTGACCTAATTCCAGTGTGTTCTACTACTGGCTTCTACTCCATCTACTCTTCTACTCTGCTAATTGCCCCCAATGTCCACCCTGCTGGTTAATTACCCTCTACAGGTCACAGCGTCAGAGCTAAAGACCTCACGTCTATTCCACGTGAACCACAATGCAATTAACTCAGGAATTGGCCACTATGAGCTACTATTGCTGCTGTCTTACTGTGAAAACTCTGTCATTTTTAGTGACGCTTTTCACATCAATAAGCGATCAATGCTCAGAATAAATCATATGAACCCTTTGCACCAGTAAAATGTAATGATATGTCATTTTAGGATTGATTTCACTTTATCTTGAGCTTCTTTCTCTATGACAACAAAAGACGCATTGTGCAGATAACTGCCAGTGGGGCCTATTACCCTCTTTGGAGGACGCATTTTTCAGCTAGTTCTGTTTACATCATTCTGACCTTTGGCAATCATAGTTGTGCACATTTATATGTAATGTAGTAAGAGGTGAAAACATCATTGTTTGCTTCTACACTTCTAAGAAAATAAATTTTTAGCTTTAAAAACGGTTGCTGAGTACATTTAGTTGTGTTTGTCAATGTATTGTTACTTCTGTATTTTGTATTGTCAGTTCGTCACTTGTTTCGCGTTGGAACAGAAATTTATACACCTGTGGTTTATAATTGATGAGTATTCTGCGATGTCGATGTGTTTTATTGACCTATAGTTTTTATATGCATTTATGCGTTTTAAATTGTGAATACGTATCGATATGTTTGTTTCTATATATGGACTGGTATTTTTACTATGTCTGAAATAAATCCATATTTCATCTTACCCAGAGGTGGGCAGAGATCAGAAGCAATTTGAGTAGTACATTGTATTGGGGCTAAATGATCCTATAACAATCCATTCTGTCTCTGAGACTTGCTACTACTACTACCAATATACGTAGAAACCATGTACTTTCATCACAATCACTTTGCAATATGTACAGGTAATACATTTCGGTTGGTATGTGTTGTTTGTTCGACTAACATATCAACATGATATGGAGCAGGGTAGTACCTTATAGTGATATGCATATGTATATTTCAATTACAATTACACTGTTATACAACAGTGTGAATGTCACGCTCACTGCCTCGTGTCTAGACACGCCTGGCAATTGTATACACAAAGCATAAGGCCATTCAAATAGTCTACTTACATGTACTTAGCATGCAGTTACACAACTAATGGTGTAAGTTTAGCTATAATAATGTCATTTTACTTTGCTCAAGTGTCATGTCCCCGTTTTAGAATAATACCACTATTACATGTACAAGGCAACCTTTCAATGGCGACACCTGCCTAAGACGGCCACCTCCTAACTAATAACACATTCCTCAGTCCACCAGTTCCTATAATTACTGACCATGTATCACCGATGCTGCCCTTCCACCTCACTAATGGGTACCCTCCTCCCACGAGTCTTCCTAACAAGACGTGTATCTACTCACAAAGTCCATGTGGCATTCATAATCATGATGTAGTTTCACTTGCTTCAATCAAATGACATTGGGGTTTGCTCTATTGGGGTTTGCCTTTTGTATGTAGGGTGCGAGTGTGTGGGAGGTACATAATGGTAAGTTATAGTGCCAAAGTGATACGTAAGCTCCAAAGTAATAGTAGCATTATGTACGTACACCCCCGCAGTCTGTTACATCAGTGGGCAATGCTACAGTGACAATGAGAAAAGGGGTCTTATACAATCAACAGCTGCTAAATCCAAGTAATTAAGTGATTAACAGAAGGAATGTAATGTCCTAACCATTATGGTACAATAGAACAATCATCCCATTACAACATAACCCATCTAGATTTGATACCTTTATACATTTTCCACAAACTCTAATACATTTATATGCACTTGACCCAGAACCCCAAGACTCTGCCAATATGCTATATGCATAATGTTCATGATATCTATAAGCCAACATCGATGTTGACACTATATGCGTGACCATATCAAAAGACGAGAAAGCCAGACATAGAGATACAGCTCTCAACCATGTGTCAAATCTAAGCTGCATATATACCAAAACCTGTGTCTTTCTACTTCTAGAGGCAGAAAATGGATTATTGAATGACTGACTTGGTTGCTCTACCATAAATCGGTAACTATTGTCTGAAAACCAATGCAACTACACCCCACCACTGCTATGCGCTACAGATCAGGCGAGTGAACGCTAATGTGAGTGATAAGCACCTCTGCACTATGATTACGATGACCTGTATGCTCCCCAGGGAGCTGAGAAAGATATAGTGTGACAAGGATGCTGCCAATGGATTGAGAGTCATCTGAACCTGCATAGCTGGGAAGGAAGACCACAAACCAGACACCCACACCCACACATACGTACTTGACAAAGACCTCGACTCCCGCCTCGGCCATGTTGCGGTGGATGGCCTTCCACGACTTGGTGAGGAGGAAGGCCTGGCGCGCGGACAGCCCCAGTCGGGGGTCCACGGGCGGGGGGGACGGTCCGCCCCGCAGCGGCGACACCCCGCCCCCCGCACCGTGGCCGTTCTGCTCGTGGGCGGAGGACGGAGACGTCTTGGCAGGAACACACCCCATGGTCATTGCTTGGGGCCGGGGCTAGGTCCGCTTCTGGTCATCATTTGGTGAGTTTTATGGTCATTGATTGTTATCCTTCGTGATTTTTGTTATGTTTGTGAATAAATTAATCTAGAAAGGTATCCTTTGAATGGTTCTGTTGTGTTTTCCTCTTGTGGCTACTTTTAGCTGAATTGATATTGCTCAAAGACCACTGCTAAATTATCCTATGATGCGTGCCACATGTGGATTCAATGTCTATTTTATTATTCTCCTGCCTTTTGTCCACCCAGGCAAGCATCCACATTTAATCCTGCCATTCTGTGTATTAAAGATGGTGTTGGTAGCATGCATTCATGATTTCCAAATTCAATGAAGTATGAGTTCCAAGTATGCCTATATATGTATCATTATTGGGTCACAATCATATGTATCCTTCGAGCATACCAATACTTATTTCAAATTATAGAGCTTGAGTGTGTAAATCCTTTCAGTTGAAATGCCACTCGTGTTTTGTCTTCATTCACATACCTATTTAAAGACACACAAACCATACTGTGAAATATGAGCCTTGCTGCGTCACTGCACACTTTCATTAGTCTTACATTAGGCAGATAATGATTTTAGCACATTTAAGTTCTCCTAAAAGTTCAAACCCCTACAAGTATAACATAACAAGTCTGGATAAAATAGGTACGGAGCTTTTTAGCAATGACCATCTAAAAAATGTAGGTACATTTGAAAAAAAAGGGATTCTATCAAATAGCATGATATAGGCGTACTAGTAGGTACATGTACTGTGCAAAAGTGGACAAATGTGTTTGTTTTTCCACACTTTAGTGAAAACTGCCTTCACCCATACATTTCACAAAAGGGCATGGTACAGGGTGAAGGTTACCACCACTTACAGGGCAGCAGCGCAACAGACGCGATCACTCACAACACCATGGCAGGTGCTGTCAGCAGGTGCTATGAACAGGTGCCCCCTATGGCGCCGTGTTTACTTTTTTTAAAACACGTGTCGATACTGTCACCTTAAGCCTCACCTCGATCAATAACAATTTAGACATGTTTGCTTCTGGCACTTTGTAAAGTGTGTACACTTTTGCACTGTGCAGTGTGCACTGTGCATATGGTGACAGTGTCTGGGCTGACACGATTTTTGTTTGTTAGAAACATGATATCTTTAGAATACGGTTATGTCCTTTCTAGAATGAGTTAATTCAACGTGTTCACCAAATTGAAACACACTTTCTTTTTCTCTGAAATAAGCTGCGAAATACCTATATCAATCTCAACATAACATGATATGATACATCGTCCAAACTATGTAGTCTGTTTCCTACGCACGTCTCTTACAATGGAGAGTCTTATACAGAGGTCCATGACACACACACACATAATTTTTATTGTTGTCTTAAACTTACTCATCCTAAAATAGCTAAGATTTGCAGTGTGTGTAAACAAATGATGCCATACAAATAATTCTAACTCAGGGCAACAGCACGACTGTCAAGTCGACTGCACTTGGGTACATATCTGCCGACTTAGCGCATGCACAAGGGTCTGGCAATCGCAATAATTGAAGCCGAATGAACCATGGGGTGGTTCATAATGATTAGCACACTATATCTCAGTATAGGCATCTTATTTGCATGATATGACCCACCATATTGCGCCTACCTATTGTGCTGTAAATGGTCTGGGCAGAAAAATTGAGATTGTCAGACTGGGGCTTAGAGTTTCCTATCTTTTTCACCCCATTTAAAAACCAGACCATGTCATCAGGAGGTGGTTGTCAAGTGAAGACGCTCTAGTGTAGCGCTGGTGGCTTCATCTCAACTCTATGATGAAGCATAATCTACACTAGATATGATGACAGCAAGAGTGTTAAAATGGACCTTTCTAATAACCGGCAAGGGCTATGAAATAGTTGAACACGCCGGGTTGTATTGCAGATAGTGATCATACATGAAGAAGGACATATGTAGCTATATAGCTATGTGTCACCTTATAACAATACTTATTTCTACAGCTATTGAGGTGAATAAACTTGACATAACCTCACATTTACATCAGAAATACATGACTAAACTACCCAATAAATCTCAATATCCAACTATTGCCTGTATATGCCGGTCTACATCTGAGTATAATTTACTCACATTCTTAGCACTAATAAGACTGTTTCTTGGGTATGTTCTTAATGTAATTCGCCCGAGCCATAACTCATTGCCATCATCGGCTTCCGACCAATTATGTCAGTATCCGCAGGCTAATTTACGTCCACACTGAGCAATCTTTGGTCAGACAATGGTCGCTGTTCTTATGAGTATCATGTACAAGTGTGCAATATGTTCCTCTTTTGTAAGCCACTTGAAGGCGAGTGGCATGCACTAAGGTAAACCACTGAGTGCAGATGGGTGCATGTAAGCAGATTGTTTACAAGAACATTTTTGTAATTGAGACTCTTTTGTTTAATTATTTACCAATGCTAATTATAAGATAACACTATGCAGGCATCCAACAAGGCCATAAATATAATCTTAAATTGGACCATTTTTTAACTAGAAATAAGACAGTGAATGAAATATCCAAATTATCCTAAATTTCAATTTATCACGAAGATATATATGCTTGAATTATCCATAGATTCGGGTTATCAGAGTTCAGAGATAAACAGATATAACTGTAAAACCTATAACTACGTTCTGTCACACACGTCCTGTCCTCACCGCACGTACGCGTTTTGCTCAGCAAACATAAACTGTGACCATTTACAGCCACAAACAAACAACAAACAAACACCGTCTGAGCATCTCACAGCAGCAGACGGCGGCCGGCAGACTCGTGCGGCAGCAGCGGGCGGCGACAACAGCACCAGGGGTCACAATGACCCGATCATACATTTCTTTTCTAATCGTAGTTCCTGTTCAAAACCACCAGGTGGCTACAAACAGTTGCATTCTGGGGGGAAAATAGGCAAACAGTATCAGTCTTTATCATTTCTTTCTGCCACGCCGTATCATCACAGAGCTTTTGTTGATTGAGACTGCACCACGTGCCAGTAAAAATTGTAGTCACTATTTTGAGACACCACTGCGATCGTACATAAATATTTCATTGAGGCAGTGATTAGAAAACTGGTGTATGGTAGTCATTAGTTACACATTGTGCTGGAACAGGCGTGCTTTAAAGGATAGATTTATCCAGATCCCAGTTCACCCTAACACCCCCCGATATATGAGCATTCGCCACACAGTCTGACTGTGGTTTTACATAGGGAATGAATGGCAGATCAGTAGAATTAATCTCGTAAAATTGCAAGTGGTTCTTTGACAATCTTCAATCTATAATAAGACTTACAATCGAAAGGTACGCCTGTCTTAAAATGTTCACTGGGTTAGATGACATATGATGAGTTCACGCAATGACGGTTACAGTGGGTGTACACTTAACAACAGTAGCAACAAACAAACCATCAAAACCATCACCAGCAGCCTTTCACGGTGTACACAGCGCTATATCTTTGCCTGTGCTCTAATATCTGCCTTTGTCAATGATGGAGGAAATCAGCAGACAATGCGAGCAATAATGGCACTTCCATGAGGGCACATACACGTCTAGACATTGCAACCAGCAGCGCTATAGTCTGTCTGTACACGCCCAGAGGTAGATCCATGAATGCCTGCAAACAACTCCCCATCACCATCACATTTAAATCCAATGGCACGTCTTTTACGCCGTATATTGTCGGGACTACAGCCGTGACTGTCAGACTGGGTTTGTCCTGTATTCAAATATAAACTGCGCATATGGAACAATAAAAACGTACATATAGGCCTATTTATCACATCCGGGTCGTCATGACATTTTAGACAAAAGCTCTGTGCGCAATAACACGGGTGATGCAGCAATAAACACTGATTATCGTGAATATTCATGACCCTCATTGATTGGCTACATGGCACGCCCAGTTTTACGGTATAGGATTTATTTATCTAATCCTTTTATCAGCCCATAAGTACCAATTGTCTAGCCTGGATACGTGCGCATCATGAATATTCATGAGGTTTAGTCTGGTCTCTCATCAACCAAACATATCCCGGTTTTCCTTGATAGTGGAAACACTAGTGTTCCTCATTTCATTTCATGTATAGTCTTTTCCTACCACATTAGTTTTCTAACATATAATGTGTGAAATTTTAAAATTTATTTATTTCACAAAAGCTTTTCTTCTCTTTAGAGACACTTCCAATTTCTTATAGATTTACTATATGTACACTATTCCTTCAAAAATAAAAATTCCAAATGATATTGATTTTTTATTTTTGAAGTAATAGTGTACATATCGTAAATTTATAAGAAATTGAATAGGTCTCTAAAGAGATGAAAAGCTTTTGTGAAATAAATAACTTTTGAAATTTTACATATTATATGTTAGAAAACTAATGTTCTACTGAAATATTCCCCACCCGCCACCCGCCCCTCCCCCAGACACATCCGTCAGCCTGGCGATCAATACAGCGTCACCGAGCTTTATTGGGGCCACTGAAGCAAGTTACTGGAGGGCAGAGGCTGGTTTATTGCAGTAGTCGACCCCGAAACCGAAGCTATACAGGATTGGTAGTTTAGAGGCAAGTCAGCTCCCGTACATCTTCTAATAATGGTCTATGTCTAATACTGAGCTACGCCTCATGAGCTATTCTATTAAATGCCGATCTCTAACAAACGCCCCTCGTCCTCTAATAAAAGCATTTAATGGAAAATGTGAAGGTCTTTTATTATAACAAGGTTGAATTGTGTAAAAGCTCCTATAAAAATGCATGCATTGTTTGAAACCAGAATGCTAGGTCTAACCTACGTTATTAACCGCCTACCTCCTTTAGACGCCCACCTCTAATAAACGCCCCCCCCCCCCTTCCAATAAAACTATGCCAATAGCCACCCAGCCGTTAATGGAAGATTTGAGGTAATCATTCATTATACAAACATGGGATATACATACTGTGAGTGTTTTTCAATATAAAAATAATATCACCCAACCAATGTTTCAGTCAGTTTAGAAATGATACTATTTCTATTTGCGTTCTATAGAACTTATATTGTACACATGAATGGTGGGTGTAAGGTAACTACAGGATGCTAATCTCACCATCCAGGACTGCGGCTTTGCGTGCTACCTGTGCTTATACCGCATGATTGTCACGGGGAAAATGAAAATGAAATAGCTGAAATCCGTGCAGTAGAACCTCTCTATCAGGACAACCTTACAGGCCCATTGTTAGGTAGTCTCAACAGAGAGGTGGTCTCTATACAGAGGTCCATTTTGTTAGCTTTGTAAAGGCTTGGGACTGCAAGAAATGGTCTTACTTCATTATTTTATCAATCTCTACTACTCTTCTGCAACATCACACAAAACATAAACCAAACCTCTATACAAAAAGTCAAAGTTCAAAACAGTGGTTGCAATAAAGCTATTCTTTATTGGATGTTTTACTGTATTTAAAAGGTTGCAGTGCCATTTTTTCATGCATTATGTTTATGTAGCTGAAATCCGTTTTGCCGGTTGCCCTGCGGGTGACACTCATCCCCAGCTGTTTTCTGCCAGGCGCAATCGGTGTACCAGTGCCACAGTCAGTGTACAGTACAACCTGAAACTGAGACCACCCTGCACATGAGACCACCTCTATAATCAGGCCGTTTCTGGTGGTACTGAACCTTAAATAAGATATCAGCCTGGATATAAGGTTCGAGAAGACCCCACTCTCAATTGAGACCACCTCCATAATAAGACAATTTTCAATTTTCTGTGCTTCCTAAACCCCCATACAGACACCATAAAAACGTTCACCTTTCTATTGAGATTGCTTGAGGCTGTCCCAGGTGTGGTCGTAATAGGGAGGTTCTACTGTAATTATGCGAAAGTTTCAGCCTACAGCCATCATCACACGCATACCCCATCCTCCACACAAGTGTCATCAGGGGCACTTACTGCAGAAGCACCAGCTGGTGTACTGAAGTGTAGTACTCTCCATCGTCGGTATACGGGAATCTCTTTCGCCCTGTACATGTGTCCAGTGTTACGATATCGGCGTATATAGCCGTGAGATGTGGCGATGAGTACTCTCCAACCGAGAGGTCAATCCCCGTCAGTAGCACACGCTATGAGCTCCTCTCTAAACACAGACGACACGTGCATATTTCCAGTCACGTGGTAGCAGGTCACGTGGTCTACATCAGGTGGGGGAACTTTGCAGCCGACTACGTCGTTAAGCAGAATCAATACACCTGTTTTCGTATAACTAGGAATCATGGGAAATAGATAGACAAACAAACCAAGCACGTGGCTATTTTGCATATGCATGAAGCTTTTTCGCTGTCTCAATGAAATATTTATGTACGATCGTAGAGGTGTCTCAAAATAATTACTACAATTTTTACTGGCACGTGGTGCAGTCTCAATCAACCATAGCTCTGTGATGCTACGGCGTGGCAGAAAGAAATGATAAAAACTGATACTGTTTGTCTATTTTTTCCCAGAATGCGATTGTTGCTGGTTTCGGACGGGAACTACGATTAGAAAAAAATGTATAACGTTCTACTTCACTTGGCCAATTGAATTGAATAATACGATAAACCGGAAATAGATGAGCGCAGAGCTACTCGCTTACTTCCTAGGCGAGAATATATAAATAATTGCACAATACCATTTCTCTACCACCTACTTTTTGACAGGAGCGATTTGCACAGTCAAAAACAATGTAAGATGTGGTGCATGTAAAAATACCATCCATTTTTAAGATAAGATAATCAAAGCTATTGTTGTAGTAAAACTACCGAGCTAACGTTTGCTTTTAGACTTCTTTGAAACAGGAGTTAACAAATCTCGATGTAAGAAAAAATCTTGTACAGAATGCTAAGAAACTAAAATCTTTCCTGACCCCCGCAGTCAGCTGTGTTGATTCTGTCTCGTTAATGGGAGCAAAAAACAAACGATCTGACGGGCCCTTGAACTAATACAAACGATTCTGTTTTTACATGTTTCCTACTGTGATATGTAATGTAAATGGCTCGTTTTTGTAATTCCGCCTCATCAACTGCGGATTGTTTAAAGCAACACACATTTTGATTCTTCTGATAGTAAAAAAATATACTGCACTGACAGCTTTTTTTTAAAGAAGAGTAGTTAAAGTCACCATAGGCAGATCTGAGAATTGGGGGATGTGTGGGAGCGTATTGAGGGGTGGGGGTGGGGCATGAGATCCCTTAAGTCGGCACTCTACCATCATTTTAAAAAAAGTGGATCTTTGAGGGGCCACCAAACTGTACTGATTCAAGACAATCTTTGAATTATGATATAATAATATACAGCATACAATGAATATTTCAGTCTTACCAGTATACATTAATACAGAAACATATTACATTTGCATCTATATTGCATATTACACATTAATGCGTGGCTGTGTTGTTTTTCTACTGTCTGCTGTGGTTTGCTATATTAGACACAAACCCCAGACGGTGTGTGAGACGTAGATTATTTTGGCCTACATTTGATATACAGGTTGATATCTAGATATCAACCCGCCATACAGGTTGCTATTTAGATGCGTGCACAGAGGCATTCAGAACACAAACTTAATCTCAGTCGCCACCTTCAAACCACTTCAAACCACGGACGTGTAAGCCGAACACTGACTTACAAGAGCTACTATAGTATACGTGTCAGGTTCCGTTTATATACCCATCCATTAACCAAAATGTGTGTGTTTATGCAACTGTATATCGAAATGTACACAAGCACCACACCATATTCAACATGCACTGATCCTAAAAAGAGGCAGTACTTGAACCATTTGGATTAAAGTTTGTTGCATGTATCTGCAAAATATTATTTATGATGGAGATCATGGAAGCTAGTCAATAACAATTAAACATCAATGAGAACTTTAATCTTTATTGGTTGTGATGTGCACATTGTATTTCGTAAGGATTAAAGTTCTCATTGGTATTTAATTGTTATGGACTAGCTGCGTTAGTCCAAACGCATAGGTATATACTGAAACTACATGTTAAATGTGACACTGACGCCATAAATGTTTAAAATGTATGTTGCTCGATTGCTATATCTTTTTTACATGTTCACTAGCATTTACCATTGTTTCTTTTAAAACAGATTTTCATCAGAATCCATAATTTAAACAAGGCCTTGAATGCAGGTGTATGCCCCATGTTGGTGTTGTGTTTGTGTTCACACCTTTACGGCATATTAGCAACAGTAATTGAAATGGTGTAAGTGGCACAACGGATTACTATTATTATCATGTAAGCCAAGCATTAAGTCAGATAATGCAATTCAGTTTCGGTTGATATTAAAATCTAAGAACCTGCAGAACCTCGGTTCGAGACATCTGGGTCAGACAGTGTCTGCAGGTTCTTAGATTTTAATATCAACCTCCACTTCATGCATTATCTAGTACATATCATATTCCAAAACCTCTACACCACCCATGCTCTTTTTTTCAACCACGAAGCCAGCATCTATACACTATCAATGTGAAAGCAGCGTTTTCACATAAAAAACCCGTGTCTTCTCTCATCTGCATACATGGGGCGCCGGTGGTTAAGTGTCTTGCCATGTCTGGGCGCGCCGGGAAACACCTCCCACCATCCATCTCCTCTGGCGGCCGGTTTTGTCTTGGGTCGATGCAACTTCTTTTTACTCACTCACTTCTGTCTGTGTTCGGACGTGTTTTTAAATTGATTGGCATTAGCCCTTTAAAGGTCGGCGGCCGCTCTATCAATGGCGTCTGTGAAAGTTCTACAGCGTTGAGGTTTTTTCCACCCACGTTCTTGTTTACGTCTGACGGGTGAGTTCTCCTGGAAAATGCCCCCAGTCTCCAGCTTTGCTTATGAGACTACAGTGTTTGACGTACAGAAAGTGGCATGTACACACTTGTTTGTTTACAAGTTTGTCAGTCAGCACGTGGTACAGAGCCTCTTTTTGGTTTCAGCATGGCAGATGCGGGAAAATAGTCCACTGCCGTAGCTGGACACCGTGGAATGTTTTTCATGCACTGGTTGACTGTAATATGTCATGCTTCACTAGACTATACAGTATCACGTGTGGTATATTCAACGCACGACACCATACTTTGTTGGTGTCATTATAGCGATGACAAATTGTTATAAGCAAAAAGTACCATAACATATATCAGAAACATATGTCTGGGGTGTCTGTCTGCCAACAAAAAGAGAAACACGGAGATAGAGATATGACAACCAGTAGCATATACAGACACGTACATCATTGTCAATTGCCCACAGAAAACTCTGAGTGACATCGCATTTGCCAACACGCAAGAACAAGTCCCTCGGCGGATTCCGCCATTTGTGCAGCGCCGCCCTGCGGACATGGCGTGGCGAACGTGTAACGTCTGTCCTTGAAGACACGAGTAACGGTGTTAAAACACAGATAATGGTGTTAACACACTTAAAAGTATCCCTATTTGGTGAATAGCACTTGGTCTCATATTATTTTTCTTTTCTTTTCCTTTTTCAAAATGGAATAAACTAATTTTATCTTGACAAGTAGTAGCACTAAAAAGAAAGAAAAGAACAATAATACGGTGTTAAAACACGAGTAACGGTGTTAAACACGGCGGCTCTGCAAGGCCATGTGGAGTGGAAGTTAATGTTTGATGAGCGAATGTGTAAAGCGCATTCTGAAACTCACTCTGGTGGGACGATGTTTTTGGATATGCGGTGCAAACATTGGCCTTTTTGTATTGTCCCTTTGTTGTGAAATCTGCCTACACCGGCGGAGTGGTAAACATGTAAATATTACAAGTTCTCTGCTAAAGTACAGTGTACTAATGCTCGCTTTTAATAGAGCTCACAGGTCAACACAGTGTAATTCCCAGTAGTGTTGTCACTGATGTTTGCATTGTGACTGATGGATGTGAAAACATAGAGAGACTGTCCTGCATATTGATCGCTGCGAAGGTTTTTTTCTGTTTACATTTCTAAACTATGTAAGACCAATATTAATCCTTAATCATTGTGTTGTTATGTTTTGATTCATGCTCTGTATTATATATATGTAATATTGAAAACATTACTGTTCTGTAATTTAAGTTTGTCCATTTTGCATTATATTCTGAATATGACCGCATGGTTGAAAATATTTAATAAAATATGAATAAAAAAGAAGTTGGCTCTATTATTTATAATCCAACTCAAAAACGTTCTTTCCGACTCAATGCACGTATATTGTATAGATTTTCAAAAGTCGAGCAATCCTCTTGGGAAACCCAAAATATCATCCAAAGCCTTTCTGGCCATGTATGTTCCTATGAGGGAACCCTGGAATCAATAATTCTATGTACCAATCTTAAAGGTCTGATTCAACCACTCCCTCCCCGACTCTGAGTATCAGCTGTCAGTACATGGCATCTGATACTCAGAGTGCCATCTAGGTAGTAATCCTGTAACGCCCTCATAAGTCTTCCGGTGCACGTGTACCTAGGAGCGAACCGTGCCCTACTTTGACTGTGGCCTTTGAAGTCGCTCCTCAGACAGATGTAGCTACATTTACCGCGCGCTGCCCTCACATCAGAGGCTATCAAGGTGGAGTAGAGGCCGAGTTATCACAGGGCTCACGTCTGCAGCAAAAAATATATATCTCACTGCACCTTAGGAGGGGAGTTTACAAGGGGTCAAGACATCCCACAATTCTACTTCTTGGCTTCTTTTGCCACATCCCACAAATTTTAAGTCTTTTTAGTCCACAGCCGACTTCCTTGAAATGCAGAATCCCTCTTTTGTTTTGCATTTTTTCTCACATCCCTTTTTTTCGTCCTTTCCCATCACACATTCCACTTTTTATAACCCCGTCCCACCTTAATCCGTGGGGCGGTGGAGTTGTTTTGGGGACGGTTATAAGGAAGTAGCATTTGGGGGTAGATGTGAAAAGCAGTGAAATTAGCTATAGGCAATTCATATAAGGTCTTTCTACCTTGCCAAATCCATGTTTGGCTGTGCTGTTTCGAAATAAGTATTTGAAGAAAGTATGCCTGAATAAAAGGAAATCATAAATCGTGGCCATGTATCATTTTGAGTTCTTTCTTTAAAAAAAAATCAAAATGATACATGGTTTCCAATATGCTATGAACCTTACTCAACAAATTTTAAATAATCATAAATCGTGGGGAAAAGAGCCTTTCAAATGCGATAGAGAATAGACAGTAATTGAAAAGAAATACAGAAAAGAAACACATGAATTTTGGTGTGGGGAAAAACTTCGCCTGGGGAAACATTTCATCCTGTTTGCATGAGTGCTTCATGTGGGTTGATGACAACAAGAAGAATGTATAGTAAAACTCCTTAAATGTTGAAACTGAGTTTTCTTTGCCATGTAAGAACCCCACCTCATCCCCAACCCACTCACTCAACCACCACACCCACCGAATATGCAATGCCCACCAAAAAAAACACCACAAAACACACAAAGCACCTAGCTAAAGGTTCTATCACTACCGAATGTTCAATGTCCACCAAAACTAAACTACCACAGAAACACCCGCCTGTGTCACGTCATATCCAAAAGCCCATACACTCATTTTATTAAAGAGCTTCATTTGGACTGATGCTGTTTTACAAAACCCGTCAAGTGTTCAAAATATACCCAATTGACACTTGTTCACAAATAAATGTAAACAACACATTGAGAATGTCTGTCACAAGGTCGACGATGCGTCATCAGGGATTAGCCCGCCACTGGGGCACATCTGTCCCCATTCGCCTCTAACCACAACCCATGCCCGCCTGTCCGATCCGTCATATCCACGCCACGAGCCCGTAATGTCATTTATTAAAGAGTCGCTGTGGGGTGATACGATCATAACGTCACCTTGACACAACGCACTCCGTCTTAGTTTAATGTGTGTTTATGACAATAAAGAATGATAATTTATACCCTTCTTGACACTTGTTTTAAGGATAAATGTTACCACAGCATTGAGAATGTTGAAACCAAGGTTGATCACACTATTGGTGAAATTTAGATTGATTATCTGATATTAGCGCAAAAGTTTTATTCATGTGTGTTAAAGACAGGGTTGGTAAAGAACCTAACAAAAGGGCTAAAATATAACGGTAAAATGGATAATGTGATTATAATTTTCACCTTCGTCATATCCTATACGGTATAATGTTCTTACCGCTTTTGTATTCAGATTGATAGACAGAACACGAAAAACTCTTCACGAAAGTCAAATGCTGGTTATAGAAGCGACATATGGTATGAGTCCTAAGAGCAGGTGTTGTGCAATTACTCCAGGATATTGCTTGGGAATCAGGCCAATGACTCCAATGCCTAATTGAAAGCAACAGAACATGTTTAGAATATTGTGCTTTCACTCTGTAAACGGCAGAGGTAAATATATAAATAAAACATGTACAATATGGAAATGCGAATCGTGAAGAGTGCACAAAATCAACAAGCTGCAATGCACTGTACATTACACTGTGAGAAAACGATTACAACTAATTAAACAAGGTCATTTGGAAGAGAATCGCCGATCTGACATGTTTATGAAGCTGTTAGAAACAAACTCCATTACAGCTTCATTGCTATATATTGATGCACGCCTATGTTATAGGCAACGTCATTAACTCAGTCAATATGGCGATGAGTGAGTTTGTATGTGGGTCATTTATTTTACTGGTACGTTCGAACTCGATGAAACTATCACTTGTCAATCTGAACCAGAGGTCACACGGACCTTGGTAGCAGGATTGTCCATTGTGGTTCATGTACGGACAATACAATAAACCATTAAACCCGGTAGAAATTAAATGCATTACGATTGTACAGTAAATACATAATGCAGTACAGTAAATGTTGAATTATATTTTATTCTACAAAGCACCGCCGTTGTTGAAAGCAATTACAATGCATGTGATGTATGCTATAGTCTTGGCTGTATTTGGTAAATGACAAAACAGCAATAGAAGAATGAAGTGCGAAAGAATGCTGTAAAAATACAAAGAGCTGAAGGCCTCCAATACAAAAGAAGCCAGCCTCTAAAGTGACGTAAATTCAAGGCACAAACTTAATTAAACTGGCGTCTCTTTCCCCGTCATTTGTAAACTACACGCCTCCCATTGTGCTCTGTAAACTGCTAATGTCAGTGTCGTACAATCGTGATAAATGAGTCCTCAGCAACCGTGCGTTTGCAATCGGTGCTACTGCTCCTATCACAGAAGTCTTGCGTCAAGAAGGAGGGAGAGGAAGGGGGCAGAATAATAGATTTTCTCCGTCTAAAACTAGCTGTTCGTTTCAAATAGTTATGCTACATCTATGAGTCGCAGAACATTCGTACATATACGTAACTCTTCGTTTGGCTCAGCAACCTACTGGAACATTCATTTTTACAACGTCCAATGCCGCCCCTATACGCCCGTGTGGGTATTCTGGCCAAAATCGTATTTATGTGTTGTGTAGATTCGCATATGATCGCCTATGTGTAAAGCGGGTTTAAATCATAGCCTACGAAAGCAATTTCGTGGACAAACACTCCTGAATGTGAGACCATGGCTGCAAAGTAGTGCACAATAGCCACATCCGCCCTGAGTCCGCGGCGGAAGCGGTGGTTCGGTTTCAAGGCGCACTATTTTGCGAGGCGGAGGCACAATAAGCCGGCGCATCTGCATTTACATCTACTGCAAATTTTCACTGTACACAGGTGTCCATACACAAATGTGCAATTGTTTATGATACATTATAGGCTGATGCAAATGGGAGGCGGCTTGCCCTCCCCACGCCCCCTTTCCACCGAAATACCTTATTCTTATAGGGTTTTCGGCATGTCCACCATCGATCACTCGTATAAAACCCATGAGATCCCTTAAGTGTGCCCCCTTTTTTTGAATAAATGGATCTGCCTGCGACATGGGTGCCGACATGGACGGGGTCCCGTGTAGCTATAGCTCCATGTCTGTCTCATGAACCACAGACTGGAGGTGACCATTGAGGTGACCACTCTGAGATGCCCACTATGAGGTGACCATTCTGAAGTGACCACTCAGATGACCACTCAGCCAACCTCATCACAGCAGACCCAGCCGGGGCCTGGCATCTTTTTTGCTGTGTATTGGTCCGCTGTATTTAGTCAACACACAAAGAGGACCTGTGTGGATGATTGGAACCATTTCCGTAGAAATAACGGATGGCCGGATTGGTCCCTCTCTGTTGCTGCTTATGTGGCAGCAAATGAAATATCTGGCTCTGATATTATTACATGTAAAGGAAGTGACTTGGTAAATCAAATATGGTACATGTATGTCACTTGTGGAAGAAATATTGAAGTTCTGGGTCACTGCCAGATACATTTTAATAAATGTGATGAGATTATATATACAATTATTCTATAAACAAATCTAGATCTTTGACTTTGTTAGATTTTTTTATTGATATTCTGTAGGTGAGTGTGTGTAGTAATCAGTGTCTGATCATGATGTGTGTTGATTAACAAAAACACCTTCGATGCGAATAGGGAAAAATAACACGTGTTTTTTTTTTCTTATTTGAAATATATTATTCAAACTCTATCAATTTTTTCATAATCTTTTTACCAGAACTTAACTTTCACATCTGAATCCCATGACAGTCCTTAAAAACAAGTTCTCTCTATAATTCACTCTATTTTGACGACCTATTTTGAAAATGCAAAATCTTAACAAGTACATGTACACAAAATGGTTGAAGTATAGTAGGGTAAAAACCCTGGATGAATGGAGAACTAGCAAATACAGTGGAATATGGCTTATCAATTTGTAAACATTGCATTACAAAGCCATGTAAACCAATAATCATTGAATTTTATATGGCAGAATGAGGTCAACATTTTTCTAACCCCTCATGCATGAAGCGCATCACGATCGCCATCTAAAGGGACAAAGTAAAAACATAGACTGACCCACACACCAAAGTCTACCTTATAGGAACAGTATACAAAAACCCTGCAACTTGAACACAGTTTTTACAGAAATATTTTGCACGGGGGGGGAAACAATTTTCGAAAAAAAAGATTTAACGCCAAAGTTGGGAAAACCGTCATGTT
>CM032662.1:7952510-7997691 GCA_019095985.1 Streblospio benedicti
GTAGTTTAACCAATATACATCACATCCATCAAAATAAAATACAATCATACAAAGTATCATTCACACAAATAAATTTAAACAAAAAGTCGACCTCTCGTAGAGAGTGGTTTGAGATGGTTGTAAATTTTAGTTTTGGCAGTGGAGGGTAAGGGGTGGGGGTGCATCGCCTAAAACCAGCCGCAGCTAGTGATTTCAAAAGAACTGGGGCTTTAAAGTAGTGCACAATAGCCACATCCGCCTATGTGTAGTTCGGTTTCAAGGCGCACTATTTTTTGCGAGGCGGAGGCACAATAAGCCGGCGCATCTGGTGGACGTGAGAGGGCATTACTGGGTAACCCGACCCGGACCAGGGGGGGGAGGGGGCAAGGGGGTCAGGCGCCACGAGTTTATGGAACACATCAGAATGTTGTATGGAGGATGAGTAGGAACATTATGTCCAAATTGAGCTGACCGGGCAAGATTATTATATATTCTTTTCTTTTAACACAAAAATGATACTTGTAAAATAGAGACCTTGCTTCCCTCCCTTAAATAGGTGGAGTGTGACATACATTTTTCTTGTACATTATATTTTTCTTGTTCAATGTATTTCATCTTACAATATCGTTTTTCATTTATTTTATTCTGTAATCAGAATGTACGTGTACATTCATATAAGAATTTGTCTTCAAATGTCTTCTCTATGAAAAAATACTCTAAAATACGGATCAATAAACCTAAATATAATGTAAATCCTACGAAATCAAATAAATATCAATCTAATGTCATACGGCGTCTCATTAGATAAGTTGTCTCAATATGGAGGTTTCCCCTCATCTCTTTTATAAAATGTCTGGTGGCTAGAAGTGGTCTTGTTACAGAGGAGGTCTCAATATAGAGGTGGCCCTAACTGGAAAGTATCGTGTGCTTTCGCTGTTCAGGCTTTCATACAGAGGTTGTCGGTTCTTGGAAATCTACTTTACACTGCCCGTAGATACATAAGCTACATCTAGTTATTTCTTACTAATTTGTGATTCGAATACTAAGCCAGATATATATATAAGGATGCATACAGAGAGAGCCTCAAGTTTTCATGGACAGATCTTCGACCTTGGAGAGTTCCGTATGCGGTGGTTGTTCTGTAATTCTCATAAGCGGGCGGTGTGTTTTATGGGCTGTCAATAACACACTATGGATTGTGGCTGAAGACCAGGGAACTACTGGTCTGCAGCCAAATTACATCTCTAGGTCTGCGAACAGTAGCCCACAGGTCTTACTTTTATAGCGGATGCATGTTTGTCATTCATTCATAAAAGGGTGGCTACAGCTATTCATACAAAAATATCCTTTCTATTGACATCACTTGGGGCTAGTCTCTTGATGGGCCAAAATGCAATAATTCTCCCACTGGTACATCTAATGTAGGATACAACCCCACTCCTGTTCCCACCACAATACTTCGTTTTCATAGGACTTTTGGCTTTGGCGAAATTGATCTGCTAGTAAAAGCAGTGAAGTCCTTCAAGTGCGCCCCCCAATCTTTCCCATAAAACCTGTATCTGTCAGTGTCTACTGCATGCACCACGTACACCAGCACACACAAGAGCTCTGCATGATCAGCTCATGGAACAGTTCATCGGCCCCCAAAACAAAATAAAAGCTGATAAAGAGAACCTTTTAACGATCTACCGTTGTCGTGGAGGCAGTCATAGAACCGTGCACAAAGTAACCGCATTGATCCGCAAATGTCCTTATATGACCGCATCCGCTCCGTGACCGCAACAGAAAGCAATGATGTGGATGTCAACATACACCGCTAATTTACCGGAGTCATTAAATAATCTATTGCGCAAGGAATTTACATCAATAACCAAATCTTAATATGGTGATAGAGCCTTAAAATAGCAACACCTAAATTAAGGAACGAACTTCCTCTCTCTATAAAACTATACAAGACTCTTACCATCTTTAAAATCTCAATTAAAACACCACTTATTAAAGGAGGCCTAGAAGCCGCGTACATGAATATATATTTTTTCTGAATTTGCGCTATAAAATATTATTGTATTGTATTATTGTATATCCCCGGACTGACCGCGGATGATGACCGCTGTCAAAGGAAGGCATTGACCACCTGATGAAGACCTCGACTCCAGTTAAATGAACAGAACACAATGATGTGACTGCCTTACCTTTGGTAATGCAAATAACCCTAAGTGAAGCGACGACCTAACCTTTGGTTTTTGTGAACAGAACACATTCATATAATGACCTACATCATCGACGGACTGTCCGCGGATGATGACCACTGTCAAATGAAGGCATCGACCCACCTGATGAAGACCTCGACTCCGGTCGCCTCCATGCGCCGCCGGATGCCTCGCCACGACGCGCGCAGCAGAAACAGCTGCCGCCGGGTCAGCCCCACCCTCTCATCAGGGAGGTCCGCGCAGGGGGGCGGCTTGGTCAACTCGGGGCTGGGAGGGGCGGTGTTGTCGGGGCGGTAGTCACGGCTTCGGTCTCCACGGAAAAGCTTTGGGAGCTTGGAGGTGATGCAGCCCATAGTGAAGACGGGGTGTGTGGAAAGCCAAGGCAGTTAGGGAGAGTTGTAGAACGTTAGATTTAAGGGTTAGAGAAGGTTAGAGGCAGTAGGATGAGTTAGAGGAGGTTGGAAACAGTTTCGAGGCAGTGAAAGACGATGAGAGGCAGTTTGAGTCAAGCTAGAGTGAGCTACAGTAGGTTACGAGGCGATTCGGTGCGGTATACTCAGTTGGAAACAGTCACAGGCAGTTAAAAGCAGAGTAGTTAAGGGCAAGTAGAGTAAGTTGAATGAAAATTGCGTCTGTTACAGCAAAGCCTCAGAAATGTTGCTGTTCCTACGCTCCAGCATGCAATATCCTATTCAGCTGACTGGTCCAATTGTATAGTTCGTCTTAATGATTGTTCCTACAACTTGTCCCATTAAATCCAGGAGTACTGCTCATATCCCTTCAAGGTCAATTCAAGTGTTTATTCCAAATGTGCCCATACCCATTGAATAATGCAGTTTTTTCTGTATCAACAGGTTGATGTACGTTAATTGAACAAACAAAGCAAATGTCCATGTTTCCAAAATAGGCTTTGGTTTAAGCTATTCACGTCTATGACTTGACTTTTAATGTCTCCTAAAAAGTGGCTCAGTTTACTACTGCTATATATGTTTATTGAGTGACATTCCTAAGTCTGTTTTTGATCAATACGCCATAATGTGTTTGAGCGACCACGGACAAGGAATTCCCTCCCAGGCGTGACGTAATCATTTGTCAACAGCGTCCACTATGACATTGGCGATCACACCACGAGTACAGAAGGAATTCCTTTCCCAATTACTTAAAATTTGTTGAGTAAGGTTCATAGCATATTGGAAACCATGTATCATTTTGAGTTCTTTCTTTATAAAATATGCCTAACTTCCAAAATTAAAACCATATAATTACTAAATATATCTAAAAATTATTTATTAAACTGTTTTCAACTATTGTCCTCGAAAGAACTCAAAATGATACATGGTTTTTCCCATGCTATCTGATGAAGTCCTTATGTGAAATGAAATAATACCTCTAATGCCATAGTCATATCTACTTGTGTATATATACCCAAGTCACGAAAATCAATGCTAATTTCAAATAGAGCATACAATTTACAGAATACCATGCTATAAACAGAGGTTGCACAGTGTGCCCTATCAATGGCCGCCCAGCAAACAAATAGTGGGTTTGCCGGCAGCACCATTAATCCGGGCCTGTGACAGGACGAGGGGATCAGCCGCAGTAAACAACTCAGGAGGGTTAATACAGCAGAACCAACTTGATTTGAGAGGCACGTGGTCATAGGTTTCATTGCTTATGTGATGTTGCTGAATGCGTTACACTATTGCAGATCACATCCCTAATGAGGACAGCTGGTACAAGTGTAACCAATGACGTGATATATTTATTATTTTTATTATTATTATTATTATTATTTTTTTTTTTTGGGGGGGGGGTCTTTTTATAGAATTGTTCTAGCTGGAGAGGTTCTACTGTATGTGTGCTCTTTTTTTCTCCTTTGCTTGGCTTGTTGTTAAGACTTAATGAGGCTTGACATTAGAGGAGTCTATCTTCAAGCTTATAAGTCTATAATTCCAATATGTCAATGTTTAAATAGGATTATTTGGTAAGAAGTCAATGTAGCGAGAACTCCATTTATGAAAGCAGCTAGCACAAGATCATTAGATATGACAACTGTTGTTTAATTATTCAATGCAACTACAAGACGAAAGAGCTGATTGAAGTCATGTCACGTATTATACACTCCTACTTGGCAAGCTCTCACAATATCAAGTTCATACGGTGTAAGTCACTGTCTAAATTTGTCAGACGTGCCAGCTTGCTACGTGTTCAAACGAAATTTTCATGCCATGAATAAAATGTGCAATGACTGTACGGTACTGTTATAACTATAACCCTGTTACTAGTGTAAATATCGTTGTTTATCCATTTGAGTTATGGGTATACAAATATGAAGACACCCTTATTTTGTCGTTTCCGGTCAAAGATGCATAAATTCGTGCCCGCCAGATTCGCAATATCAACCAATCAGAATGCTGGATATGGTATACACATCAAACTTAACATTGCTCACACAGAAAATCGCTTCGTTTAAGATGACCTCTCGTGGTGTGCTGACACACAACACATGGTGCACAGGCAGAACCAGGTTTCAGAAGGGGGTGGGGGTGTGCACTGAAGGATCTAATGGGTTCCATACACGCGACCGTTTGCGGATATACCAAAACCACTATAACAATAAGGTATTTTGGTGGAAAGGGGGCCTATGTGGGGCCTACGTGAAACCAGGCACGTGTGTCACATAATCCACGCATTCATAGCATTGGCAGATCCAGAGGGGGAGGTGCAGGGGGTACGCTGTCCTTCTCCCCCTTGCCTACCGAAATTCCTTATTTCATAGGGCTTTCTGCATGTTCGGCTGTTTGCTATCGATCATGAGTACGAAACACATTAGATCCCTTAAATGCGACCCCCCCACCCAGCCTTCGTCTGAAAACTGTATCTGCATGTGCATAGTGTGAGTATTGTCACATATTATTGCCAGAAACCCCGTGGGAGTTGGAGGATCGCGAACATCAACCGGCCCACTCTAGTATAGAGCAATGTCAAACCTGTCACCACACAGAGGTTTATATCATGATGTAGAGCAAAACTGCACCACACAAGAAAAATAATACGAAACTCAATTCCTGTCTAAGCCCGCCCGTAATACGTAGAATTGGATCCAAGCAAAAGAAACCACACAAAAAATACCACATAAGTCTTACTCTTTATAGATCCACCGTCAGCACAACGCCACCCAGACCACACACCTACTCACAGCCCCTCGCCCGTTTTACCGCACGTGGCTGTGTACATTTAAGTGGATTGCGGGTGTAAAGGACGGATTCACACGCAAGAAATGCGGGATTCGCAGCATTAGGGGCTGACCTGCTTTGCCAAGCTGCCTGGAGAGAAGCCAAGTGTGAGTCTGGCTCCATAACGGGATGAATGGGGCAGGATCCAGAAGCCATGGTCAGACGGTCACGAATTCTGATCCCGTGCATAATTATAGAGTACGGTAGTTTGGAAATGAAAAGAATTAAAACAACACACACATGGCTCTAGATACATGTTGTATGTGAGAAGACATGTTGATAAGTAATAATGAATATAGGACTGTGGGCGATTCGACTGTTCGATAATCGCAATGTCTGACAACGACTTTTCTTTCATCATAGGATGAAGCTTTACAGCAACATCCAATGTTGTTATCATTACATTACATGTTAGAGTTAAACCAATTGTACGCGTGACGCATGTTTCAGATATTTAGGTTCTTTTACTTTTTTGTACGAACAAAAGTCATGATTTGTGTGAACCTAAGTGCTGATTCTACTTACGGTGTTATGGGCTAAGAAGCTTTGAGGAAAGCGGGTAAGCCGTTAGCATGTTGAGGTCGGGGTGACCCACGTGTATGGTTGTCTTCGTACTTAGACGGATGTGATCCATGCGGAAACTAGAACAAAACATCCAGGTAGATCCAGTGGATGCAGGGGGCAGGCCCCATGGTTTCCACAAGCATATTTATTTTTTTGTCCGATCTTTGGCTTGTTTCCTATCAATCGCGCATACAAACCATATGTTCCCCCTACAAAACCTGGATCTGCCGGTGATATCCCACAGTTCACCAAATCACTACATTCTATTGGGCTTCACAGAGAGTGGGAATGTCAGGCTGAAAAATGGGGCAAGTGTTTTCTATGGGATGGTTTCCATGGCAACGCGGCTCAATTTCGGTGTTGGCGGAGGCAGCAGATAATTGACTGTGAATCAATTTGGAGCAATGGAGACTGCAAGTAGAATGTAACACCACACTGCTGCTCAAAATTAGGGTGGTCTACTTGAAGAGGTTCAATTTGTTCTCTTTGGCCCATTCCAGGTGGTCTCTTTACAGAGGTTATACTGTACGCTAGACATATCAGCCCGACCTAGACCCCCAACCCCAAACCACTAAAGAAAGTCGGATACGAAATTTGCATCTGCCCAAAAATTCATCCATCGCTCCATTAGTCAAGATCCAGATTTTACAGCACATTGCTTTTACTCAGTCCAATCGTAAATTACACTCATAAATAATCCGCTCTGTGTGGGATTGTATACCAGATCCCGTTCACTTTATTTCCTTTATTATACTTAGAGTAAAACCTCCAATTAAGACCACCTTTCTATTGCGACCACTTCTATAATAAGACAAGCCCTATACATTTATAAAACGACCAAAATGAACCTTTGTATAGAGACCACCTCTCTATTCAGACCACCTAACACTGGGTCCAAAGGTGGTCCTAATAAAGAGGTTCTACTGTATTTGTATCATTTAAGAAGTCAATAAAGTGGGTTTGACCAATGATATGGTCGTTGGATGCAGCATGGATGTAAGCAGGGTCTTGGCCCCAAGTGGTCTCAAAAGAGAGGTTGTCTCTGTTTGCAGATTCACAGAGGTCTCTTTATGAAGGTTCGGGGCCACAAGACCGTGTTGTTTACAGTGATGGTATCTTTACACAACTGGTCTATATGTTTTTACTTCATATGCAGTTATGCACCCAAAACAAGTAGACCACTACGCAAGCAGAAAGTTCCGCCCTGCCCCAAAGCCTGATACCCTCCATTAATCAAGATCCAGATTTTCCACAACACCGCCTTTACATGGAGCCGCAACAAATCCACTTTTGACTTTTTCTGGGCCAGATTTCTTTTTCCAATGTGGCCACAAGTTTGTCCTTGAATGAGGTCACTGCCGTCCTTTGAACAGCATCAACTTACACCCACATAGTCAGTAAATGGGATAGAAAATCTACCTAAAGGGAAATCAGCCAATCAACATCAAGGACAGTTGCCCCAATCAACTGGCAGATGACTTGTGTTGAGTGTTGTCTGCTGACAGCGTGAAAGGCGAGGGAGCCACTTGACAGGGCGAGTGGGAGCGCTGACGTGTGGCATTACAGTCTGTCATTATAGGTGCCATTTTTGCTATTACTGATATTTGAAGAGGCTCTAATCACAAAGAGGACTGTAATGTGTAATTACGCAATGTGTAATTGCGTTCCTAAATGATATTCATTTTCACACTTCTCTCTCTCTCACACATCTTTTTAGCAAGCATATTTCTACCAACGATAGCTGAAGACAGGTTTTACAACACTAAGCTTCTATTTTGACTGTATAAAGTGGCTCTGGCGGGACTCGAATTCACAACCCCAAGGTTGTGAGACCAGAATGATACCATCATCCTAAGCAGCGAGCTGTTAAAGGTTACACGGCTGAACCGTTGTCTCTGTAACCCACAGCTTACATACTTGGTCTGTTATCATCTCAACCCAAAGGTTGTGGGGTCGAATCCCACATTAGGACGAAATTTTGGGAAGGTCTTCTCAGCATTTTTAGTGCTATTGAATGATATATATGTGTTTCCAAGTGTTTGCGGATACATTTTCACACTTCTCTCTCTCTCTCACATCTTTTTAGCAAGCATATTTCTCCCAACAATATTCATCTGATGTACAGTAATTTGTTTCATAATTTAAAAGTCATTATTTTGTTTCTTTTATCACTGCTATGTTACTTAAAAAACACGGTTTGAAATGTATTCATTTATTAATAAACTTGAACATTGGAAATGAGACATACAAGATCATACAACAATCCAGCTGAAAATCCTTCGAGATCAGACATCACATATTAAAAATCAGGAGCACAGAAAAATCATTGTCATGTACATCAATGTAGTCATTTTTTAAAGATTGAACTAAACACCATTAAGACATTTTCTATATTCTTATTTACATAACATAGTGTCTATTTGACAAACACAAAAATGCAAGAGAAAAACAGATTGGAAAGAGGACCAAAGGACACTTGTTCAGTGGCAGGTTAAGACAGTGACAAGATAATATTGTGTTGTTATATGCCATTGGCAAACATTCACAACGCAAATCTTACACGCCATTGTACAAAGTGTCTAGGCTATGGTCAAATTTGACGTAATTTACAAATAATTGTAATCATTCCATACACCATCTGGTTTTCTAACACATAAACAAATTCCCTAAGACATGAAAGTCGCAGGTCCACAATAACAAGACAATCAAATCTTAAATGTCGTAAGTCCACAATAACAATGTAAAGAAGACATTTACATCTTAATACAAATCTTCTACCATCGATAAAGCCATGATCCTGAGTTCATTAATAATCTAGAAATGTTGAATATCACTTCGTGGCATTACAGTTTTATGGTGCCTTTTAAGGTTACTGTCGTGTCTAAACGGTTTGTGACAAATGTGACAGCTAAATGGCTTATCTCCAGAGTGAATGAGTGCGTGTTTCTTGAGAGAAGAACTTGTTACCAAACATTTCCCACATTCAGCACATTCATAAGGTTTCTCGTCTGTGTGTGAACGCATGTGAACTACTAAATTAGACCTAACAGAGAAAGCTTTTCCACATTGATCACACACATATGGTTTCTTACAAAGATGAGTTCTCATGTGGATTTTCAGATATCCACTTTGACTGAATGATTTTTCACACACTGTGCACTCACTTCTCCCCAGTGTGGATTCTCATGTGGTAGGTTAATTCTCTTCCATGACTAAAACACTTGCCACATTCACTGCACTCGTAAGGTTTTTCACCAGTATGAGATCTCATATGCACAGTCAGATTGTTCTGATGGGCGAATGATTTCTCACACACTGTACACTGATATGGTTTCTCCCCAGTGTGAATTCTTCTGTGGCTGGTCAATGCACCACTAGTTCTAAAAACACTTTCCACATTCGCTACACATATATGGTTTCTCGCCACTATGAGTTCTCATATGTATGGTCAGTTGCTCCTTCTGGTTGAATGATTTCTCACACACTGTGCACTCATGACTTTTCCCTCCATGGATTCGCATGTGGATGATCAAACCGCTTTTTGACTAAAAACATTTCCCACATTCACTACACTGATAAGATTTCTCCCCACTATGTAATGGCATGTGCGCCATCAAACTTCCTTTCAGAGAAAATGATTTCTCACACACTGTACACTGATAGGGTTTCTCCACCGGTATGGATTCTCATGTGGATGGTTAATGATCCATTTAGACCAAAACACTTTCCACATTGACTGCACTCATACGGTTTCTCACCTGTGTGAGTTTTTATGTGTTGAGTCAGATGATTCTTACACCTGAATGATTTCTCACACACTGTGCACTGATACAAAAGCTTCTACCGGTGATATCCATACATGACTTTTCTAATCGCTGTCTCAATGAAATATTTATGTACTTATCTATGAACTCTGGGTAATTTTTAGACAAACAAACCAAGGCACGTGGCTTTTCACGTGGTTTACAGTGCATTCTGTGAATTTTTTAGACAAACATTGATAGAGACTAAATCAGTTTCCTCGTCTTCGCCATCACACGGTCTGGTTGATCGAGACTAAATCACCTAGCGGCCAAAACGGGTACTACGATCGCACCCTAACATTATGCTAATATTTCTATTTGCGAACCGGTGTATACGTTGATTAGATTTGCTGGTGTCATCTTTCTTACTCTGACTTTTTCTTTCCATTGTTCTCAATGATAACCAAGTGACCCAGGAATATATCTACACTGCTTCTCACTTGAAATGTAAACTCCTTCTTATCCAATAAATTTAAACTCGTATACATTCACTCAATAAATCTGGACAATCATGATTTACCTTATCTAGCCAAACTAACTTGAAAAAAAGAAACCCATGCAAGTTTGTTACATTTTATTTGTAAATGCCAACAATAACAGAACTTGATATTCCAAACAATTCAAATTTACCGCCGACAAAAATGACATCTCAAATGATTTACGATTAAACCACAATATGATGTCTTCTATCAATATCCATGATGTGCTCCCACAAATCATGTCTACAGAAAATGTTCCTCTACACAACTACAGTCCAACTCGTAACATAACAATCAGTCTTATTATACACACACGAATCCACACAACAGTTACTCTTGTGTCTCCATTTCTTCGCCCTCTTTCTCATCCTCTTCCTTTTCCTCCTGTTTCTCGTATGCCTTGTCAGACGGTGTGACGACCACGCCCTCCCACACACTCATTTCCGTTGCGATTCCTGTTGCTTTCCCCTCGAGTCCGAGAATTTGCTTGTAGCCGCCATGAGCGAGAACTCGCAGCAGAGTTTGCGCTGTGAAGCAAACCTGGTCTTGGTCTTCTAGCGTCATCACAGTGTGGATGCGGATCGTGCCCTGCTCACATGGATCGATGATGCCCGCGGATCCCGGCAGGAAAAATCCCGCGGCAAGAAGCTGCAGGGCGCGCTTGAACGCAATGTAAACTGAGAGAGGTTGCCGTGTCGGGTTGTTCATGATGGAAAAATGGCACAGGAGATCCATGATCCAAGGCGTCAGTGGCTGCAGACCCTCAAAACGAATTCGCAAATCGCGGATGAGACGGATCAGCACCTTGATACTGGAGTGGAAAGCGTTCTCTTCAAACCAGCGAGCGTGGCGAATTGCGGCCAGATGACTTTGCATTATTTTCAGATCTAAATGCAGCTCGGGATCCAGCTTCTTCAGGTTTGGGGGAATTGTTGTGATGAGCACTTTGACTGTAGCATCGGCGGAACTTATTTCAAACCCACTCTCATTAGGAAGCATAGAGAGCACTTCGTGCGGTTCAGACGTTTTCAGGTCATCGACGACTTTCTTGCCAAGCACTTCCACAGCTTCAACAGTGGGAAGTGTTTTCAGAATCACAACAACATCGGCAACATTGTGTCCGGCCATCATCGTGCCCTTCTTGTGAGATCCCACTTGCCGGACTTCCTCCAACTGCGCGGCTTCAAACGTACCGGGGGCAACGACTAGATTATCTAATACTGCAGCAATTTTTGTAACGAGATTCAATACTGAAGCCTGATCCTGTGGACCAGGTGTGAGTTCTTGGGCTCTTTTAAGCACCGCATCAGAGAAGGACTTGTCATCCGAGACTGGTTTGGCCTTCGGAAAAGCAGATTCACACTGCGCTAGATCGAAGGGAACGTGGGGGATGAAAGGTTTGAGTGGTCCACCTCCTCGCATGAATGGCCCTCCCATCGCACCACCACGTCCCATTCTTCCACGACCACGCATTGTTGTGTAAATTAGAAACTATTTCACAAAAAATAATCAAAATATTACAAGCCGGCAAGTTAAGCACGCTGAACATTAACTTTATCAATGAAGTGTGTACTACGTTCCTGGATATATTTAAAAGAAAAGGAAAATCAAAATGCGCTTGTTATTCCACTAAAATAAAGTGTACAATTCATTCAAAATTAGCAATTATTCCAAATTTGTCTCTCAGATATATTGTTTGTGTAGATTTTTATGTCACTTTAAGATACATGACCAATCGTAATGGCTTTACAAAAAAAATCTTTTTCATTTTTTGTCATAACGGCCTATATATTCAGCATAGGGATTTTCTTTGCTAATATAAGGCAAAGTTTGTGCAAAGGGGTGGATGGGGGGGGTTACTAAATAATAATAGAATATTTATTTTTTGTCTATTCATTCATTCAACATTTCACATCACGTGAATTAACATTAAAGATATCTACTCCAATCAGACAATCCAAGCTTAGGTAAACAGATGGTGAGTGCAGCTGCCTAAAATAATATTTTGATTGCTTTATGCTGCGAGCTCAGTGGCGCAGCCCTGGTTGAATGTAAAAAGGCATGAGGGCAGGGAATGGTGGCGCTTTGACAATTGCATGATATATGTATGCTTCTAATATCTTGACATTCAGTCTTGAACAAAAATCAGGAAATACTCACCTTTCTTGAATTATTACAATTTGTAAGGCATTTCATCTCAGGTAGATGATTTTGTTCCTAATTACAATTAGCCTGTCACCAGCAAGCAGGCATTTATTATCGGCTACTGTAGGCCTAATATTACTCCCTGAAAATAGCTCCCAATAATTTCAGTTTGTGAATAAAACATCAGTAGAAAAACTCAACTTTCTTGTACAATTATTACAATATGTACTATAAGGCACGTAAATAACAACAACCATCCCATAAGATTATTTTCAGTTCTTTATACGTGACGTCATCAAAAGACTCTTATGCAAAGTAGCCTCATCACCAAAACTGAAAAAGTCCATACCAATATCGAATATGTAGGATGACCACACCTGCCTGGCACGAAGCTTGAAAAGACCCGCGCATGCGTGTAATTGGGGCTAGGTGTGGGGTTTCTTTGAAATATCAAGTGTAAACCATATAGATTATATTATAATGTACAAACGACATGTTGTTGTTTTTTTAAATTGAGATCCCATCTTAGGCCTCCCGCATAAGTAGCTTATACATTAAATCCCGTGAAGATACGGCGTCGACACTGTTGACTACAGGCTGTTTCAAATGTATCATAGGGGCACGTTATGTATTGCGTATGCGCATGATGATAAAAAATATTGAACATCCTGTAGAATCTACGGAAACACACGAGGCCAATACGATGTTTGACAGACAGGCATGTGATGCAAGAATGCCAAGTAACGCTGCTGTGCGTACATCCGGGGTCGCGTGCTCATTAGCCTCGTTCTGACCGCAACATGTCGGCTGCTGCGTCCCACGTGACCCCGCCACTGCCGGCGATACGTTACAGCGGGACGGATGAGGCCTTGGGGGGGTCGGGGGGGCAGCAACAGCAGGCAATAGGTATGATGTAACAGGCTGTGCTGTTATGTAGAGATATATTTGAGTCAACGATTATTTTTCGTGTGTTACACACATCCTCAGGAATTGGCAAATCTTTAAATGGAGAATGCGGTTGTACTCTACTGAATATTACTACGTACGACATCTTCTTGTATGTACATGAATGATTCAAAACTAATACAAGTGTTTTACGGTCAGCTATCATTTCAAGAGACCACCCCCTTTCTAATAATTTTTAAAAATTACACAAACTGATCCCCGTCTGTCTGTGCTTCCACGGGTTAGTCAAACTGTAGCTAAGCTTTTGGAGACTCACCGGACAATACTTATGAATGACACCTAGATTTAAATACACTGTTTTGTGTTTTCTGTATATGTTCTGTACATTTCACAATCATAACTCTAAAGAGCAATGTGCATACTGGTAAATGTCACAGAAGCAACAGAAACTGTAATGCCGTGTGCATAAAAGACGCTCACATTATATAAATGTCAACATGATGTATATTTCCAAGGACACCAACTGAAGAGTGCAGAGCCCACTTCTTATAATACCAGGCCTTGGCCGTATAATCCCAAGTAGTGTAACCTCGAAAACTAGCCCATGAGCAACCTCTTTAATCTAGAGAGATTTTGACCTGTCAACATCCCCTACATTATGCATATAGCGGTAAGATGTCAAAAGCCCTAGAGGAAGTTTGGAGCACTGTGTAAAGTGAGTCCCTGGCAAAGCAACCCCCACCCCCCACCCCCACCCGCACACACACAACAATCCTATCATAAAATCCAGAAGTGGACTAATGAACTGAGACGTTTCCGCCCGCACCACTCGACCCATTAACTAGGTCAAGGCCGGTCACGTGACCGGGTGTTGACCTTCTGACGTCACGAGTGTTTTATGGAAGTCGTTTTATATGACGTGAGCAGCAGCAGCAGCAGCAGCAGCAGCAGCAGCAGCAGCAGCAGCAGAAGTTGAAGCAGAAGCAGAGAACAATAACAGCAGCAGCAGCAGCAGTAGAAGAAGAAGCAGAGCAACAATGTTAACTGTGTTGTAGGCAGATCCAGGTTTTCACAGGGTACAATCCGCTGAAATATGGTGTATGAGGACTCCATTATTGTGCTCCAGTGGGTTGCCCAGTTTTGCAGTCCATGAGAATGTGGGAGGAGTGGGGCCGAAAGTTCCAAACTATTGTTGATGCAGCGGGCTGAACGTCATGCCGTACTGCTGTTTACTTTCAAAAAGATTATATAATAGCCTCTCTATAATTTCGTTTTCATTGTACAGACAGCCGCACTTGCAACACTGTCAGAAACGCCAGACATCTGAACTGATTTCACCTGATAAAATACAATAGAACCTCTCTATTAGGACCACCTTTGTGACCAGTGGTAGGTGGTCTCAAATGAGAGATGCTCTCCATACAGATGTTCATTGTGGTAGCCTTCTGAAGGACTGGAACCGTGAACAGTGGTCTTATAATAGATTTTGTCTCAACAGAGAAGTGTCTTAATGGGAGGTTTCACTGCACCACGGTGTCTGGCCGGATCTCTATTGATCCCGTGCCCCCAGCCGCCTCCAAGGCAGCAATTGTGCGGACATATGCCGGATTTTACAGCCCAGTGCTCACAAACTACAGGTTTGCGCAGCCTGGGTCATATTTGGGGCAATAATCATACTCAGTTGTCAGGTGCACATTTATTGAACACAACATGTTATAAATGTCTGTCAAATGTAACTTGCTACAGAATAATTCTTTAGGAAATGAGAATCAACTGACTTCGGAGCTACGGTGTAATCAGAGTCTTCTATCGTGTGGTCACGGGCTCGAATCCCGCCAGATGCTGAGTGATATAGTTATTAATGACTCAGAGTTGTGGATCCACTTACATGATTCAATATGATAATTCCAAAAAAAGACATAAATATTGCACCCAGTAACTTGTTGTAGTCATGAAACTGTCAAATAACCCACACAATATTACCCCAACACATCATTTATGAACTGTTAAATGAGCTTTACAATAGCCATTGTACACAACAGACGCATACACCATGTACACTATGTAGATCAATACACCATACAATAGAAGACCCCAACAGGTAACAAGGTCGTAAAGAACACAGAAGTTCTATGATCATCAAATTGCAATTGAATACTACTGGCAATCCTGGGTGAGAATGACGTTGGTTTCCTCGATCAAGACAAATGGGTGAAGTTATGGACCGTTCATTATTTATGAGGAGGGGGCGGAGGAAATTAAGGAGGCGCCAAGTTTGTACATGAAAAAAGAGAGGGGTGTCTCCAACAATTTTCAGAAAATCCTCCTTCCCGCCCCCATCCCCATGAATAAAGAAAGGTCCCTTATTGAGATTCACTGCTTCACTTTGTTTTTAATTTGCGAAGATTGACACATCCAGCTGTACACCACACCTATGACGCCACTGGTCGCAGCTGGTGATGGTATGCGAGGCTTGTATCCAGATAATAAACAGAACAATCTGTATGCATATTTATAGTTGGGAAACAGCAATAAATGAGATTTGTGTTTCATTCCATTTTACGCGTGGGTAGCCCCAGGCCAATGTTGTTATACACAGTTCAGGTGCAGTACTTACATGTGGTGTGGAGTGTCCGAGGGGTAATAAAGTAATGCATATCTGTATTTGCGTTTTATTGCGTCATTTTTTGTTATATGCCTATGCACACCGATGCTTCTGTATACCCCCTAACGGCCCACCCCCAGCACACACACACCCCAGCCCGACCCACCCCATTGTCATATCTCTCAGGTATACACGCATTGCAGCACTGAATCTAAGTGCAGTGTAAAAAGAGATTCCTGTAGACCGATGATGGACCCACCCTAATCCTTTATTATAGCGTTATAGCGATCGCCCCCCCCCCACCACCACCACAACCCAAACTCCTTTCCACCGAAATGTTTTATTTTATGGGTTTTTTGGAATTCCCTCTATCAATCGCGTGTACAAAACCCGTGTCCACCGCATGTCTCCAAAGACCTGGGTCTGCCATTGGGTGCTACTCTTACAACAGTACTGGGACATTTAAGACCCCAATGTATTCATATCAGACGGGCGATGGTTCAATATTTCAGCACGAGGGACTGAACTGGACCACACCAGCAGCAGTCTGTTGACAGTGGACCATTGATTTCCTGCTGCATCATGAGATAAGCCACTCATGGACAGCCACTGTCTCCTTGAGGGGTCAGAGCCACCACTGGCAGTAGTCTAACGTGGGACAGTCGGACAGACCAGGTGATATATTGTCTGATATCTCAACGCCACTTGTATAATTTTCAACTCACATTTGCCATTTTAGGTATTACTCTTTGTAGTTTAGGATATGAATTTGTCACTTTGCCTGGACCGACACCTAACAGACGTGCATACTTCTCATACACGTTGTCAAGGTCTATGATATCTTATCGTTGCTACACAACAGCCGCATTGTATTAGCACAGCATGGACACTTATTACATCTCTCATTGTTTTCTGGGTTCGATAGAATGCATTCTCCCACTTCCAATATTGCTGAAAATACGCATTTTTGCCAATAGATAACTTGCTCTAGTATTTATCAGCATTATCATTTTATTAAAAGATCGAGTCATGTTATATTTTGTAATTTCTGTTTTGTTTTACACATTTTATGCTACCATATTTTTCTTATACAAGATGTATAATATGGGATTTGATAGGTATTTATGTATATATGGATATGCTTTTTATTACATCTCCAAGTTATTTTCTTATTTTTTTAATTCACATTGGTTATCATGTGTTTGTTGTTTGTGCCATTCTGGTAGTGAACAGAACCTATTGTAAAATTGTGCTAAGATAGTTATATTGGATTCAATATATTCTACTTGGATAAAAATAGTTGTTTCGCATAAAATCGCATCTTCACATAATAGCTTTACACATTGTTGCAACACTGATTTTTTTTTCTACGTTCAATGTCATTTATAGAGGTCTAAAGGCCGCGTCCCACAAGTTTCTACGTATGGTTGACACATAAATTCTAGGGATTTCCGGACAAAATCTTTTATACGTTGAGCATCTTCTGATTTTCCAGCAGCGCATAGTCAACTCACGGCCAGCGCAAGACTGGCGCAAAACCCGGTGTAAGAAAAGCAGACAGTGAAAGCAAGGTCAGCGTAACCCCAATGCACACACAAAAAGTCTCAGTCAGACTTTTTTTTTTTTTTTTGTGCGTCGGTTGTGCATCAGGGTTACGCTGACCTTGTGTTCACTGTTTGCTATAGTACACATATGTATAAACAACAGTGAGTAGTTTCTTATTTTCATGAAATAAATAATATTATCTTGATAGAAACTCAGGAAGATAACATTTATTGTACGCCTAGACTAATCATCTTGTCAAATCCACTTCGATATAATGCACATTTTACCTTCAAAGTTTAGTAATGAAATATGCTACTAAATTTTTATTAATTGATATGGTTGAAAACGCACACTTCTGCAGATTACAAATATATTAGTTAAATGTTTCTAGCCATCGCATGTGCTAAAATACTGAGCAAAATGTTCGGACACTTTGTCTTCCCTAACCGCGTTTTTCACAGTATGGCTGTCATTGTCAAAGGCGGGCTCAATAATAAATATGTCAGTATCTCATCCATTCCTGTCCCAAAAATATTTTATAATTAATTATGTAATCTACAGAAGTGTGCGTTTCTAACCATACCAATTATTAAAAAATGGCAGGACATTCCATTATCAAACTTTGCTAGTCAAACTGGTCTACACAATCGTACCGGATTTGACAGCACATCAAAGAACATTACGACGAGTGAAACATGTGATGGGGTCTACAGATATTTCTTCCCAAATGTAAAATATGAGCTGAAAGTGTGAGAATAAGAATCAGCATAGAATTTTAAGTAACCTGTGTGACTATGATGATTTGTTAACTTGTCAGTAAACCTCTGTTACACTGGCGATCATATCACTGGCAGTAGCAGTTGACCAAAAACATCACCACACCATTGTCGTATAAATACTAGTATATAATTTTAATAGAAATAATCTGCAATTATATGCAATTCCATTCATATATATAAATCTAGGTACTCGTTTTAACTAAATAGTTTATTCTGAACATCAATATCACATGCATCGCCATATGTAACAGTCACTGTTCGGCAGGAATAACCATGACTTTGGTTTGTAAATGTTCCTGTACAGTTTTTTTCGGGGATGTCAGCGCCCAGAAATGGTCTATATTTTGTAGATCATAGTATAATGAATGACTTCTCATTCATAGTTATCTATATTTCTAATCATAGAATGCAAATATATCACGTCAAATCCAGCCAATTTTCTATTAATTTGTACACAACGGCGTTTGTCGACCATCCCGGGAACGCAGGCACCTGCGCGCACCTGCCGGGAACGCAGTTTCAGCAGGTTTTTTATCATCAGGTCAGTGCACCAAATGTTTTGTAAATAATGGCTAAGTGAAGGTATTTGGGTGAAAAATAGACTACTTTAGGCAACAAGTCAAAACCGTCGTGACATTAGCTAGAGTTTTTTATATATCAGTCACATCCATCATGACCTAGAGCATCTCATCCATTATTTTTTTGTTTAAACCATCGTAGTACAGCTTTTAATGAACCAACAATACCGTTTAAGGTGTCAAAAGGAAGCTACTTACTTGCATTTTCGTAAGATAAACACAATTTTTATGGTTCATTAAAATTACATGATCTATGACGCATTTTGTTATGAAATAACGTCTGCACACACATCCCGTAGGTGGTGATAATATGCGATTTGAACATGTTTATTTACATTAGATCTTACTAGAAATTTTCTTTTTACACTTTGGCACCGGGAAAACTATCGTGTTCAAAGTAGAAATATTATTTGGTACTTGTTTGGATGCTAAATATTTGTTTTTAAAAACATACGGGATGGGAGTGACCTACGGGATGGGTGTGCACAGCGCTAATTTTAATTACTAGCGACGTACAGACCATCACGTAGTCCGTCCTGGGACGTTCAGAGAAATGCGGCGTACGTTGTGATTTGAATGGTTGACGTATTAAAGCATGCGTCGAGTGCACTGTATTTTACGCTTGTCACTTGAAATTCATATTCTTGTAAACAATACTAGTATATTTATTTAGAGATAATATATTTATTTAATACTTGAAGCTTACTGCATGATGGAGACGAACTGCAAAGGCTTATAAACATAATGAAGTTCCTGTTGCTCATAGCTATCATTGCTGTGGGCACCAGTAAAAATGTTTCGGCTGAATCTAACCCTGACCCTTGCATAGAGATAGACACTTATTTTTGCACGCTGAGAGCAGGTAAACATCAATGTAAAGACAACTCTAGTCTTGAGGCAAAGTGTCCACTATCATGTGGGGACGGGTTCTGTGTCCCAAGAAACCACGCGCGTGGTGTGAACGTCAGTTCTAACAGCTCGGACACAAGGCTTGGTCAGTCGGCAGCGGGGGCTGTGGATGGAACTCCACGACCAGTCACTCTCATATGGACACCAAAAACCAGCGCTGACACCAAGGCAAAGAATCCACCCTGGATTGAAATAGCATTTTCAGAGGCCATATATGTGCAGAAAATTGAATTGTTTAATGATGACAAATGGAGTCCCGCTATTTATGCAAGAAAGATTGGAATTTTTGTGCAAAGAATCAATGAAACTGGAAAACTTCAGAAATGTAGTACGATCAATTGGAATGAAATGTTTGAAAGTGTTGTAGAGGTTATGTGTTCTGAGAGTTTGTTGGGCAACTCTGTTAAAGTCGTGCTTGAATGTTGTGAACCGGAAGAATCTAGAATTATGGAAAACGTTTTGTCACTGAAAGAGATACAAGTTTTTGGTATGCGTAAAGAGCCATATGCTTATTATGCTTTGACAAATGACAACTATAAAGACACGAAAGATGAATCGAATACGTTAAAAGTCATCCTTCCATCGTCTGTGAAAATTCCGTTTTCTGCTGATGAGACGCAGGTACAAAATCAAGGCTATATTGCAGAAAATCGCAAGTTCTACACGTTGATGTATGGTTTCACTGTCACCATGTATTTGACCCTTCTAGAGGAGGACTCTACAGGTCCACTATTCTGCTTCAATCGTTACGCATTAGTTTTAGACAATCATACATTACATACAAGCAACCAGTCTTGTGTGTACATCCCTACACCGAAGACGATCGGCGTCCATCTAGATGACGGTCATCTGACAATAGCGCACCAGGAATATTTCCCTCGTGAGCTGAGACCAAAAGAAGTCCATAAACTCATGGTGTCTTTTGACAAGTTTTCCGGAGAACTCAAGATAATGGTGAACGAAGACTTGCGAATCAAAGCAAGGCGTAGTTGGAAGCACTTTCAAGAGTTGACAGGCACTCTGCTGGTTGGATACAGTAGTTTGCCGAAAAACAACCTTGCTCTTGAAAAAGAAAGTTTCTTCTCTGCAAAAATCATCACTAAAAATTATGGATACGCCGATGCTTCAGTCGACGGAAAGCTAAATACCGTGAACGCGATGTACAGTGATCTAGAAAGGACCGGGAGCTGGTGGATGGTGGATTTGGGATGGGAGACGACAGTGTTTTTTGCCCATGTGGTTGTTGACAGTGATGCAATCAGTTTGTCTCCTGTTGATGAGAAACGGTGTAATTTTGTCAAGAAGTATGATAAGAAAGACGGAACGGCAGTATTATGCCCACGCGGCTTTACTCAAAAACTGGGTCTGACTCTTGAAGCCTGTAAAGAAAGGGCCTTTCAGAATAAAGGCAATGCCTTCAATTGGCGAGAGAGCGGAGGAGTGTGCAATGTGAAGAAGTGTGATGACATAACAAACTTACATCTAGGTGGTGGCTTCCCTGATCAGAATGTTTATGTGCTAGAATGTCCAAAAGAAGATGTCTCGTTCTATCATAAGATGTTCGTATTGAAAGGCGATCAATTTAAACCACATCAATACGATGAGTATAACGCGCACCCATTTGAAAGCTTTGAGTACCCGCCAGGAAGCTACTGTGGATATTTTGGTGGGTCGAAGGATATTGAATATTACGTTACATGTGGAGAGAGGCAAGGCATTGACGGGCGGTATGTCTTAATGGTGAATGATGATGATACAGATGCAATTATCCCATTCAAGGAGGTGCATGTCTACGGCAAACCCCCGAATGCAGCAGTGAATGCAAAAGCGTATCAAAGCTCAACGTATTTGGATCGTATAGCGGACAATGCACTTTTAGACAGAGCCCCGGACCCCTTGGCACCTGAGCTGTCGCGGACGCCGAGTCGGTGGAGCCAGACCCTGCGACAAGACAACCCCTGGTGGCTGGTCGACCTGCATGGGCATAACGTGGTGGTGGATAAAGTGGTTGTCACCAAGAAGAAGTTGACCTCCACTGGGGGATCTGAGTGTCCATTTGTTAAGAAGCATGATAAGAGTGAGGGGAAGACTTCAATGTGCCATCAAATCTACCAATCGGCGGACACGGGGGTTAAAGGGACACTGGAGGAGTGTCAAAGCAAAGCTGTGGACATGGCTGGAAATGTCATCAATTGGGAAATGGACAAAAGTGGCTGTAACATCACAAGCTGTTCTTATGGAAGCCTGCGTATACAGTCTTGGAGCCCTGGGCAAGATATTTATGTTCAAGAATGTTCAGCAGATTTTGAGACCGTTGAAGTTGGGTGTTATGCGGATAGTCACGATAGAGACTTAGAAAAGAAGGTCAAAAACATTGCAGATAATACAGAATGTGCGAGAGAATGTTACAGGCTTGGTTACAAGTACTATGGTACGCAGCATGGCAACGAGTGTTATTGTGGTAACTCATATGCAAAATATGGCCGCTCAACTAATTGCAAAATGAACTGTACGGGTGGAGGCATCTGTGGTGGGGTGTGGGCCAGCAATGTGGGAGAGATCTTACTCCCGTTTGAGATGGTAGAACAAGGATGCTACAAAGATGAAAAAGATAGGGATTTGGATTTCCGGTTACCAAGTCCTGTGGACAGTAATATTGAGTGTGCCACAAAATGTAATTTGGTTGGATACAAATACTTTGCAACCCAGTATGATAAGCTCTGTTTTTGTGGTTTTCAATTTGGTAAATATGGTAAATCCACATCTTGCAATAAGCCTTGTAGTGGAAGCGGTATATGTGGAGGATCTTATGCGAACAGTGTAGGGGAGATAATTCTGTCCTACGCGACAAAGGAACTTGGATGTTATAAGGATAATAAAGCTTCTAGAGACTTGCCAGTGCAGATGATGCCTGTACTCTCTACCTATTACTGTGCTAGACTGTGCTACCAGGCTGGCTTCTCATATTGGGGGGTGCAGGCAGCTAGCAAATGTTTTTGTGGTCATTCATATGGAAAGTACGGAAAATCAAGTGTGAAGTGTGACTTACATTGCGTTCACTATACTTCGGGGGAAAACTGTGGGGGCGCTGAGTTGAACACTGTAGGCCAAATAACTCCATTTTTAACGGAAAGCGTTGGTTGTTTTGCTGATAAAATGGGAAATAATGAAAGAGACTTGCAATACCGCACGCCTATCAACATCAGAACCAACGAACACTGCGCCCTCCTCTGCTACCAGGCTGGCTTTACCTACTTTGCCACCCAGTTCAGCTACGAGTGCTTTTGTGGCGACACCTATGGCCGGTACGGGAAGTCTGAGAGTTGCACAAAGGACTGTCCTGACGGCGGCAATTGTGGGGGCGTTCTGGCTAACAACATCGGGCGCATTATGGCTTCTACTAGATTTCAAGCTGTCACCGATAAGAAGGAACGTTGTGTATTCCCATTTAAATATCGTGGAAGTGTTTACAATTCTTGCCTACCTGACTACAAAGGTAAAACGTGGTGTTCTACAACTGCCAACTACGACAAAGACACCAAGAAGGGCTACTGTCAACATGACCACATCTATAAAGTGTATGTTCTTGAAAAGTTCTCTGAATATGAAAGCCCAGCCTTCAGTGACGATAGATTGTGCTCTTTAGTGAGCAGTGGTGACAGATTGACTCTAGTGATGCAGTGTCAGCTAACCGGGCGCTATGTTGCCGTCTCGATGTCTGCGGAAAATGAAATCCTTGCTCTGCAGCAAGTTGAAGTTTATAAGTCGGAAAATGATACACATGCTAATACGGAACAACACAACTTAGCATTATCGCAGCCGACAAGGCAAAGCTCCACACTAAGCACCTTTCTGTCGGACAGAGCGGTTGATGGGCTGAGTAGGGAGGGCTTCAAACCGGCGCAAACTCAATCAGACTCAAGTCCTTGGTGGTTTGTCGATTTGGGCCACGAGTATCCTGTGGACGCTGTGTACCTCTACCACCCAAACAATCTGGTTCATCATCCGGGAGTCGAGACCTTTCGTTGGCGTGGATATGAATATTTGGCTCATATCGGGCTCCTGGAGTCCAGAGACGAGGCCGTCAAGTATTGCCGGGAAATATACGGAGCTGAATTGTTATACAAAGTGAACAAGGAAGAGTTAAAGGCTATTGGAAAAGCGTTCAAAGGATTGTCCTATATGAATGAATTCTGGATCCAGGGCATATATATGAGGCCACGTGAGAAAGGCAAATGTATTTCTGCTCATCCTGTGTCAAACTTCAACTGGGACAAAAGCTGCGACAGTACTTTGGGATTTATTTGTAAATTGAGAAAAGCGTATCAGATAGAGCTAGGATGTTATAAGGATGCGAAAGATAGAGATCTGCCCTATAAAATCAAAACACGTGTCAGCAGTAAATACAGATGTGCCATATTCTGCCAGCAGCGTGGCTTCAAGTACTATGGCACCCAGTATAGAGTAGAGTGTTATTGTGGTCACTCGTATGGGCGGTACGGAAGGTCTAAATGGTGTGACATGCCTTGTAGAGCAGGCGGGGGGAATTGTGGGGGGAGCTATGCCAATCTTGTGGGCGAACTATTTTATGAACCTTCCGTGATGAGTTTTCCAGTGGGAGATTCTGAATACCATGTGTATGCTGCGGAAAATATACTATTCACACAACTGGAGGCTGACAAACTCTGCAGGCAGTTTCTGGGCACTACAGCTTCTTTGGCGCATTTGGATTCGTCAAGAAAGATATTTGAAGTCAAGAATCGCCTATATGGCGGAGGCCGTGAGACCGATCAGAGGAGCGATCAGAAACTTGCTAATTTACCAATGTGGGTCGCTGGTTACACGACAAAAGTAGGAAAGATCAGTAGTAAAGACGTTGACTATAAACTACCGCTATATCCAGACTGTCCGATTCTGGAACGCGAAAAAGCGTACAATGTAGCTTTGATCCCGTGTGCTGCGGTGGCCCCCAAAGATGCTAATGCCAAGAAATGTGCTGACATTGGATGCTGTTTTAGTGACCAGAATAGGTTCTGCTACAGGACGTTTAAGTGCATGGTGGAGCCGGCCGACAGGGTGGCCTGCGCTCACACCTCCCTCGCTGACTGCGTCAACAAAGGCTGTTGCTATGACGAGTCAGAGCCCGGGGCACCCAAATGCTACTTTGGGCTCGCTGATTCCTGCCACTTGATGGGCAAAGCTCGCAGGAGCTGTGGCTGGGAGGGCATCACCGAGCACCAGTGCCTCAAGGCCGGCTGCTGCTACGATGACAGACGGCCAGGCTACCTCGCTTGTTTCAAGGACTTTAGAGACGCTATTGGTCAAGTGGGATCGTGTTCCATGTACAGCAGTCGCGATTATTTGGATTGTGGCTGGCCAGGAATAACGGAAAAACAGTGCGTAAAAAGAGGCTGCTGTTTTCTCCCGCAATCTTCCACGTGTAGTTTCCCAAGAGATCTTTTCAGAAGCCAAGATACAATGACCTGGACTGACAAAGGCTGCTATAACGATCGACGACATGATCGGGATTTACCATTCACAGTGAAAGGAGATGTGGGGGACTTTTATGAGTGCACTGCCAATTGCTTTGTGGCTGGCTATAAGTATTCGGGCAACGAGTATGGCAAAGAATGCTACTGTGGGAACAGCTTCGGTAAACATGGCTCCTCCAATGGCTGCAATGTTAGATGTCCTTTGTCTGGCAAGTACTGTGGAGGTGACTTGGCCAATACAGTGCTGGAGATAAAAGCCAAGGCGAAAAAGTACCACGTAATGGAGCTTGGCTGCTTCAATGACGAGCCCAGTGAGAGAGATTTACCCCTGAGAGCTCACAAAAAAGTGAAGAATAATAATGAGTGTGCTGATGTATGCTATGAGTTAGATACACTGTACTTTGGAACCCAGAACGTCAATGAGTGTTGGTGTGGCAATAGCTATGGTAGATATGGCCGCTCTCATTTGTGTGACAGGAAGTGTGACGATGGGATAGATACCTGTGGAGGGATCAAAGCTAATAGGATATTTCAGTTGATGTACAGACTGGGTTCTAATAATAATGTATACGCGAGATTCCCCTCCGATTGCGTGCAACTGGATTCATCTGGGGAGTTGAAAAGCGCACAGTGTTCCCGGTTCTCATCATTCATGTGTGAAGTGCCACAAGATGTAAAAAAGACACTGCAAAAACCGTTCATGGACTACACTAAGTTGATGAAAACAACCGCAGATGTGGATGTGATGAAGAACTCTCAAACCCCATTGGAGGGACCACCGTCATCAGAGAGTACAAAGTGCAACGCGCATTCTGCAGAGTTTGATGACGTTCTTATTAAGAAGTGCAATTCTATCAAAGGCCAATATGTGATGGTTTCTAAAAAGGACTTTATCAGGGGTCAGCTCGCTCTGACTGAAGTGGAGGTTTATGCCAGAGCTGATCTAGCTTATAATAAAAAGGCGTATATGAGTCGTGGTGCTAACAGAGGTGGTGAGCCGGGCAGGGCTGTAGATGGAGACAGACACCCGGAAAAGTACTGGTATGGACAGGCTTCGACACAGTCTATGGTGTTCCCATCAGGGACAGATGATCTCGGCTGGTGGGCTGTAGACTTGGGAGAGAGGACAGCTGTCCAGATAGTAAAGATTTATGCACTGTTTGAAGACCATGGTGTGGGTGAAGCCCTTATAAGTGGACAAAGGTATAGAGTGACAGACTTGCAGCTTTCAGCAAGCAGTTCTAAATCAATAAGTGAAGGCTCAGAGAGGTCGCGCTTAAATGCGATTGCCGAAAGTGACGGAGCCAAGGGATATTGGTCTGCAGCTGCCTCGGACAAAAACCCATGGATACAGGTGGACCTTAAGCACCTGTTTGATATATACACTGTAGCTACAAGGGGTAGGAACGATATTCCAACTCCTGACTGGGTGCATGAATTTGTGCGAAGTTATACCCTGTCATATTCTACGGGAGACAAATTTCTTCCATACATCGAGTATGGTACCACAACTAAGATATTCACTGGTAACGTTAACAAAAATGACGTGGTCAATAACACATTGACAACAATCATCCGGGCCTCGAAGGTCAGATTACATCCAAAGCTGTTCCAGGGCTACATATCTATGCGATGGGAACTCTATGGCAGGAAGGTGAAGCATTCGATGACCCACGACATTGCAGTGCATGTGAGCTCGTGGGCTGAATGGCAGAACTTGCCTTGGGAAGACACATTTTGTGCACGCATCGATGGTGTACTGCCCCCACTCAGTGTGGTCAACTGCCAGCCGCTTGGCGGCAGATACGTCATTGTCTGGACTCACGACAAAGCTGCTGAGCTAAATATAGTAGAGGTTGAGGTCTATGGACCAATGAAGAACCTTGCGCTGAAAAGGAACGCCAATCAAACGTATGGCAAATATTTTGATGAGAGCCAGAACAAGTTAGTTTCGGATAGCCGGCAGTACACCCGTGAGAGTGCATCAAGTGAAAAGGCTGTTGATGGTGATAGCGGCGGTACTTTCCAAAGCTGTGCTCTCATCGCTTACAAGATGTCAGATCCCTGGTGGCTTGTGGACTTGGAGTACCACACCTATGTCTACAACGTGATTATCTATAACATGGTGGATGAAGGAAAAGCGTGCAATGGACCCATATCGCAGCGTGAACATTGCCCTAACATTGATACACATAATCTCCCATTGCAATCGGATTGTATCAACCAGTCATGCTGCTTTGACGACTCCATTTCTGATGCACCTGTCTGCTATAAAAAAGCTCCAGTTTCATTCCTCAGCGACTTCGACGTGTATGTCATCGACCAATATAGTCCTCCGGGCAAACCGCAGACACCAGCGGAACAATTGTGTGGGCATCATGATGGTCAAGTTGGTGCTTTTGTGGAAACTCGATGTTCACCACCTCTATGGGGAAGATTTGTCGTCATTCACGTGCCTGGAAAGGACAAAAATCTGGGCCTATGTGAAGTTATTGTCTTAGGAGAAGAACCCAATATTGCTCTTGGACAGCCAGTGTACTATAATGGTACCGATCTGAACAACACTTTCCTACCATATGTAACAGATGGCATAAAAAGTGTGGATAAATGTCTACCTGCCCCAACAAATGATAAGAAAACATCTTTAGTCATTGACCTGGGACAACAAGTTGGCATAAAGCTAATCTATGTGGCCATACAATTTGACAATTTTCACTCTGATATACACACGCCGAAAGAAATAAAGATGAACACTTGGTATGGCAAAAACGACAAGGTTGATATTCAACTCTGTAACACATTCGATGGAAAGGATTTAAATGGAACATTTTATATTGCATTGGAGTGTAAATTTCCAAGGACGGGAAGATATGTTGACATTTCAGTGGACGCTGGAGTGCGTATCTGTGAAGTTGAAGTCTACAGGAAGATGGATAGCATTATATTCCGCAACATCAAAATTGGATGGGTGAGCAAAGACAACGGGACAGAGGAGACCTTTGCGGGCGATTCTCTTGTTGATGGAATCAAATTTGGAGCATTTAATGAGACCAGTTCGTGCATTGTAAGCACCCCCGTGAGGAACCCACCTAAAGGATTTCAACCAATAGAATTTGCTTATGTCACTGTTCATCTGAGTAAAAAGCACGTGGTGGATCATGTTCGTCTTTATGGACGAAAAGCAGACGAAACTAAAGGAGAAAAGGTAAAGGTGACTGCTGCTATAATTTCCTACACTCAGATCGGAGGAATTCCTGCCGCCAAGAATTGTACAAGTGAAGAATGGAAAGTGTTCAAAGATAAAGGCACTGTATGGATGTCGTACTGCTATTACCCAGATAAAACTGACCTTGTAAACATCAGAAAAAGCGATGCTCTTATTGTTTGTGAAGTGGAAGTTTTCATCACTCGCGACTACTGCGGAGACCGGTCCAGTCAGTGTGGTCAGACGGACGGGGCGCCAGCAGACGTCATGTGTCCGTATTCAAAGGGGCTCTGTGACCATGATGTGCCGCATAACAACCTTGCTTTTGGAAAGAAAACTTATGCATCCAAGCCAACTGATTTATCCCTTGAGGAGATTGAAAACGAATATCCAGATTTTGTGAAGATCAGGTCTGGTGTCCACCCATCACTTGCTGTGGATGGCAATCGGAGTCCGCATCGCTTTGAAGATTTATCTTGTGTATTCATTGGCAAGTCGCATAACCCAGCATGGATGGTTGATTTGGGAGAAATAGTGAGAATTGACTACATTACAATTTACAATCAGCAGAATAGATTCAGTGATGCTGAAGATTGTAACTCTATTACTCAAGTGACAGATGACAAAAAGGATCATGGGAACAGTAGTGCAATAAAACCTATAGAATCAATCAGTCATATCTCCCTGCAGCGGTGTAGAGCAAGGTGTATCATCAATTTGGCATGTACGGGCTTTGACTTTGACACAGATAATTCCAATTGCAACTTGTACTCAGCAGATATGATTTCTGAAGCGTTAAGTGCCAACAACACCCAGCACTATAAATTGAACAGATGCCAGCCATATTATAACCATGGCAGAGACATAAGCTTCAGTGTCCACAACACCTCGGTCAGTGTGGACGAGCCTGATGCTGAGACCGGTAACTGCCACACGTTCAAAGGCGTACTTGGCCCACACTTAACTGTGACATGCGACAACCCACCCATGTTGGGAAGATATCTATACCTTCATAGTTTGCCACCGAGTAGGGAATTCAACTTTTGTGAAGTGGAAGTGTACGGAGAGACAGCAGAGAATGTGGTTTTGGATGGTGCAATAAGCCATCTAACATTTTATGATATTCCATCTTATTCAACAAAACCAGCAAGCTATCTCTTCAACACTGTGCGCTTCTGCAAAGACAACACCTCGAGTAAGTGTTTGAATGGAGGCACTTGCCAAGGACCTTCTGCTGACTCAAAGGACGACTACAAATGCGTTTGTAATGCAAACTACACAGGTCAATTTTGTGAGTCAGCAGTGGTTGATAGCAACGCTATGCATTGTGACAATGGGGGCACATTGGGTGATAACAAGGTATGCAGCTGCATTTCTTCATTCACGGGGAAACGTTGTGAAACTGCACTCCATCCATGCTTCAGTAACCCCTGTGGAGTAGACAGCGGCATATGTGCCTTGAACACGGAGGGCACAGTACCGGACTATACAGAGCTCGGCTGCTATCACGATCAATATCACAGAGATTTAGAATACAAGCTCTCTGAAAACATCACAATCGCAAGCAATGGAGAGTGTGCCCGCGTGTGTGACCAGTTTGGCTTTGAGTTCTTTGGCACCCAGAATGGCAGCCAGTGTTTCTGTGGCAACTCCTATGGACGCTATGGGGAGGCCCTGTTTCAGTGCAACGTGACGTGTGAGGACGATGAGAATGGTCGCCCGTGTGGTGGGGAGCTCGCCAACAGCGTGGGCCGCATCACCGCCACGCGGAGACGTCGCTGCGACACGTTTACGTACGTCCCGCGTAAGACGTTGAGCGCGGATGACGTCATAGCTAAAAAGCAACTGACATTACGCGAGTGTAAGCACTTTTGTCTCGGCACAGAGGACTGCGTTGCCATATCGTACAGAAGACCTGAAGTTGTTGAAAAAGATGGTACAACTACAGGAGAATATCTTTGTGTAGCGTTGGGTAACGTGACAACTGTCGCAGGCCCTTGGAATGCCAACCACAGTGACGAGTATGACTTGTATTACCTTCAACGGTGTAAAGCAGGCAGTGGTGACAGCGACCGTGGCTACCAATGCCTGTGTTCCCATGGTTACACCGGTCGTCGCTGCGAGACTTTCCTATCCACCTATGTTTTCAATGAAGATTACCGCACCAAGTGCTTTGTCAACCCGTGCATGAATGGAGGCCGCTGTGTGGCACGTGGCTACTATGACTACACGTGCTATTGCCCGGCCGGCTTCACTGGACGGAAGTGCGAGAAGGGAGGTTGACACGCGCAACCAAGGGCTCTAGAGGTCAACGTAGGCAGCTCCTGGAGACTCATAATTATAAAGATATAGTTTAGGAAATATTCTCACCCCGATTGATTTTTTTCGGCTGGTTCCATGTAAAACGGGTTTGACGACAATTTGTGTCTTTCCTGTCCTGTTTGCTTAGTATATTGTATTTTTTTTTCTGTATGTTGCTAACATTTCTTACACCTATGTCTATATTGAATATAGTTTTATTTGTACTTGTTATTTCAATTGACCATTTCACAATCAGTACAACATTTATGTTGTAGTTATTTCATCGTCTTATGGTCTTGGGTCTAATCTTCGTATACATGTATTGCAAAGTCCCATTTCTTATTGGCTTGCATTTCTACAATATTGCAATTGTGATTTCATTTTATTTATTTTGTTTATTACACACTAGCTGTTTACCCGGCGTTGCTCGGGTTGAAACAGATGAGATCCGGAACACATTAAATGCTCCTCCCTCCACATACTTCCTCCTGTCCCACATCCCTCGAACCAGTTCTCGTCAGTGTACAGGTCTGTGACAGATTAAATACACCTCCACCACCGTCCTCCCATCGTCATATGTCTAAGCCATTTACACACTAAATGTACTAAATATGGCAATGATTGATCCCTCTAATATCCCTCCCCCAGCTACTGCTACCTATGGTAAACACGTGCGGAGCAGATTAAATGTCCCACTCATCCCTAACCTTCCTTCCAACCCGCCGCCCCCTCTTCTCTCCCCAACCCTCTCTACCCCATCCCCATCTAAACAGCTCCATAATTAATGCACCCCCTTCCTGCTGCTGCTCTGGTTGAAACGGATAAGATCAAAAACATATTGAATGCTCCTCCCTTCCCATTCTTTCCCAAATCCCACATCCCTCACACCAACTCCCGTTATATACTGGTCCGCGAAAGATTATATACACTCCCATCACCTTCTTCCCACAGCCATACACACCAATTGATACACACACTACATGTATGTGGCAATGCTTGATCAGTCTAATATCCCTCCCTCCAGCTACTCCTATGCCTGGTAAACACGTGCAGACCATTAAATGTGCATCTCAATCACCCCCTTTCTGCTGCTGATCGGGTTGAAATTGATGAGATCTGGAACAGATTAAATGCTCCTCCCAGCCTCACCACCAGCCATACCCCCACCCCATATGGACACCAGCCATGTCCCCCACACCCCCCCACCGCCATATGGACACACACACCATTTCTGGCAACACCACTCCTCAAAACAGGTCCGGAGCAGATAAAATGCACCTCCATCCCCATCACCACCCTCCCCACAATGCCCAGCTCCCTCTTTGTATGACTGTACGTGTGACGTGCATCGTACGTTTGACATATACAAACCCTGTAAGCAATCTTTCTAAAAATTCTTTTTTCTTGTTTTTATCATTAAAACCAATTTATTTAGTTTGAAATGTGACATTATAACGACCACCAAGTTGTCCTGAATGTACATACATAATTTGAAGTGTGTGCGTCTTCTGGTTAAAAAGCCTTTGTGACGCGCAAAAAAAAAATGACCTCTTCCTTTATATATAGATGTGAATGTATTGCATATTAAACCAAATACATGTACATGTGCATGAATAGGCATGTAAAAGTATAATATAAAAAGATATACATATATCATGAAAATATAATATATTGTGATTATTTTATTGGCTAATGAATGTTGTTGCTATCTATTGCTTCTTGGTAATTCACTTTATTCGTACTTTTTACGAAACACTTTGTTACAATGGCTCTTCTACGACTTGCACCGCTATTAAAATATCGTAACAAACCATACATATTATCTCTGGTCTGAAATCTTAGCATGTCTTAATATCCTTGTCTTATCTGCATTGATTTACTGTGTAAAACCAATCATACATTAAATTTTGGCAGAACAACATAGTCATTTTAAACCATGCTACGGCCTGGACATTTACAGACCTCGTCCCCTCCCTCATACGCTCTATCAAGCTCCACACTCAGTGAGACTCGTATGATAACCTATTAATATCATTGCCATGCCTAATCTCTCAATTGTTAACTAATAACGACGTGCTTTACAACCGACATTATCAGCACGGACCAGGATGCTATCATAAAGCACTGGGACAGGATCAAATACATTGAGATTCACGGTGGATGTTTGAATGAGCAGAGAGTAGGTCTCTGTTCACAGTCTGTACTGTATTATAGGCGTGGCTGTTCGTGGCCCTTCTATTCTTTCACACCACCTGATGCCGTATACATTGTCAGATATACAATATACTGGTGACATAACTAACACAGACAAAACTGACACATGTGCTTTGAATGGTGCTGGCAGTCCGTTTGAACAAAACCCAATATAGACCAATTTTAAAATCAGATCACCTGTAAAGTAATAACATTTTCCAATGTCTCAAACCTCAATAAAAGGAACCTCATGAACGTCCACCTCTCTCTTGAGGGCAACTGTTGTGATACCGCATGTGGCTTTTGTATAGAAGTTATTCTGTATTGGCAGATACGTTCACTCAACAATGGCTTATGAATGACTATTTCATAAGGCTACGTTTTGTCACTGTGTGATATACGAGTCCCCATTCAGGCAGTGCTGTTAATGCTTATTGATGATGCTGTTGTTGTTTTTTTGTAATGGCCCATATTTGTATCTGATCCAACCTTTTGTTGAACACATATATGAATCCTTCATAAACAGGATGGCTGTTGAAATATGCAAGACCCAAAACCATTGAGGGGGATAGATGAGCTAAACGTTAATCCATGAACAATTAGCTGCATATAACATTACGGGGCTCACTGCACGTGGTCTCATTAGACCAGGCTACCGCTTGATAGATGCCAACAGTGTCTATTGAAAAATGTCACAGCATAGAGGTGGTCTCATTATAGATGTGGTCTTAGACAGATTTTTGTTTTTACCTGTTCATGCTTCATGTAGTGTTTCAAAAGGTTTTTATTCATGATGCAGGGTAATCACCAGGTTAATTAATTGCCAATCATGGTCATAAATCATTTGCCACTGCACCAAATACGTGTTAACGTTTTTATCAGATATGTGTCATGGTAAATTAGGGCCCAATCATGTGAAACTGTCATATCTATGCGCTGGCTGATGAAAAATGTTTACTATTGTCAAACTGTTTTCCTCATTTGATTGATCAGCACTAGTTTCACATGATTGAGCTCTAATTTACCATGATACTAGATCACATCTGATAAAAAAAGTTACCATGTATTTGATACAGTGGCAAATGATTTATAACCATGATTGGCAATTAATTAACTTGGTGATTACCCCCCAATAATGGACGATAACTCCTGCCTGAAACCACCCAGCGTCAGTCTATGGACAACACTCCATATATATTCAGCGTTGCAAGATATACAGCTCATATTGCCGTGAGATATGACAATGGAAACCCCCAGTACATCATTGTCAGCAGGAAATCGCCTGTTTCCATGACACCCAGCGCCATATTACTCAGTTGTCCAATCAGCAGCCTTGTCACATCCGACCAATGAGAGACACGCATTCTGTGTTTCCTGTTTCCGGAAATAGGGAATTCCCACTCGGGGAGCTGCTATTGTCTGTATGATAATTGCACTGTTCCGTGGAGGGTGCAGCCGTAATGGTCTGTTTTGCCGGGGTCTGTGAGAGATAATGGCTTTTCTAGGTAACACTGTGCTATTAGCGACCCCATTATTGCTACATGTCACATGTTTCAGGCAGTTAACAGTCAGACGTTGTTTAGTGCCGCGGCAACAGGTTGGGTTTTATAGATGAAACGTCTATGTTGTCCAAGTCACCAACTTATAGTATTAAAGGCAAATACTTATGGGTAGCCTATCTCAAGGCCTTTCAATGATTTGACATGAAGGCCATGTATTCTTTGTCACCTCAATTTTGATATCCAAAGAATTTTGCTAATCATCAGACACGTCATTTACTAAAGGTGCAATTCTATTTTGAAACAGCAGTCCAGCTGTAGTTGGGAAACTATTTTGGCTGATGTTTAAGCATTTAATTTACTGTTTATTTGAAAGGTTCATTAATTCACAAAGCCAGCCAGCCCCAGTTGTAACGGAGGTTTTAATTGTGGCACTGTTTATTTATATTGGGGAATGTTTGATGAAGTTCTGTTTTGTAACAAATACTCTACTGTTATCTGATCATGGATAATGAAGCAATTAGACATAGGTATTTGGATATGAACATTTTCAAATAGCTTTTCTTTATCAAATGATTTTAAGTTTTCTTTTTCACACAACAAGCCCTTAAGTAGGTAGGAGGTTGAATCTTATTTTGTTTTATTGGTGTACAATTTTGGGGGAACTATTATTTGGAGGTGTATCCATTTTGTAAAATGAAACTAAGTCATACATGACCATTATGTGAGAAACCATGGATAATATCTTGGCAGACCCATGCATACATGTTCTGCTGCTTCTGCAATGATTTACTCTGGTTGTAAAGGCTATAACAGGGCAGGATGTTTGAGGCTGCATATCTGTTATATGGAATTGAGGGTTAGTTGGGCCAATGTACTTGCTCGTTGACACGAGTGGTGTATGTATTAATAGAAATAAAAACTATTAGATATAAGGTCTTTTGAAAGACTAACTTATGAGTGGAATTGACAATAGGCAAGCTTTGGTTTAAACAATAGCATTTTATTAAAATCATGCATTTTTTGCAATGTCTTATTCAATCAAAATGTGGGGTAATCATCAGACACCCAATTTACTATTGGGTGCAAATAGTGACCATTATAGTGACCACTGTAGTGTTCGCAGAACGCCCTATGATTGGGTCACGTTGTTGATTATGCCATTACATTGAGCACCACAATAAAACAGCGTGTTGAGCCGCTCATTGCGGTGTATGGCAGGTGGGGATTGTACTCAGCAGTCTGTACACATGGGCCTGTATAATGGTTAAGGGGGTGGGGGTGTTGGACAGGCTGTATACATGGGCTTGCACTCGTATAAACCCACTAATGCTGGGCAGATCTGTGCTTGTTTGTATATATTGTATTAAGTACCGTAGATCTACTGTGTTAGTATAATAAACAAGTTTTTGACTTGACTTTTGCATTATGTGCCTGATCCCGCATCACGTCTTTAGTAACTAGATGAGGTCACTACAGATTTATCATTCTATTTCATAAGCTTCTTTTTCATATAATTTCAATGATTATATCCCCTGTTCGAACAGGTGTGATACCATGGTTATCATGCTTGTAATCAGCCAGACTACTTTTTCACCTTTTTAAAATAAATGTTGTAATTGTTTAGAAAGGAATGATAAATACAAAACCAGATTCTTTGTCTAACATGAATTATTTTAGCCTTCTTGTGGCGCATTGGTCTTGACCTTTGGGTTTGCCGTGATATGCCACAAGAACCCACCAGATGAAATAATTCATGTTACACAAGTCACTGGGTTTCGTCTATGTATCTGGCTGTGACAATCGGGTGGTCCACTAGACATAGCTCGCTGGTTTTCACTGTTCTGCCGGTTCTTACTTTTACATTGGCATGATTCTTATGGTTTGCTAATTTATAAATTTTGTTCAAAATTAATGACTGCTAAAATGTATCAACATCAACTCAACTTAACACTCTGGACACAGAAATCTTATTTAGCAACTCTCTATAAATATAGACCGTTATCAATTGCCACCATTGCTAGTATCCAGCAATGCACATCGACTACTCTCTTTCATAACAACTGCACAGTTAACAATGCCGCATTGAAATTACAATGGATCATGAACACAGTATGAAGCACGGGCACATGCATCGTAGAGGGTAGAAGTCAACTGAGACTAGTCAAATGAGTGGCTATTCTTTTCCCCTTCATTGTTTACTTATAGTACTATAGAATAGGAAATAGAATAGGAAAAGAATGGTCACTCATTAGTCTCAGTTAGCTTCTATCCTCTACGATGCATGTGCCCGTGGTATGGAGAGAATATTTGATGTTTAAATGGCAGGGACTGTTTTCATTCCGGACAATTACAGTGTGTTTCAGGACATTTAGAGTGTTTTCTTGGGCTAGTGGTAGGCCTGGGTCTATGGACAAGCTGAATTTACACTATGAAGGGCTCACAATTGGCTTTTCCAAAATGGCAGCCAACGAACACTAAAATCTGTGTACATAATGATATGATAAGTATATCATAATAATAATGACTCCGAATTTGTGTCTAATCTACGAAGTTGAGTGGATGCAAAGAATATGCATTTTCACATAACATTTAACATCAATATCAGCCATCTTGTTTCCGAAATGGCCGCCACATATTAGGAGTGTAGTTAACCATTAAAAAAAGGCTCCCCACACGCTGGCTTGTGCACAAACAGCACTGTGATTTGGGTACAGTGAGACTCACCAGGGCTGAGTTCTGGTTCTCCAGAGATAAGACAAAGAAAGTCACTCACCTGAAAGTGGAAAGAACATAGTTTAAAAAAACACATTCACATTTTTTGTGATATCAATCGCTCGTTGTAATCTGTATCAGGCATATGGTCTTTGTTTTCAACTTATGTTAAATATTAGTCTCAATCATAATTATTTAACCATAGTCATTATTTGCTTCTATAATTTTGTAGAATAAAAATACATTTTTACTACTTCTAAAATAGACATTTCTAATTTCTACCACACCAATGCAATTACAAAACAACCATAAAACCATTCTTGCTAGAAAAAGAATAAACAAAATACATAGAAGTTTTATGTGGCTAAAATAAAGACAAATTGTGGCTCCCTTATTCTTTCATTGTGATCAGCCCTGACTTGTGCCATTTTCACTTTCTCATCAAGCATACACAGTCATTTGCAACAAGAACAAAAATTAAAAAACATCGCAGCTCGCTGTTTTGGATTGGCATATGATTTATCTACTGATTACGACATTTCACACAATAACAATGCTTTATATCATTTCAGCTGCCACAACGCGTAATCGTAATGAGAGTTCCAAGCTATATCATAAATATGCGTTATCTCGTTCTGTATTTTCCTATGGTTTGGTTTCCGATGAAGACTTTGACTGTCGAAACATGCAACATACTTATATTTTGTACTTTTTAAACGTTTGGAAGGTTACAATCGGCAGAGAGAACTGTGCTGTAGAAAGAAAACTAAATCAAAGAGGACCGAAAATATGAGCATGACGCTACTTCACGTGATATGGAAAAATAATCAGATTTTTTAGACAAAAAAATGCTTTCAAAGAATCTTTAAAGGGGTGTAGTTCATGCAGTTTACAACAAATAGAAACCTAAAACTACTCGACGTGTAGCAGAATTCATGAAAAGTTTAGAATAGCCAGTTCCTCTCCGGTTTATTCTAGTAACAAATGTTTTGCTCTCTCAGATATTTAGAATGGGTAAGAAAAATAAATGAATTAAAAATGATAGTAATTTTGTGTCATTTCTTTCTTCTAATTTCAAATCATGGCCCTCACTGGTCTCACACAAGTTAATCATCCTTTGAAAAAGCCAGCCCCGATTTTGTTCCGTTTAGTTCAACTTTGACCTGCTGAATCTCAAACATTTGTACAATAAAATTCCAATTAAGTTTAGTTTATGAATACGGTATGAGTAGAAATGCTCAATTTGCATGTACAACTTTTAAAACGAGATATAAGGCACCTACATAGATGGTGCGGGCCACAACTTGTCACTTCAATAGCTTCTCTTGTAAGTTCCTGCCAAAACCATCCCCACCTATTCACAGTACGTCATGTGAAGAGAAATAAGCAGACGGAAAGTTATTCTGCCCTTAGACATGACTCATGTAAATAGGCCATTTTAACAGCACCCACCACTCTCCCACCACCGAGTCAGCTTCCATTATCGTATAAGTGTGACCCTGGCATAACTCTATCTGATTCATCAACCACACCACAAAACAGCAAAAACGTTCACCTCATTCCCAGATAAAGATTAAAGGGATTAAAGATGTGTGAAAAAAGCTGCTCGGTAAAAGCTGTGAGGTTAACAAGATTCGGCCATTAGAGAAACCGCTGAGTTGAGGGATTAGGGGGATTACAGGCCGCCGCAAATTGGGGCTGCCGTTAGCGGCTTTCACCCACAGCCGATTGATCATGGAGTTTGATTTTTAACGTCGTCCTTGTGCGGAGTTGTCGGTAGCCCCAGTAATGAGAAGCCAGTGATTGACACTTTATCAGTTTTTTTTTTCATTTCTTTGGTTATCTTGACCCAGAAGTATCCGATAACCTGGAGAGTGTTATCACCGGGGTGATACAGGCGTGATACTATGGTTATCACGGTAGACCATAGGAACTCGCCTTAAATCATTCATGTTACAAACTCACCCGGTTGTGTCCGTATATATATGATTGCAGAAAGTTTTGATATTTACGCTTTTTTGAAAATCTAACTGGAAATGCTGAAAAGTGTCATGAAATGGCTTCCTGAAAAGCATACTGAGTAGCAAAGCGCCGCAAATACACAAGTCATTTTTTTTTCAAGTTACAGTACAACCTCAAATTAAGACCACCTCTCTATTGCGACCACCTCTATAATAAGGCCACTTGTCACGGTCAGAAACCTCCATAAAGCTAACAAAATAAACACCTGTACCGAGACCACCTCTCTGTTGAAACCACCTAACACTGGTCCCGAAGGCGGTCCTAATAGAGAGTTTCTACCGTATTCGAACAGTGTAATAGATTTGAAAGACATGTTGCAAGACCAAAATGACATTCTGGAAAGGACTTTTCAATTGGCAGTATTTGACATTCCTATGCTGGTGGTGTGGCTGCCAGTATTGGTTTGACACCCCAGTGTTTGGCGTGATGTAGTTGACAGCGTTCCTAATGTGAGACGTGTGTTTTGCGATATGGCTCAGAAGTGTGTAGCAATTTTGGGAGGAGAGAACATACCCAGGCCAAAACCATAAAACAACAGCCCACCAGATATTGTTATTGTGTTTCTGAATGAATGGATGAACTGTGCATGTTCGTAATTTCAAATGGCATCAATGGCTTTTTTTGTCATTGTCATTCATAATTCCTGTGGTGATATCATCGTTTTTATGCAATGTCTGTCACAATTCTGCTTTTATTTGTGGTTGTTTTTGTTTTGTTTTTGTTTTTGTTTTTGTTTTTTCATACAAAGATACACACGTGAATTGCCACTTTGGCATATTTTCCGCCCTCTTTCACGTCCTCTGAAACCACATGACCCGTATACACCTTTGTCACGCGGCTGCGGTTTTGGGTTGAAATCGAGGCTTGTCATCGCGTCACAGCTCCAGCGACAACAAACTTGGTATAATACTTTCTTCATACCAACAGCTGTCACAATTTACAAATATATAACTCAATATTTCGACAACAACTGCTTGTCTTTCTCAAGCGTGTAGAGTCATAATGAAAACACTATGACTCCAGGATTGCAAGTGTGTCAGTGCCCCCTCCCCCACCCACCCCCACCCCCACCCCAACCCACCCACCCCCACCCCCACCCCAACCCCCACCCCCAACCCCTTATCTATCCTCCTCCTCCGTCCTCAGTATAGGGAAGTACACATCGGGTAGCTGGTACCTATATGTCCTATTCAGAGAAGCTTTTCTGAGGTGTATGTATGTAGCTTCTGTACTTACTGTAACATATAAATTAACACCTGATAATTTCGGTCAACCAGCTCAAACGCAGTGGAGACACTGCTTGAACAAGGCTAGTTTAATTGGATTCCTATTTGCATATGCAAAAGCCGGTTGTTCACTCAGACGGCATGGCTATAAAACGTCCTGTAACAGGGACAGCCAGCTTGACGTCCGGTAATAGGCACAGCCTGGACGAGGAGAATGACTGAAGCCAAGGGCACAGCCGGCAGTACTGATTCTCTACTGCAGAAAAACTCATGAATGGAAACTGTGGGGATATGTGCGTGTCCAGCACAGGGCAAATACGCAAATTGTACGATTTAGAGGCCGTACAGGGACAGTAGCAGACTACTGACATATCAAACACCACAGGCACTTTACCGCCTGTGTCCGCTGGGTTATTGGTTATTTTTATCACTGTTATCAGAGTGGGTTATCACTCGAGTGCTGCGTCTTCAGCACGTCGTGGACTGGCCCTGTGGTGATTTGAGGTGAGGCGGGGTAAAATCAGCAGATGCCTGTGTCTGTTATCACATTTATCAGCAGCCCCAATACCCCGCTGCTCATATTATATTTCAGGCTTATTACTTTGTCATAACTTATTGCCAATATGATCTGTTGATCATTGCAATGTGAGTCTCATGATAATATTAATCATACGATAATACAATTCTAACGTTATTAGCTGCTTTATGTGAGTTATGCTTGCTTTATCTATATTTCACTGACAGATCCAGTTTTGTTTTTCAATAAAAAGTTCATGCATGTGTGGGATCTCATGTATTTCTGAGGAGCCATCGATGGTGGGCATCCAAAAAAACATTACAATTAAATGGTTCGATGGAAGCTGCCTATGTATTTCTATAATAGCTTAATTGACCATTCTATCACTCTGTGCATAAATCATTGCCAATAAAGCACTCGATTAGTCCACAGGTTTGCTCAATTATGCGATTGACTCCCCGCTAAATTATGCACGCTCTGACACCATTAATATAAAGTAGGTCACCGATTCAAACTGACACTGAGACCGTCATGGCATGATTTGATGAAACATAAAAATGAAGCAAAATGAAGCAGGCCTACCAAACGCATTCTATGAATAGAGCCCATGGATAATGAATAATGTTTTTTGGGGTTGCATGGGTAACATTGCACATATTACAATTGAAAGCAGACGTTGTGATTTCTATTTGCAGACTGAGATTGAAAATCACCTATGAGTATCATGAGAACATGCATCACTGTTAATCTATAATCTAGAGTCTTGTAAATGAATATAAACGCATGCTTTAATGAGTGGTTAGGCATATTATTGCATAATTAATACATGAATAATTACTCTTCGTGAAAACCTCCATGGAATGGGTTTCCTGTTCCTTTTTTGGCATTTTGACTTATATCTATTGGTGCTATGGAAACGAAGTTACGTTAAATGTAGGTTGTTTTGATCTGAGGATTTGATTGGCAATTGAAAAAATTAATTGCATTAAGAAGTAACGAGAACATCCGAGTTTATAGGCCTGTGAGTGTGGATTTTTTTTTTCATTATAATGGCATTTGAACACTCGAATAGACTAAAATTCTGAGGCTTGATTGAACCTTCGTTTAGAGATGATCATCATAACTATTAATGTATGTGAACTAATTCTTAATCTAACCTTTATTCACATAATTTTATAAACTATTCAAAAAGGATGGATACATGCATTTCTATTCGTGTTTTATAAACATAAAAAGATGCAAGGTGACAGTCTGCAAATCTTTAGCAATGCTTGGATTGATCACTTGACCTAATTCGAATCCTGAATTAGAAGGTCTGTGATTGGTTCACATTTCTAATGAGCAATAGTTGTGCTTCAGACGTCATATCTTGGCATATAATACTCAGAGTGCCAATCTTGTGCTCAAACCCATAGGCAGATCCAGTTTTTTGGAAAGGGGGGGCGCACTTAAGGATTTCATGAAAAACCCTATGAAAATGAAGTATTTCGGTGGGAAAAGGGTGGTGCGCGCCCCCGCAATCCCCCCACCTGGATCTTCCTATGAATCCTACAACACCATCCTACCCTGGTGGTTTGCATGGCTATGTATTTTTCCTCGTTCGGGCCTTTGTGTCGCTGCAATGAATAAACCTGTATTGGCTTAAAGAGAACAGCACCAGAGGTCTCAGGAGAAATTACAGGCCATTACCACTCTGAATAGACGCATATGGAGAGTTCGAAATAACGACCTGCCAAATGTTGCCATTGGCTGATATGTTCATGTGTAAAACACAACGGCCACAACACACTGTCATGCCCCCGTGGATAGAGTGATCCCAGGAGACATCTGCGGGACAGGTGAACGAATGGCTGCATAATACGTACTGCAGCGGGGAGTCTCAGTGCATGGGATAAACAGTATGTTTGTAATGTGTTTTTTAGCTTGATTCAAACTCAATTCTGGGTTGCTGACCAACTAGTAAAATTTGTGGAATTGTTTTAACAAAGCAGAAAGTGTGGTCTTGTGATTTTCTTATGTGATAATTATGATATTTTCTGGCAACTATTTGTTTGTTTTTAAATTTCATTAAAGACACCAGGAGCATTCAGAAAGATTTTAAATGTGTGAAAATTTTATTCATGTATTATTTATTTATTTCAGAAAAATACATAAAGTGCATTCCATATGAAAATATAGAGTAATATTTGAAATAAAGAACGGAAAAACAGATGATGGGTTATGATGATTACATTCTTGATTTGTATACTAAACTAACTGGGTTTCAGCCATTATGTTAACTCAAAAGCATAAAAAGCACTTATAAATTAATGTACATAGTATAAAATAATGCTGAAACCCAGTTGAAAGGGTTAATCTGGCCCCCGGAACGAGTTTTATGCTGTTGTCGCAAGTGTACTGCTGATGACAGAAGAGCTGAGAGCACTTGTGGGTGAGTGGTGGGCGGACGTCCTTGGCCCTTAAGTGGTGGCGTCATATTAATACGACAGTGCAAAGGAAACCCGTAAAGACATAATGTACCCATGATAGCTTGCCAGCCCCACAAGAAACCAACAAAGAGAAAGCTACGAACGGTACGATTTTTTTTTTCAAATGTGCATTTTAAATGCTTTATACATATATATATAAAGTGGAAGTTTGAAAGGCATGAATACTCATCATTAAGTGTGACCATGTGGTTATGTATTCTATATAATGCACTATTTCTATAGTGAATATTGACGTATGTCCGAAAGGAATGTAACTTTATCCTTATTAAACTAATTAATACTATAACACTAATTCGACCTCACCATTTGGCAATGCCTGACTGAAGCATGATGTGTTATTTGCAACATGCACAGCTCTTGACAAAAACAGGTTTTCATTCATATAATCTTACGGAAGGTAAGAAGTCATGAAAATGAAGATTTGTTGACATGGGCGATGATAAGGGTGCATATGTTTTACTCCAATTTACCAGGAACGTGCATGCAGTGGACGACAAACTTCGATGTGACAGAGTTGATAATAGCTTTATTCAACAAATACACATTTACGAAGCATCAATAAACATCTAAAATAGCCAACTAATTTTTTTTTAATTATTGATGATGATGATTATTTTTTAATCAAGCAATATAGTTTTCTGATTGCGTCGCTTCAGCAGCTGAAGCGAATGCCTTGTGTTTCGTTCGTTTGTAACTATGTATGTATCTATGTATGTATGTTTGTCTCCGGACAAGCTAGAGCTTTTCCGCTTTGCCCTATTTCGTTCAAACTTTACACAACTATTCGGGATGATGCGACACCGAAGTGATTCGATTTTGGGCCCTTTGCCAATTAAAGTGTGCTTTCCATAGTGCCATTTTTGGTACATTTTCAACATTTTCTGCAATAGTTTTCTTGATGCTTGTGAGAAAGCATTCAAACTTTGTACAATGCTTACATGCCTACTGAACATTAACCGTATTCAATTTTGGCACTTTGCCAATTAGAGTTTACCTTTCTGATGGCCATTTTAATTATTTTTCTTTCTATTTTTCCACTATAGTTTCAATACTGTTCGAAACATGACCATCGAATTGGCATAATGGTTATATTGGAATAAAAGTGATCAGAGAGCACAGCATTACCATATTAATGTCGACTCATGGGCAATAGATATTTACTCTAGCCATGTTTAGAAAGCGCCTGCAATCCAATGCCAAGAACATAGATGTAGGATGAGTCACGCATCAAGTAAGACTTTTTTTCTGCTTTGATTGCAAAGCAAACATCTTTATTGCCCATGGGTCAATGTTGCTCTAGCGACGCGGTGCTCTCTGAGCACTTTTTATCTAGTTTAATTGTTGATCATATGGATATAATGCTTTCTTCCACGACAAATGTTTTCATAGCTTAATCGAACATATTTTTAGCAAGATTCGTCAAGTGAAAATACATGTATATATAAAGAAGACGGTCTGAAACGGTAAGTACTTGCATTACCGCCCATGTCTACACATCTTTATTTTCATAACTTCTTACCTTCGGCACGATTATATGAACAAAATACCTTTTTGTCAAGTAACTGTTGCAACCTGCTGCAAACACTAAAGCTCGAGAAAAAAAGTTAAACTTATAGTCCTACATCTTGGGAAGTAAAAACTGTGTTGATTAAATGGGTCACGTGATAAGTTTTATCTGCGCATTTATCAGAAGTGGTTATTTATTTGTCAATAAGATTGTAAAGAAGATTTGCAGCTGTAAACTGTTGGCAGCGGAGTAGCTTATTCCAAATATAATCTGTAAT
>CM032662.1:7997791-8074133 GCA_019095985.1 Streblospio benedicti
CCCTAATCATTGTTTACTTCTATTTCTATGAAATCTAAGTTTAGTACTATTAGTGCATTATATTGCATATGGAAAGACATTTGACATTTTTCTACATTGTATAATTTACCTTTATAGAAAGGTGCATGTTTCTTTGATCATTTCCACTGTACCACAACAGGCCGTCTGGTTCTTCAGTTTTGAACTTGATATGAAATTTCTCATAGTTGTTTTTCTTTAGGTACTCCTCCGGCAGCTCACTAAAGTAGTGAAAAAATTTATAGATGAGTGGGATGTTGAATCACAAGAAGAACTTGCTGGCAAGTTCAAGGAGAACCACAGTGAATGTTTAATGATATCTTGTAAACAGTACCACACTTCTATCTCAACCATCGCATAGATGAGACATCTACTTTTAACGCTTAAGTTAATCATCTTATAGTCGAGTCATCCTAACTGCTGAAAGCGAGGCTGCATAATCTACTGATTGCGTTACTGTACCTGAAGTCATACACGATCCACGACTGTCCATCAAAGATGAGCATCTTGTTGGCTGGTGCGGTGGGGAAGATCTCTGGTGGGGTGTACGGAGTGCTCACTGTCGGGGGCAAGTCTGTAACCGCCAATGCATTTGTATAAATATACTTGCAATTTATCGACTGGTGAATGTTTGCCACATACGGATCATGCTATACTACTAAGTAAAGATTATGTGTACTACAACTTGTATTACTATATGTCACAAAGTCAAGATAGGACTATATTACACATCCTACCTCACATTCACGGATATGCGTACAAGCCCTATCTTAAACTTGTGTTGATAAAAACATATTTCATGATTATCTCATGATTATTAGTATTCACAGATAATTCTATTAAGCAATCAATTACAACATCAATTTGAGGAAAATTAGAATTATTTCAAAGCAATGTGTTATAGTGTTAAATCAAACAAGATATAGAATTGTATCACACAGTGTGTTAAGATTTATAACATTAAATCTCATAGTTAACTATTGATACAGGCCATGTTAACCATACCATTAAAAGCAAAATAGGAATGGGTTTGCGTGTAAGAAATAACAAAATAAACACACCGCTAGCATACGCCTAGTAATCAAAACGATTTACACAAATCACCTGTGTAAATGTTTTGGTGATATTTTCTATATCACAAAGACAAAGCTTTTTCGTAGCCTAGTTTCTTTAGCAAAATCAACTCAAAATCAAAGCTTTTCTCATTTGGCGCCAATATTACCTTGAGTGATGTAGCCCATACTGAGCAAATAATCACGTTTCGCCTCCCAGAGTTGCAGATCGTCAACAATAGCATCTGGGTATTTCTCATTGCGCATTAGCGTATTTGCACGACCAATATAAAACTGCCTGTTTCCTTCATAAGGTTGAGACAAACGAGTACGTGTGGATGAGTGATCGACCCTCTGACCATCAAAGTACATGGTGGCACCATTTATACGGTCCCATGTCAAATCCACAACTTGCCATTTGTTAGTTTGTAATCTGTTTGATCTCACGACCCACTCTCCTTGTGGAGTTCGAAATACACCGTAGATGTAGCCATCTCTATAGAAGAAATCCAATGGTCCACTCGATAAAAAGTAGGTGTTGTTCTGCAGTTGGCTAGGATTTAGACGATACCGCATGGTGAAGCCGTTTTTACATTCTTCAAGACTACCCCCACATATAACATTGGTACCGGCATCTAGATACTGTCCTTGGCCATTGAGATATATTCCATTTCCATAGAAACCTTTCATGTTTATTGGTCCACCATATGTAGATATATGTTTTGATGGGTGCACAACACTGTTCCCACTGATTTGATTCATATCGATTTCCAAATGATTAACACCTTGTAGAGGTACACAAAATATGCAAACACATGCATTAATATCATACAGAATCATTCAAGGAATAATCATAAGAAATTATTTAAATTTATGGTATGCATGTTAATATTTCATTAGTATGGGTAAAAATTGAAAAAGCAAACTGTGAATACTGTTGGCATAAAAAATGTATTCAAAATTTATGAATTCAAATCGAATAGATAGATACTGGTATATGACATATGATTTTTATAGATTTGTATCCAACAGAGATATCAAAAGTTTGCTTTTTCTTTTTTTAAGTTGAAGTGGAAAATAGTTTATTATCCTTATCATTTACTTAATAAGCCACATGCCTCGAATACAAAGTAATTCTGAATTTAAGCATGGACATCAGAATAAATGCCATCAACTTTAAAACCATGATTTTTAAATGGCTGTTATTATTGTGAACATTATAAAATTATGTGCATTTAAGATAAATGTTGAGGATATTGCAAATTACTGTACAATTGGAACTGCTTATCAAGAGAACATTGTAGTAATAATCTTCTTGTACCGAAAAGTCACATTTATAAGCAACTATTTGGTACTTTGAACGTGAAGAATAAATACATTCAAAACAGAATGAATCCAACATCAAATGTTGAGATAAGCAGATCACATTGTACAGAAAATCTGTCATAGTAACTATCACAAACATACAACATTTTAAACAATCATATATAATGCTTTCTAATTATTGAAATGATAGATACATATATAGAAAACCAACAAAGAATCAATTAACCGATGAAATTTGTGCAATTAGATTGATATGCTATCATTATAAACGGTATTTATTTTTAATTTTTTTAGATACTTGTAAAATAAATATCAAAGACAAATATATAAAAATATACCATCAAGAAAATTAAAAATCCATATGAAATGAATCCATATGAAAATGACAATGAAACAAAACCACCACCAATACATTCTGAACAAAAATATACCTGGAATAAAGAACTGTTGAAAAATATACCTGTGTTGATGAGTCCAAATGCATTCAAATGGTCCCAGTACGCGTGCCAAAATTCCATTTCATCAATCATAGCATCAGCATACACACCATTAGTATTTGAATTACTTGGTCTCCCAACATAAATCTGAAATGATTTTTAATGTGTCATCATAAAATCAACATCCTAAAAGCCCTCTGATATTTTATGCCCTGCGAGCTACAAATTAGATATTGTGAAGACGATTCATGAAATTACTAATACAATTCATCTGTTTTGTCACACTTTCTTAAAACATATTTTGCACAATAAAAGTCATCGTCAGTTTTCACTGCTTGATAACTCACACTGCCTTAAAGTCCTTGTTCATACCAACATCGTCGGTTTTCACGGCTTGATAACTCACACTGCCTTAAAGTCCTTGTTCATACCAACTGCGTATATAGTTGTGAGATATGACGATGAATAAAAGTTTGCTAAAACTTACAGTATAATCTGAAAACCTCTTGGGAGAATGCGACTCAGGACTTTTATCCATTGCCACTTTCTGATTGTCAATCAGCATGATGAGACCTTCTTCTGGGTCCCACGACAAATCCACTCGCTGCCATTTGCCTTCTTTCAACTGGTTGGTGTCAACTTCCCACGTCTGTGTTGGCAGGGAAAACCTGGAAAAAAACTCAACATTTTTAATGTGATAACTTTTATGTATATACAGTGTAATTTGCTTACAAATCAAAGGGCAACAAGAACAGTAGCTGGCTCTTCTAAGTAGTGACCAGTCCTTAACTGTGTTAACTTAACAGCCTTGAATAAAAGAAGTTCACGTAGCCTGCAAGTCGAGCTATGAACTTTTGAAACCAGCCTGCCTTCGCTAATCCATATCGCTGGCATCTAAGGCCTTATTGTTTGTCCTGTCGTGTGCCACTCTAAAAGTACTGGGTGGCATGCATTCATTGATGTATCACTGGATGGGAGAGAGTGCCAGAATATATTTTGATAAATCTGTGAAAAAACATTGCTGCACACAACTTCCCATAAATTATGAAAGCTCCCTAATTTTCCGCAACATATGTTACTTCCATAGACACTCACTTAGCCTTGGTCCTGCCATTTTCTTGGTACACGGAGTACATATCAGTGGACAGGAAGTAGCCGTTGTCCACAAGCTTGTTGGGGTTTACATAAAAGGTAACGGTCAGTCCATTCTTACATCGCTCCAGGTTGCCCATGCAATCATCTGGGTGGGAACCCAAGTCGGCGTACTCCCCTTGACCTGAAAATACATCCACAAACATAAACAAATGATTTCAAAATGGGATTTTGCAAATACAATTGTACATGTGGGTCAGTTCATTCATTTTGATTGTCCTCTGCAAGCATCTAATGCATCAACCAGTTGAACATCTTTGCAGACAAACACTGATGCCATCATAATGAGGATAATACATGGGGTCATTATAACCTTCTTACACAAAAGAAATTCTGTTATGATAAGTGATACTCCAAAATATCTAACTGACAGTTATGATATCAAAATGGGTATGAAGAATTGTAACGGTAAAGTTGATGTACACAAAAAAACTGTAAGTCATAGGCAGATCCGGGGTGGGGGCGGCGACATTGGTGCCCTCCCCGCCCCCACCACCAACCCCCCGCCAGAACTTTCCCAACAAAATACTTCATTTTCATAGGGCTTTTCATAAAATCGCTAAGTGCGCCCCCCCTCTTTTCCTTAAGTGTGCCCCCCTTTTCCAAAAACCTGGATCTGCCATTGAGTAAGAGTGACTCTGGTGATGAACTGGACTCACCATCCATACTGAGCCCGTTACCAATCCTGCCAGGCTCAAGGCGAGCTCCATTATGGAGTGGAATTTTAAGAGATGGATGAACCACCATATTAAATTCCTCCTCTTCAAATGGAATTTGCAAGTGTTCAACATTATCTGAAAATGTAAATGCTTATGATTGATTATGTGACTAAAATAATATTCTAATGCAAAGTATTAAAAGATGTTTATTTATTAATTTCTAACGCAAACAAATTCCTAAATCGCTATTCATAACTTTGTTATATACTATAATTTATGCTAAGAATGCATTCATATCCTACCTAGGCATGTCCTAGCAATGCATGCAATGTAAACAACAGATATATACAGATTATTTCATTTCACTGAACATGTATATATGCTTTATTGGTTTTGAGTTGCATTGAGGCATTCATTAGTGAAATCAAAAACATTACAAACACAAAATGCAAATGTCATGCTACATACATTCGTTAGAATTATCATCAAGAGCTCTCATGCGCTACTAATATGATACAACTGAAAGAAAAGACTCATGCTGATGCAAAATAATAACCTGGGTTACTTTTGTTATCAAATGAATCAATCACAAAACAAAATCATAAAATGCACATTAATCTACATACGTATGCACATTTATATTTAAGACACTCAGAAATCAATCCAAATGCATAATATAGATGTCTGTTTTCGAAGCTCTTCTTCACCGTTTACTTAATGAAGCAAAACTTTTACTATGGTCATGTGTATACACTAAAATTCTGAAAACAGTAATAATTAAGTGCCAAGCTGTGCATTATAACAGATACATAGGATCCCATCGGCTTACAAGATATGCAGTTATTGACAGGTCTTTGCAAAATTGTCTGTTTGAAGGTACAGCAACAAAAACGTAGTTTAATGATCTGTCAATAACATGCATTATATTCTGTTAAATCTATATTGATATATTAAAAGGTTTCTCCCATACATGAAAATCATGGATGCTGAAAAACCCGAAGCAAGTGAAATAGGAAGATGAAGTGCTGGGGTTAGCGCATAGCCATTGATGCTGAAGTAGCCAAGAAACGTAGGTATGTTTCTATACAGAACATTAAGCATCAAACTCCTTGAGGAAATTGCAAAGCACATGTGAGATACCTCTGAGAATGTAATTCCACGCCAGCAGATTATCTCTGTCTCTGAACCATGATTGAACGTCATCCAACAGAACATTGGCATACTTAAAATTGCCATTATAAGTGTCTGATGGGTTTGCACGTCCAAAGAATACATTTGCTCCATCTGCCTTCTGTTTCATGGCAACAGATCTTGCACCACCTTGTTGACCAATAAGCCTGTTGTTTAGGAAGACCTGCAACCCCTTTTCTGGATGGAAATTGTACTCTATAAAGTACCACCTATTGAGCTGTAGATTTGGCAAAGCGATTTCCCACTCTTTTCCCGGTGTCTCTAACACAAAGTAAAGATTTCCATTTCTGTGGAATATTTTCACACCATTGCCATTTGAAAAATAATACATATTGTCCTCAAACTTTTGGAAATTGGCCCACATGGATCCTAGGAGACCGTGCCTGCAGTTCTCTAGATCTCCAAGACAGTTATCAAAGCCCCCAAGATTAAGATATTGAGCTTGTCCATTGAGGCGTACTGCGTTATCTACTTTCCCTGGCACAGTAGCTACACCACCATTAGCCACGATATTCATAGATTCATGTAGAAGTTTTCCTCCCCGCACAGTATCCATGTTCCAAATATAGTGATGTGGCATCCCTGATAATATAAAACTAGGAATTGTATCACAATTTCCTCTCAGCTACATTTTTATCGATATAAAAATAACTGAAATGAACTATAATAAAATTTTGACTGGAAATAATATCAAAATACATATTGAATAAAATCTTATATCAATACCTCTTTGAATGTAATCAAATGCAAGTAAGTAGTCTCTATTTCCATACCAATATTCCATTTCATCCATGGACATATTAGCATATCTCCTATTGCCTCTCATGTTATCATCTCTTCCTAGGTAGAAATTCTGTGAATCTAGGGTCAGTCGATCTAACTCATTCTCGGGTCTTCCTTGAACTTCATTGGATGAAGCGACGAGTTGATTATTGACATATACGCTTATACCATCTGCTTCACTCCAGGACCACTCCAAGAACTGCCAATTTAAAGGATCAAACTGGTCTGTTGACAAGCTCCATGTTCTTGTTGTAGTTTTGAAAGTAAAGTGGAGCTGTCCATTTGCATAGTAAACTCGAATCCCGTTGGGACCAGTATACATAAGTTCCATGTTGTTTTGCAGTGAGCCAGGCTTCAACCAGGATGCAAAATGAACTCCATTATAACACAAGTCGAGGTTTCCAAGACAACTATCTCCCTGGTTCCCAAAATTAGCATACTGACTGTTGCCGTCCAGATTTAAGGCTCCCCCAATTTTCCCCCTCACTGTCCCTGCATTTCCGTATAAATCCACCATCATAGATGGATGGACAAGTTTATTTCCTGAGACACTGTCCATATTGAATAAATATCGTTCTGGTCTACCTAGAAAAATGTGTAAATATGGTAAAGATAAATTATACAAGTTTTAGGAAGGCACAACTCACACGCAATCATACTCAGATACTGCTGTATCACATAACAAGGAAAACCTCTGATACAAATTGTGAACAATTTTGTAGCAGATACAATGCCTTGATGATGATATCCTAATTCACTTTGTACTATGCACAAATAATACTTGGACAATAACTCAGACAACACACAACTATTACATTACAATTTTAGATGCCACCATAAGCACATCATAACCACTCATAAACTGCAGTCATGAAACAGATCTAGGCAAATATAACTTGAAAACCAGACTATCACAAATTTCTATAAGATGATAAAAATAAAAATAAAATCCTAATAAAATTGTGCAAAAAATTAAAAATTCGGTTTTCAAAAAAAAGCAGTTTAGATGTGCTTATGGCTACCATTAGTATCACTACAAATCTACGAGGTAGTTTGGACTAAAATTAAGGAAAAATTTCATAACATTCAAACTTGGAACGTATCAATTTTTTCTATGTTTAATAAATATATTGGCTTGCGTTAGAATTTCAATGTAGTTATTTGTTAACCTTTATTTTAGTCCTTTCAATATTACAAACCAGCATACAAATTAATGTAGACCACAATTTTGTCACAGTTACACAAATCATTCATGCTCCGACTGACAGATATCATGTTTTATTCATTATTGGCAGTTCAAAATTTTAATATATGTGAATATATTAAAATTGAAATGAGTATGTATGTTCAAGATAAGACTGAAAATTATTCTGGAAATAATAGATTATTCCAAAATGATAACAGAACATTGAAATAAATCATTTATAGTTCATGGATTTCATTAGTACAGGTAAGCTGAAAATGAAAACAATTTTTTCTTACCTCTTGGGATAAATCCAAAATGGACCAATGTGTTTCTATCGCCATAGCAGAGCTGAACCTAAAATATTCCAAAAAATGTTTACAATCAAATACATTAATTTTCATCAATTGTTTTCATGGTAATTCAAATACCTTATTGCTAATGTAAATTTCAATTGAACATATAAGATAATTCCAATTATAAGTTCATAGTAAACCTATAATTTGAATCGATAATAACAAATTTCACAATTATCCTGAATTTGAACAATAGTACCTAAACTCAAAACGATACAACTATGTATCGGTAGAGAGACTAATTACCTCATCCAGCTCGGCATTGAGGTATTTCTCGGCCCGCATGTCGGTGTTTGCGCGTCCCACATACAGCCGACTGTCGCCCTCAGGCAGCTCGTCAGCCGTGGAGCTCACCAGCCCTGCCGTCCCCACCATCTGAGACACGGAGGCATCGATGCGTACTATTAGTCTAACTAGTCCCCAAAGACCTCAAACTAGTTGCATATTGCATTGTATTACACTACATTGCATTGAAGTACATTGCACTTTATTGTATTGCATTGCATTGTATTGCATTACATGCATTGTATTGTATTGCATTACATTACATTGCAGTGCAGTGCTGTACAATAAAATATCATTATCAATGTTCATTTACCTTTGATTGGTCTACAATTTTTTATTTGTTTAAGTAAAAGTATTGTGGGTATTGTATGAGTTGTGACTGTGACAGTGCAGTGCAGTGCAATGTGGAAGGAATGTAAAATTAACTAATTCTCCTTAGAAATAACACCTATGTAATGACAAAAAAATCATCAAGACAGTATCAATCATGTTGAACAAATGAACTAGGCTGTTTTATATAAGTCTATTTTGAATAGATTGTTTTTGAATTATGATGTATAATGATATAAGACATAAATCCCTGATATAAAAAATAACAACTTCAAATCACTTGCAAATCAACCTAATAATGTTGATTTTGTCACCAATGATGGACGTTACCTTGAGGTCCTGGTAGACAGTGAGCCCACCATGCTTGTTCCACGTAAGTTCGATAAAGTACCACCGGCCGTCATCCGGCATCGGCCACTCCACCTATGCGTGGCAAAATTTGGGGGAAAAGTGATTATACAAGTAAATATTAAATAAAAGTTACATGTAAATGGCCCAGTTAGAAATAACTTGCAGTAGCACAGAAACAATGTCATGAGCATTTTGCATAAACGTACTATTGACATTTGCATGAGAATAAAGTGACTCATAACTAGCATGTAAATCTTCGAGATACACCTTTACATTGGGGAGGATAAACATTTTTTCAACAAGTTTATTCGCAATAAGATGATACATCCCATTAGAGTGACCATATAAAAAATCTAGCAATGGTGAAAGCCTGGTGACACGCCATTTGCTTACATTTAATTTATTAAAGTGTCTTTCATGACATCTAAATTGACATGTTTTAATAGATAATTAATGTTTGTTTTTAGTGTATGTCGGAGATGTGATTTTTCCCCTCGTCTATATTGTATACCTTCCAAGTTCCTTCTTTCACATCATCAGTATTGGTTTGTATTTCACTGGAGACTTCTGCCACTGCCATATCACCTTGGGTGTAAATCTGAAATGTCAAACAAAACAATTCTACACTATTCACACTATATTCATTGTCATTTAATGCACACTGTAAATTTAATGCAACAATACGGTAAGTTTACAACAAATTGTACCTTGAATCCTTTGTTTCCACTGTCCATTACATACATGTTATCACTGGTTTTACTGAACTTCACCCAAAATGACACTGTTAATCCATATTTGCAGATTTTGGTGTCACCCAAGCAGGTTACGCTCTGTAAGTATAAGATGTTATGAAGTTTTTAAATACATGCCATAACTGGAGCCTAAATAATGGTATTTTATTATATATAAAAATCTTACCTGGTCTCCGCCATCAATATACTTTTGTCTACCATCAAATGAAAGAGCACTTCCAATTTTGCCTTCAGTGTATGAAGGACTACCATGCACGGTTGCTTCTTTCAGTTTTGTATTTTGTAGTTTATCACCTTTGACATCATCCATACTCATATCATAACAATAGAAGGGACCTAAAAATAGAGTTACAGGTAAATACTAGTTGTGCAAGTAGGTAAATGTTTGTTTTTTGTTTTGTGGTGTCAAAAAGTAAAAAATAGAAGAAAAATAGGCTGCATGCATACTCTTACTTGTGTCAACTTCATGCAATTAAGGGCCACCAATTATCCATTCTAGTAATCCAAAACTTTAAAATTATCAGATAAAGTTATGATATATAACATTTTGAGAAACAATTATGCTACTGCTATGTTGACATACAAGCACATACAGGGGTTCAAAATGTGCTAAATCGCACATTCATGAAAATAGCCATACCTGATTCTCTAATTTCATCTGGAGTTTTCAGCATTGACCAAAAGTTAAAATCGTCTACAAGGATTGTGCATGACTTTTGTCTGGGTGTGTCATCATTAGGTCTGCCCAGGTAGAACTCATTGTACTCATAATCCTCATCAATGGCACCAGGAGACCTGCAAAAAAGCATTCAAAAGTAAATATATAGATAATAGCCTATTTCTGTAATTTGAGCTAGGCTTTGCCAATGTTACATATTACAGTAAATCATGACATGCACATTTTTTTCTGTAAACATTCTGATGAGTGTTCAGTGCAGAGTGATTACAATATCTGTGCTCTCCTATTGGATCCACTCAGAACATCTTTTACATGCCTGATGTACCTCTTTAATATGTAGGTTATCAAAAAGGAACCTGTGTGATTGAACGTTGAACAACTCTAAATTATACTCTACGCCCTTTAATAAAGTTCATCTTAAGCACTTACAACACATATGTATCAGCTGATATGTATGTAAGTAAAAACCTTATAGTATTTAAAATTAAGTTCATCACAAAAATAATGTCATATACATAGAAAGGTTTTATGGATACAGTAGAGTGTATGTCATTAGAAAGATATGTTGCATCAAGCATGTGGCATCTCATCAATCATGTGAGGGCCTAAAGATGCACTAGATTTTTTTTGCTTTTCAATTTATGACTGGTTTATTCTTTTTAAAATGATAATCATTGTATATAACTAAAACAAAACCAGAGAAATAATGTCCTGCGTAAGTGAAATGCATTTACTTGTCCATCAATCTCACTTGCGCTTAAAAATCATTGTTTAAATGCTACTAAAAAGTGACAAAATTTGCTTGAAAGCAAGGGCAAAGGGTCTAATTGACTGACTATTTTGTGTGCTCTGCTTGATAAATGTGGCCACTCTCTTCACATGATTAAGACAAATTTCATACTTTTGCAATAGAATACGGTCAAGTCAAGCAGTTCATTCTCATGATTCACCATGTCTATAGATATCATCATATGCATCAAAGATGATATATACTGGTATGAAATGCATTCCCAAACTTCACGGCTTGAACTATACAAATAGATAGTTATTATCATCATCAATACGTTTTTAATGTCCATTGGCCCCCACATGTATGTTAGACTATCTGCTGGCTTCACATAATTACATTCTCCAGGTGTCTCTGTCCTCAGCCATAAGTCAGTAAGACTATGACAATATGATAGACGCTCAATATAATCAGCACAGTTGAAGCAAAACACACCTCATTGTTGGTGAAATAGTTGTGTCCACAAGGTCACCATTGATGTATAGTGCAAGTCCATCCTTGAGCGACCAGGCGGCGGCCACGTGGTACCAGCGCCCCGGCAGCACATTGTCATACTCCGCGCGCCATTCCTGACCATTTTTCTTGCGGAAGCGGAACTCTAGTACACCCCTGGAGAAGCAAGTATCAGTCAGTTGTTGTTGTAGGTAATCTATATAGGAATCATTTATGAAAATATCTTGATGTGTGGACCGCAATATGCATATTACATATACATGTATAAATGTAAACCGCAAATATTGTTTTCTATCGGAGAGTTTTATGCGGATTAAGATGGAGGCAAAGGAAATTTGAGTTAAAAATGCATTATGTAAACAATAGGATAGATCAAGCATCACAATTATCATAAACTTCTATATCTGTAAATGCTTACCTGTGGTAGAGCATGGCAACACCATGGCCTTTTTCACTATGAGCACCGTTGGAAAGGTACACAGTTTCAGAATCGCAAGGATTGGCAAAATTTATCCACAAGGATAAAGTATACCCTGAAATAAAGATCCAGCTTTATCTAACATTTTTGATTTACAACTAAGTTGTTCTTTTTTCTGATTATTTGTCTGAATCTATATTGTTAATATTTTGTGTATCAGGTAAGTGATAGTTGGTCGCATAATATGTTTGATTGTCTATTCTTACCACTGAAGTAATCCAAATCCTTTATTAAAAGTTTTTAAAAGTTTTAAATTTCAAAATTTCACAAAAAACGCTTTTCATCTCTATAGAGACCTTTTCAATTTACAATAAAATATAGTATTTCTAAAACATTATACTATTTAAAAACCAAAACATAAAATACTTCCCATATTAAAGTACAGACTTATTCAATTTATACACTGCAATTTTAAGGCATAAAATAAACATATATATATAATATAATCTCAACAATACATGTTTGTATTGTTGAGATTATATTATATATATGTATTGTATATATATATTGTATTATATCAACAATACATGTTTGTATTGTTGAGATTATATTAGATCTATATATGTTTATTTTATGCCTTAAAATTGCAGTGTATAAATTGAATAAGTCTGTACTTTAATATGGGAAGTATTTTATGTTTTGGTTTTTAAATAGTATAATGTTTTAGAAATACTATATTTTATTGTAAATTGAAAAGGTCTCTATAGAGATGAAAGGCGTTTTTTTGTGAAATTTTGAAATTAAAAACCTTTAAAAACTTTTAATAGGGGATTTGGATTACTTCAGTGGTAAGAATAGACAATCAAACATATTATGTCTGAATCTAGCTCTCAGCATTTCAGGATAAGTTTTAATTCGCTCTGGATCTCATCATATTTACTTATCTATTTTGGATGTATCTATCATATAGTGATACCTTCTATCTGAAGATGATCTCCTGTTTCTACAGCCTTTCTACACTTCTAAAGTAATTACTGTTCTTAGATGATATTCCTTACATATATCCTATCCAATTATTGGACATCTCTAATTACTAGGTCCAGTAGACCCAAAGGAGTTCTTTACAAAGACGTTTGACTCTATCATATGAAGCTCTCACCTCTGGGACACAGTAGACAAATCTTTTATATAAATCCCATCCAATTATTAGACATCCCCAATCACTAGACCCAGTACATCCCAAGGTGATCTTTATAAAGAGGTTTGACTGACCCCATCATATGAAGCTCTCACCTCTGGGACACAGTGAACAAGTCTTTTACATAAATCACATCCAATTATTAGACATCCCTAATAACAATACCCAGTAGACCAGTACAAGGTTTTCTTTATAAAGAGGTTTGACTGACTCTTATCATATGAAGCTCTCACCTCTGGGACACAGTGACAAGTCTCCAAAGCACTCGTATCGGTGTCCAGGTCCCGCGACGCTCACCCACGTGTCCCTGCCGTTCACCTGAATCGCCTTGTTAATGAGCCCTCTAATCAGACTCGGACTCCCATAGGTCTTGGCATCCAGACCTGAAGGGTTGATCAGCGTGGCTCCAAGTAGGATGTCCATTGGCAGTTCATAATGCGTCACTAGACCTGTAACAAAAAGTATGAACAATTGTAGTTATTGTGTATGCATCATAAGGTCTCATCTTTTCTTTTGTTCTTTTCACATGCATATATAAATATCCAAATTGTAAACTGTAAATGTTTTTAATTTTTAATTTAAATTTCATAGCACTAGCTCCCTAATCACAATATTATACATAATATAGTGTAAAAAAAGGGAAACATCAGAAGCGTGTAATTTTCTCTAGTGATGCAGTCATTATACTGTTGAGAACTGATCTTTGTTTGAAGTTATTTCGGTATATAACTGATATTATGGATTTCACAATGTAAATTATAGGTTTACACTTTCTTATCATTTGCAAGGATATATCACATTCTATTACTTTATAATTCAAGTATTATTATCTAGGTTATTTTATTGAACATTATATAAGTTTTGAATATTTAATACAATTTTTTTTCAATATACAAACCAAGTGTGGAATTTTGCTACAGGCAGAGTTTGCTTAAAGACACACATAGTACAGCATTGAATAACATACAAATATTTTGACTGTGATGGGAATGAAGATAAGTGAAGAAAGGAAGGGCAAGAAAATAGACAATACCAAGACAGACAGGATGTGAATTATGTGATGACCAATCCTAAACCATAACTTGGTGTCCATCCAAGGTTATATCAGTGCCTTCACTACAATGTCTGTCACAAATGTTTGTTTTTTTATATCAAACCAGTTCATACAAATCACATAGATGTTTGTGTTCGGTCACTGAACAAATTCATGTGTTGAACCAAAATTACCACTGGCAAAATTTGGGTACCAATCATATGTTTTTGCTACTGAATAATGACAATTTCACATTTGATACAGCACCCGAAATAACCCATGAATTTTGGGACTTAATGAATGTAAATAGTCTAACTTGCAGGAAATAAACTTTTTATGTAAAGGCTTCATCAAATCAGCTCTAAATAGGATATATCCTATTATCATTATGTGCCTGACTTGTTATGGCTTTTGTCCTCACGCTTGTAGTTCATTGTCTCTGAGGCTTGGATCTATTCAGGTTCCTGTAATAGTTTGCTTTTCAGAGTAATTAAATACTTCAACCAAAGCGCATTTGTCAATGGTTTTATATACTTTAAGATATAAAGTGTCCATGATACTGAATGCTGTTAGGCAAATAATGGTGTCTTTGTTTTCATGATTTCGCTCATTGTTTATTGACATAGATGTTGTCTTTATTATATGTTACCTTTCACTATTGCTGCTATTGCACAACTATGCTCTCGAATACATGTATACTTTCAAAAGTGTTCCTCAAGAAACTCGCCTTTAGATGTGATAGATTTTATGCGTGCTTTTGAACCCTTCATCTTAATAGAGAATATGACAAATGCCCATTTTGATGGGTAAGTGTGGAATACATGTTTTATTTTCATTCATAAATGATTTCCCAGCTAACAACATGATGATAAATATTACATATTGTAGTCTTGAAGTATTGCGACACACAGGGGTACATGTATGGGGGTGGACTTGGTTTGTGTTTATAAGTCCGTGGGCTGTGGGTGAGAGGGTTATTAAAAAGTAAGTGGGGGGGGGGGGGCAGAAAAACGAGGGATGATATTGGATTTTACAGTTATTGAGATGTCAAGAAAACGTCATGAAAAATAGTTGGATGTTGTAAAATGGGGAAAAGGAGATGACCAAAGTGATGTAGGATCTCCAGACCCCTGTAAAAACTCTATTGCTTACATGTCAAATCAAATTCCTTAATGTAAGTATAAAAACCAATAATATTTTTATAGCATGATAGTAATTCATAGACATTTTACCATAAAAATGTTCATTCTATTAAGAAATACTACATACTAGGTCAAGGCCATAACATGAACAGTTCATGGTCACCATCACTTGCTGGCAAATAATTTCCAACCTTTATTTAAACAGGCAAGGATAGATCATCTAGAAAGGGGTTAACAGGGTTAATAGCCTATATAGGAATTGTAGAACAATGTAACTACCAATTTAAACTTGGAATGCCCAGTTTATTCAAGGTTCGTTAGTATGACACCTTGGATGATGATGTTTTGACAAATTCTGTTTGTAGGTCATACATTTGCTGAAAATGCAAAATATCCAATGATTGTGTGTTTGCCATACAAGTCCACAATCATGGAATATACCTCTTCACTACTGCCATTTTGGGTGTCCTAGTTTGCTTTATTTTAATGTATAGAATTGATCGCATAATCATTAGTGTAAAAGTTTTTGAGAAGTAATTGAAAGACCTCTTTTATGCACTATTTTACCTCAAGATGTGTTTTTGACACGAATCTGTCTTGATGAATGACATAGTATATACACGTATAGGCCCTTACACACATTGTTAAATCGATTATAGGTTTAGAGGTTTTAAAAGACATCATTGTCATCTTGTAAATTGTTTAGCAACCAAAGTCACCCCTGTTTACTTACTTTTACTTTAAGTCTTGGGCATTGCTAAACAAGCTGATTTTACAGTCTCACATTTTACTTTCATTTTACCTTGAACTTGTAGCCAAAGAAAACTCAGAAGACCACCATGAAGAGCCACATCCCCAAAGCGCTGCTTTCTGCTTACCCCCGGGATTTAAATCTAAGTGGTCCCATTAATTCTAGCTCACAGGTGGTGTACTTAGAGACGTTTATCGATTATATTTCACAGGATTAGACTTTCTGAAGAAATGCTCAATCAACATTACTAACAATATGAAAGTCAACAGATACACTTCTTCAAAACTAATTTGATTTAAACAAAATATATAATAGTTCATTTGACCTTTTTCTCTGTTGCAATGCGTTGTTTATATTTACTTGGTCTCTACTTCAATTTATGTTGAAGAATCTTGTGTGAACTTAAGCACATGCTATTTGATGTGCAATTTTATGAAAATATAAAAACTCTTTATCAATATTGACACATGACAGAAGTAAAACGATACATATGAGTTTTGTTGTATGTTTTTGATGCAATGACAAAAGGAAAATAATACGACATTTTGTTATAGTTTTGTGGTGCAAAAAGTAAAATTCTACTAAAAACTGGTGGTACTGCTTTTGGGGGTAGTTGGATATAGTATATAGACAGTTGAAAAATGAACATTGTAGCCCTGTTTAGTTGGGCGATACAGAAAAAATACTTTTGCAACCACAAGTGCCAGCCTCAGGTCAAATAAACTGTCTGTGGCAGACAATATTTCAGCGTCTGCGTCTCTGCACTTGACATGGAATCTGGTCAGTGTAACATGTCATATTAACCTTAAAGTGTCTTTTGAGTGGCATTTATCAAAAATGTTAAACACATTCAGTTGTGATAGCATGTATATGAATGTTGACTATTATCATTTTGCAACATGTCTTTTCCACAAAACAATCTGTAAAAGACAAGGCAATGTCGATAAGTATGAGACACTTGGGTGCATTTGGTGCACACGTGCACAAAACACATTGTTGGTGTGATGTTATATAGCAAGTACTAGCCTTGGGCATCACCTGCCAATGATACAGCCAACCTATAGGCAATGGTATTATTGCTGTCATTGGATATGAATACCAGATTAATTGCATATGAATAACATTAATATGTGTCAAATGAATCACATCACAACGTATGCATCTCTTGCTTGTTGTATTGATATAAGCGCGTCTACCTCAGCTAACAGCCACACCACACACACAAGCTCCATTCACCGAAAGATGTTCGGTCTCATCTGCTCCGGTTGGTTTTATGTCCCGGGATCCGCTGACATCGTCATGGGCGTGTAAACAATAGCCGGCTGTATCGCTGTCAATCTCCATCCACCGTGACTGAGCCCTCAGACACCGGCTGGTGACAAGAGACACGGTGGGAGTACGACAATCTCAGCTTCTCTGTACACGATTCCCGTGTTACAATATTTTAATGTGTATTAGATAACTTATCAATTGAATCATACAATATCTCAATATTTCTATATATGTATTCAATAACTTATCAAGTGAATAATACATTAAGCCTCGGGGTAGATGAGGAAGACACGGGGTGTGCACGGGTGTTTTAATGCCAGTATGGGTGGTTGTACGAGTCATATGGGCGTTGATGCATTAGTGCGTATTTTTAATACTAATTGCTAAGAGTTGTTTCAATGCATTGAATACTTATAATCACGACATAATCATCATATGGATTTTTCTTGTAAAATAAAATGCGCACATATCAGATAACAGGATCACTCAACTTGACATTTGATACAAAACCATACAGAAACTTCATAGTTTTATTGAGTACAGATTTTAGACAGTCATTGACTTTACAACCGTATATAGCATTTTAAACATTTCATTTTTGTGGTGTCTGTAAATCAGGGTAGCTAATAATCTAGTGGAACATTATTAGTACACAATAGTACTTAATGTATCACGTTGATCTTAATGCCAGTTCCCCCTGATCACAGACGATAACGTGCACATTAAAAAGCCTGTCTCCAGGATAATGATCAACTTCAATTGAGTAAAACTAGCAATGGTCTACTAAGAAGAATAGAAATACTAAGAATATATCTTTAACAATTTGAGTTATAAAGGAAATTTCACTTTTGAAATTTTCTGATGTCTGGGCCAACTAACGATCTTCAATCAAACGAGTGATCAAAATCACAATCAGGAGGTTGACATTTACTTACAATTGCCACTTTGCGCTTTTCAGTGTTCACTATAATACCACCTGAGATATTGTCGTAACTATAGCTTATTACCCTCAATAGGTCTGATTTCCTTTGTTATGCAGTAGTGCTTCGTTGAGGTGGTTACTATTTTATAGCAATTAGGTATTTCAACGCGGGTTCTCCAATGCGGGCAACACACTAGATCATGAATTTGTCCCATCGGGTATCGAGCATGTTCAAAGTAGAACATGGGGTTGGAGCAGAGGATCCATAGCCACATTGGACCCTGCCGTTCCCCAACAAACTATAGATACCACTATGCCTTGCCTTGTACTGTGGATATTCAATAATGTTGGAAATTGCATAGGAGGAGGGGCCATACTATACATACACCTCATGATCAGTGAGGCTGTGTTGCGCAGCTTACATGTTTACATAAAAAGTCTGCTTGTTTCTAACCCTCAATGTTGGATTAGCATTTACATGTACATCACCCTCACTGCAGAAACAGCTAAACCAAATCACAGCTGTGAACTGTTAAGCTCAACTTAAATGTATTAGTTCGTTTCACGCACGCTCGAACCCGTGGCATTCACGCGTGGTGGCCCGCAGTGTCCATGACTTCCCGCGGCATGCCGGGACCACTCCGGGGCCGGGGCGTGAGTCTCCCGATCACTGGCGCGTTGAATCACCTGGTAAATATCGTCTGTCGTGAGGCAGGCGGCAAAGGTTACGATAACATTCCTGGAAATGCGGAGATAACCTTGTGGCGCAATCTGAGCGGGTGATGAGTATTATAAAGGTAAAAAAACTAAAAACAAATACATGACTCACAGGATTTGACTTATTGAGTGCAGTAATGCGTTTTAAACATCAATGACCTGTCACGGTGAATGTATCCAAATCACCATCATCCGGAGCAAATCGCCGGTCCACTTTTGTTTGAAGAAAATATTCACACCTGACGGACCTAATTACTATTATGCCCTTTGCATACAAATGTTTTCCATTGCAGAATTTTCAAGGGGACCTTCAACAAGTGTTCAACCACGGCTTGTAACAATGAGGGTGACCTTGTCAAATGCAGCCTTCAATAGCATGCCATTGACCATCAACACTGATGACATGAAAACGTCGTTATGGTCGTCAAACTAGTTTATTGTCTTATAATAACGGTCCTTTCAGCTACATTATAGAATGTTGATACTTGCACACGGTGAATCATCGGTATTTTATGAGGTGTACCAGTAAAACGTAGTGCAACACACTTGACATTTTTTCTGATGATGCTTGAATTAAATAAAAAAAATAATGCAGTGTTATCATATACACACGGATATCGTAGCATTTTAGTGCAATGGAGGTCCACTACCACCAGCAGGCGTGATGAGGTTTTGCTCCCTGCCGGTCTCAAGTTGAACTAGAACTCAAGTAGAACCTTTATAATTGTTATGAGACCACTGACACGATACGTTGGTCTATATAATCTGCAGTTTGTGACAGTAGCTTTTGCGCTAGAGCAAATACTCTCCAGTGCTGTGTCACTACAATTTCAGTACCATACAGAAGGAGCCAAGAGCAATAACTTTATGTACTTACGAATCAACAGGTAAGTATACAAACAAAGTGTGTGCTCGATAAAGGATGGCCAAGGTTTTGAACACCCACTCCAGTTCCTGTTGTGAATTGAACTCTTGAGTCAGTGGTCTAAACAGATCTAAATTCTCTATATCATTTTCTGGGCGCCAATATGAAACTAAAACATCCCTAATGAGACCAGCCAAAGGGTGTCGTGTCAGTGTCAACAGCAGCTTTTTATATCTCGGTGTGAAGAGTTCATCCTTGCACAGCCAGACATCTCAATCCAACTATATCACCAACGAGGTGTCCACGCGTTAATGTAGTTACTTTGTAAATATAAATGGGGTAGTGACCATTTATTTCCTTTTAATGACCTTCGGATGTCTGGTTTATAGAATGGTTTGACTGGTAAACACTATACGTGGCATAGGGAAAGAGTAGAAAAAATCGTTTGTATAACTAATCACGTGCGAACCAGAGGCCTCCTGTGAACTAGGTCGTCACCTACAGAAAGACAACGTATATTGTCAGACCTTTTCAAAGTAAATTGACATTGGCATTATCAAAAAGTAAAACTCTCTATCACAGAAAACAGGTCGAGGATATATATTTTGAAGACAAGTCCATGCATATGCTTCACACGCCCATAGTCGTGTGTTTTTCCTACATATTGCTTGACATGTTATAACTGACACTAATGTAAAAATAATAACGGTTTCCAAAATGCATTCCAATCTAATGGTCGTGGAAACACACACAGAAAAAAAAACTACAAGAATTTTGTTCATGAGGAGACAAGTGTTGTTTATGAAGCGATGCATAAGTTCTCTATTCACCAGGTACTATTACAACACTAATGAAAAGTATTCCAGATCAGCGAATTTGTAAACGTCTTAAAATGTGTTGATTTTTTTTTGCAGATTTACGAGTTAAATAACAATAGGACACCAGACAGTCAAACTAGTTGAAAGGCCACCCCGTGTGATCATTAGAAGGTCGTATGTGACTGATATGTGACTGGTGTTACTCTTGTGATTGTGAAAACCTTGCAATACTGCAGATGTAAGTATGTTGGTAATTTTATTAAAGTTTCCGTCACTGATTATATCAAACATGTATGTGACACCATGACTTATCATAAAAAGCTCTAGGCTTGCTCAACCTGGACAAAATTAGATGAGTGGGGAAAGCATCTATATTCATATACATAGACTGTAGGTTGAACCACGGGTGAATCGTTTGATATATGAAAGACATATTTGAAGTAGGAAAGACTAAGGTTGTATTTTAAGTGTATACTTATGGTGACGGGTTTACACCTGTACAACACGTGCTCGTTTTGTCATAATATAATTGTAGGCCCCAAAAATAGTTCCAACTCAATGTTCCACATACATTGTATCAATTCATTCATGTTCAATATCTTTTTAGCACACAAAATTGCTCCTTGAACAGAAACTCCCCGGGGAGTAGCCTGTGCACTATAACGGTGTTCACCACCAATGCTGTACTCACGTTATCTTCATCTCCTCAGCTCTGTACCAATTTTAACATGTACAATGTAGGTGCGACTTAAGTTGCATTGATAGTCATTGATATACATATCATGAAAAGCGTGATAAAATTGTGAACATTACAACAGACAGCATGTCCATCATCACGTCTTACAATTGCACCACTCAAGTGCAGGCGTCGTGGGGTACAGACGATCTGATAAAGACCAACAAGTGAACCTTCCTTTCACAGGTGCCAAAATCCATCATAGAGAGGCAACTGTTCTTGGAGCCTCGAGGAAACGCCGCTTGTTTTATCAAAGAGCTGGCAGACACACTGAAATACACTAGTAATTGTTCTCGCAACTTATGACTTGTAGCTGCAACAAACACCGTCTTATGTGTGTCCTTAGGGGAGATGATGCAAATCGTGGGCTGTTTCTCAGCTGCAGTGACAACCTACGAGTTTGTTGGTGGGTCCCCTCCTTTTTCCTGCTGGTACCTACCTCTTCAAGGTGTCATTATTGCACGAGGACAATGGTATTTGCTGACAAATACATGTAATGTGATCACAGGCGTATGCTTGTTTAATAAATGTTTGCAATGTCGTAATATATGCACACACACAATCTCGGTCGAGTTGTGTTTCAGAGATAAACAGCTTATGTCAGGTTTCTTATCATCTATCGAGTGGCTGGGTGACTGTGATCGCAAATAGATACATTGTCTTTGAAAAAAGAGAACATTGTTCCACTTATGCGGAGCGTGACACAAGAGTACTGTAAGGTTTGAGTCCTTAATTATGATTGCTATGAACATAGAAACATTTGTTCAAATATGGACTAATTGATTGATTGATGGTCTTATACACGCCTTCAGTATACATTTATTAGTTAGCCACAAATAATAAATGACATTGTTTCTCTACTCATTCAAATTTTTCACAACATTTAACATGTATGGCGATATCAAGTGGTATTGCCAAGAGATTTAAAGCTTCGAATTCATATGCATTATATAAATTCAATGCTTCTAACAAGTATTTTTATGGCTAGGAATGTTTTGTACTTTCATATCTGGCGCAGGGCATAATGACACACCGGGGTCAGTAGCTCTAACTGCATTAGTGCACTTGTCCAAACATTAATAATGATACAAAAATTGAAGTTCACCTGTCACTGTATACGATCATTCTCATGCTAAATGTGTGAAATATTAGCATAATAGTAATAACATATTATGTTCTTACAAAGTTGTTGAAACCCAATGCCGTACTGCATGAACGGTGGAGAGAAAAAGAATGACGACGTTTACTTTTTATATATACTGCTACGCCATTCACGTTTAATGGAGTGACTTCATCTGTGTCTTGCACGCGTGTTATATCTAAATGTAGGAAATGTCACCAATTCACGTTCCTCAACAGTTGCTGGGAGCCAGACCTTTATGCTGCACAAACTACGGGAACTGGAGGATGGTATCTCCAAGAAAACTTATAACGGCACTTACTTTTACACTGCCACAGCATTGATAACTGTTGGTTTGAAATCGTATATGTGTCAGTGGTGAGTCTAAAGCGATCAGGGTTCGTGTGGTTTAACCCCACCCTCTCTGGACCCGAGAACAGGCAGAATGTAAAACAAACCATGGGGATGGACGGGCGAACCCTCCGTCCAGTCCGCCATCCCCAGAAAACTTGACCTCCTGTGAGCACCTCTCATCTCGGGCATGATATATGTCGACAGAGGGGCAGCGCGGAGGGTGTAAATGTAAATGTAAATGTCTGGTTTATGGTCTTCTTCTCCGAAGGATCAGACGACTCTACATCTACACTAGGTCATTGGCATCCTTGTCTATATCTTTCTCAACTCCCTGGGGAGCATACAACACATCTTTTGGCTATCGTAGTGCAGACGTGCTAATCTACCACATTAGCGTTCACTCGCCTGACCTGTACCTATTTAACGTGTAGGTACCACGAAGCAGTGTGCTCGGCGGCGGTTTTCAACACCCACCATAACTCAATCGAACCCAGACCTTTCGCCGACGAGGAGCATCAGCCAAAGCACACAGTGGGTAATATCCACCAAAGAAGTCTTATCGTCTGCGTGTGTGGAGAGCATGATTATCAGTTCAAAGCCTCACACAAACTGCACCCGTGTGCCCCTCAACAGAAGCCACTCATATGTATGACACGGGAGTTATGTTAAATGTTTGGTTTGCAATTGTTTGTTTTGTTTGTTTTCTCTCCCTGAGATGGTGAGTAGTTTAGTATATAAACTGACATTGATTCTGACTGCTGTGGAGAGACACCACTATGAAATACAGTAGGGCCCGGCACGCACATTGATAGGTGGTATGCACGTGCACATGCGTGAGTTTTCTTCGCCAACATCATCAAACAGTGTTAGGGTCATGTCATTCACTGGCAGATCCAGGATTTTTTTTCAGAAAAGACATGTGGGGGGGGGGGCGGCTTTTGAGGGATCTCATGGGTTCCGTACACACAATCGATGATAGCAAACATGCCAAAACCCTATGCAAATAAGGTCTTTTGGTGGGAAGGCGGGGGAGGTGGGGGGCTGGATCTGCCAATGTAATTCCATACAGCATAATCAGTTGAGTACTCAGATACACACAGATAACACCTACACATTCTGTGTCCCCATTCGCCAGTACATCATTCCTACTCTAGTACGCTAGACTGGTGAATATGAGCAAGGATTGCTGGCTGCTATGTTTTATGAGTAGCAGACCCAGTTCAAATGACCTGTAACTGCTGCTGAGGTGCAGACGTCGTGTAAAAGGGGATCAGGTGTACACTAGTACGTGTATATTGCCTCAGCAAATGGCTATTATTGCCTTGCTGTCTGATTCCTGTACTCGTGTTGAAATATATTACATCTGCATTGCTCCTTCTGTAGTTATTTTCTGTGTTCTAGACGATTCAATCATATAATGTATGTTTGTGTGCTAAGTATAGGTCTAAAGCTTTACACGGTGCTAGATTGTGCGTCTACATTTACGATAGTCTGGTACTTGAAAGCAGTGGAGTACGGCAGCAATTGAAATTCTACGGACTCTGTTCTCTATCGTCGCGTCTAGTTAGAAGAAGTTTACAGCTGCTTTCTAGACCAACTCATAAACACAGCCATATTTCCGAAGGAAATCGCTGCAGTAGTTCTGGAGGCAAGATGTTCTTGTCTTGTCAATTCTGACATACACTGAACAGAAATGTGGTAAAACAGTAGCCACGCTGAAGAAAACGCTGGTAGCTAAAGATTGCTGGCTGACTGTGGCCTTCAACATTGCAGGAAGAAGTCAGAACTTCATGACATATTGTATTTACTCTGAAGTCATATTTCCTACTCTTAGACTGTCAGATCCACACACGTTCCATTGCCGTTTAACAGTGATATAGATTATTTGAATGCTGAATGCTAATGTACATTGGCTTGGTATATATTTGTTTTTTAGAAAACATTAAGTGATATCCGGTTAGGTACGTGTATTTAAAATACGTTAGCATACCTACAGTCTCTTCAAACGGTTTTTGCTCAAACCACAATATTTACGTTTGGCCAATGTTTGGGTGTACGTGTTCGTGGCTGTATGTACCGTGCTGTTCTTCATCAGATACGGATCTTTAAATAGAGGTGGTTTATCAACCCTACCTTCCAAGAATTCTAAGGTACTCGGACTTCTGACATGGCATTTCAATGACAAATATATGAATCTTACTACAATGATCATATCATCTATTCATAGCATTCAGTCACAAAATTACTAATAAGGAGACGGTATTTTTGGATCATAAATTACACTATAGAGCTAATGTAATTGCCAAATGGTTTCGTACTTATTGCCTGACAAAAGAAGTATAGTAGTTTATGATTATCACCAGCGGCAAGACATAAAATGTGTGTCACACAGCTACTTAACTCTCCTTTTTCTAATGGAAACAGAACATGCAGAAGCATAACTGTGAATAATTGCTGTTAAAAATAGCTAGACAGTAATACTCGATTAAATTGTATTAAGGACCGTCATGGACTCAGGTGCAAAAGTTAATTTGTGATAAAACAAATTATGAAAAAAATCTCTTACGTCACATAGGAAAAAAACACAATAAGATGATTTCCTATCCGTATAGCAGTATTTCTATCAGCTGGTTTCTTATTTTCTATCAATCAAAACACAGCAGTAGACGGTGTAAAACTGTAAATATGTACAGATTTTGCTGATTACTACACAAAATCCAGTAAAATAGTAATAAAAAAAATCGAACGTGGTCAAAAATCAAGACATATTGTATATTATATCGTTAGAAATAAAAATATGATTCCCCTTCCATTATACATGCATGTCATGTATGGTTAGAAAAAAACAAATACATAAAGTGGTACGGCCAAACTATCGATATTACCTAGTACAGTACAAGTACATGTACATACAACAACAAAATGTAATGTTTTAGTAGGAATAACACTATAAGCAATTACTGCAAACTTTCATCACAATCATGATTAATCGCAGTACGATTTTTTTCTGAACTAGTAAAAGATGAAAGATCTACGCCAAGCAATGTTCAGTTTTGTTGTGCAAAACTATAGCGTAGGTAACCTCTAAGCTTCCCAAAAATATTCTGGTTTCTATGAGTATACATGGGGAAACTGTTTGTGTGTTTACAGCAAAACTGTAGGAATTGGAGAGAAATTCAGGGAGAATTCTCCGTCCTGTTATCTCTGGAATGAGGCGAGTTATTGCTACCGGCTTCTCGTGCAAATTATCGTTTGGCTTTGATAGTGAGCAAAATTGACTATTTATACGCGCTACAGTATATGTTAATGGACAGTGGCATCTATTACAGGAGGGGACCACAGATGCCCCTGCTGATGGGGATCACACTTATTGACGACTTAGTATATGCACAGACCTTTAATCCAGACCCTGTGGTATACATACGATGAACTATGTCAAGCACATCTGGCGCGTCATTCTGTTAGTACATGTATATAACAACAAACTTCAGACAAAAATCTGCCGTTTGCGATTCATCACGGGCAGTGATGTCATAGTCATAGTTAAATAATAAATCTAGCAAAAGGATGTTATAGTGACTTGTATTCATTAGTCAAGACATTGAAGCTGGAAGATATAGGTTTACAGTATACATTACATGGTGCCAATCCAGCAGCCACATTTGCAGGGACCACTCACGCATTCATTGACTAAGATACACATGAGCATACCGGTTTTATAAAGGACAATTTAGCTCCTGATTATAATATAGGGTCAGTTTTATATAAACGGTATATATTGATGCTTGCTTATTAATATTTACATTTTTTTAAATCTATCATATACATTGCTAGACTTTGTTCTTCTGCATTAATGATTCTTCATCTGTGCTTGTGGTCGAACTTCATTTAATAATGGTTCTTGCACACCCAACCGTGCGTTAGAATTTGAGATACGTTTAGTGTAACTTCACTTGTTCAATTAAAAGTTTAAAAGGTTTTGTCAGTGATCCAGGTTAATCAAAGTCATGTTATGAAGGCAATGCAGCTTTACTGTGATAGCTTTCATATCACATGGCATGTACATTTCCTTTAAAATGATTAATACTAAGCGAATCTGACATGTCCAAATTATGATATTGATTTTGGTAAATCGTATGTGAATATTTAGTCCATTCAAGTTATTCGAGCTGAATGGAAACCGTTTGATTTATACAAAAGAAAAAAAGGCGACCTATGACGTTAGATTTAATGAATGATAATGTTTCTTTCATATCTCATTTCTTTATAACAAGGGCAGCCATAAACTTGAAAGCATACAAGTTTAACCGCGCTCGAACTAAAACCACTAGTACACGTGGGAAATGCATTAAAGATATTTATAACTAAATATATTGACATGAAAAACTTTTAACTTTTTATCATTTTATTTAAAATAAATACCTAAATACTTTCAACCATTTCAGAGTGTGTGTTATAATGAAAGAGTAGTAAACACATGTCATTTGTATAGTCTCTGGTGTCACAATACTAAGGCCAATTCATGTCAAGTTTGCGTTTCTGTTTTGGACTTGTTCCCATGTGTCAATCAACCTATATTTCCACAGGCCAGCAGTGGGGTATTTAGCTGTGCGGTATTTTTGGATGTGGTGCGTAGACTTTGATTATTAGTCTTTGTACAAGGCGTGTTAAAATGGACGAGCTACTGTCTATTGGTACATACATCATCCATCTTGTCTAACCGATCCCTAATCAACATTACAAGATCACGGTGCGCATAAATATAAGCAAACTGGCATACAAAAGATCACCTCTCTAATACGATCATGCCATAGCGTGATCTTCGTATTAGACTTCTTATTTACTGTAGGCCTATCGTGTGCCTAGATCTTGTCAACTAAACGACTATGACCATGTTTCATTGAATGCAATCTCAATGTTTTTATTTTGAACCATTTCTGACTAGCTTTTTGTGAAATTATTTCATTTTGCAAAGCTCCTGCTTTCTTACACATGCCACCCTCTCCATTATAGTTCTACGGCCATTTAGATGTCACTATTCATAAGCAAAACACAAAAGTTAATGGGCAATGTATAAAATAGATTTTTTTCAATACTCTCTAACATTGAATGCTATCTTCATATACTATATATTGTTCCTTATCATTAGTGGTAAGACGTTTGTTGCAGTCACCATCTTATCACCATAAGGCAGTTCTTTATCTATACAGACGACCAAAGATAACAGACAAAAACGCATTTTTTGGCATGTCTAGTATAAGATTGACACGCTTAAAAAAGATGGTGGGGATTAAAGACATCCACGTATACATTGACAGCCAGCTATCGGAAAGAGAGATAACCGCAAGTGACGCTGGCATTTCCTACTTAGAATAAAATACGTCATTTGTGTGGTAATAGACGGGACGGACCCAAACACATTTCATCATTGTCATTTAGTCGAAAGAACCCGTCGTCAGGCACAAAAGACAGGCATTTTATGAATCCACATAGTGCATTTTAAAAGCTTATAAAATGTGGCCTTGGATACAGATTATGCTGGCTGGCTTCTAAGAATTCTCTTTTCAGTAGTTTTGACACTGTGCTACGTCAGAATTTACTATGTCATTATTACATTATAACTAACTATCATCGCGATTTTTGTGAACCATAAGTCATTGCGCACGACTCATGCGCAATTGGTGTTTACACAGAAGAAGCGGTGCCATCAACGATTAACCTCAACACGTTTTACAGCCAGATTGAAGGTCAAACCCATGGCCACGATTACTAAGATTTCAACCACACTTACAAGTCAACTTTTTTTCTTTTCATATATTTTTTCTGGTAGATTTTCCCCTTTTCTTTTCTTAAAAAAACAAACAAAACAAACTTTCTCCTTTTAGACTCGCACGCGCGCGTGCAGTTGTGCAAACATGAACTAGAAAAATGAGACATAATCTATTACGCAAAATCTACCTACGATATTAAACAAATAATACTAGAATGAATATTCTTGAAAACGGTTTAAACTGAGTTATCAATCAACCGCCATCGATTAGAACATTTAATACACAACAGCGGCCCAAATCTTCAAATCTAAAAAAAGTTTTTAGTGCGCAAGCGCGCGCAGATTTTTGACAAGATCTTATTACGAAAATAATGGGTCTAAAGAAAACAACATTTTTGGCTTGCCGTAGAATAGTGACACAGCTTGCGTATATTATCAAGCATAAATAGCACCTAATCTTAATCTTAACTTGCATCAATCTTTTAGAAACCGTCATTGTCTACTATGTTGAGTGAACTGTATTTATGTGATCAATATTTTACGGTTGAACATGGCAGTTTGAATTCTGAAATTTCTATGAAACGTAATATATCGTTCTTATAACCACATGCATGTGTGTGTATGAAACTGTATACTTTCAAACAGGGCACACAACCATTATACCGTCATTTTAATGGAGCCTGCACACGTGCAGACTAAACATATCTAAAAATACAGAACGACAATATTTAAGGATTCAATATTTTTATATATTTGCCTAGACTGTTTTTATGTTATAAATTGTTCTGATGAAAAGGCTCACACAGCATTAGTGGACAATGCCTTAAGTGGCTTTCATTTGGTACTTCTACAAACCATACAAACAAAAACTGAAAATCCCCTCTTTACACAAAGTGAGTGAGTGTTCCTTCGTACTACAGAACAAACCAATTATTTCAGTATGTTTGTTTCATGATAAATACATGTGTATTGATGTTAAATTGACTTCACAGAATGAATACCCACAAACCCGCTCGTCAATATAGTACTAAGCACAAAATCTTCTTTCAGCCTGTCACTCTTTGTTATACTATAAGTATTCAGAAATTGTGAATTCGTTTCTTTGTCAACACAAATAATGACTGACCCGTTTGTCCTTCTTCAAAATCAGCACATTCAATATGAACACTCAGAATTCAATTAAATCCACGGCAAAAGAGTATAAGTGGCATTCTATTATGGAATATTACAAATTGATGATGTGAAGAATCGTTTTGAGCGTTTAAATAGAAGAATGCCGAGCCTCTGGAAGAACTGTAATAGCCACCGCTGGCAGGTTTATATTTCTCCCAATCAAATTATGGCCAAGCACTTGTGAATATAAATACATAAACGTCTGTGTTGCGAATGTGGAGTGCATGTTTTGAAGATGGCTACTTTACAGCATGTCTCTGGTCTGGACAAATACGTTTATCATCGGACCACAAACATCAAATGTTTAGTTTTATCAGTTCCTATTTTGATGAGGCTCTTCCGTCATGTCATGTTTGAAATATGTCACCGCGTGCTTGTAGTTCATCATTATAAAAACGCATTTTGTTGACGCGCACGTTCTTGGAAGTGAACTCGATTTGTTGGCGTTCTTCCGTAAACATTTTTTCTTTCCTTCTTTCTTTCTCTGGACGAAATATAATATATGACGTTAGTGTAAACATTTATCATTAGACAATAGTAATCGACTGAAGCTATCGATGTTATGATGTACGAGCATATAAGAAAAAAAAACATATGTGAAGTTATTGAAGACAAAATAGCGTAATTACAGTCTCAAATGTCCACTGAATATGTATGACATGGGCTTTTGTGGCGAATAAATGTAATTAATCAGATTACATTATTAACTATGTTTATTTTTTGCCCAATATAAATCATGTGTATTTTAAGCTACGTACGTTTTATACTATGGCCCACACTATCACGTCCATACATATATATCTCTTTCCCATAGCATAGACAACCTGCAATTTCATTAATATACAATATAATATGACAACTACATCAGCCACTTTGAAATAAAAGTCGCCGTTAATTTATATTAAGACTTGCAGAAACAATAAGTTGGGTGTCATTTGCTTTGTAGTAAAACAAGTAGCAAAAAAGGTAGCAAAAAAATCCCTGGCAATTTGTCATAGCAGCATATAACAAAACTGCGTGTTTCACCAACAGTTCGCGCTGTGCAGTCGGTCTGACGACTATGGGGGCGCCACCGTGACGTGTGATGGATTGACGTTTACGTTGCCACGTGACGGCTTCGGCCAGACGACTTCATGCAGCGACCAAAAAACACTCATTAACTTCCACTGTCACTGCCGCAGCTACACTCGGGCGGCAGTTATGTACAGTATATTAGCATGATTGCAACACCAAATCGGCGACTAATAAGCTGACAATGTCAATCTAGTGGTGTCATTCCTCCCATCGGTGGTGCTATTTTGTTTATTATGTGTGTTGTTTATGTACGTATGTTTACTACGATTACAATGAAGCAACGTTAAGGGGGAAAGTGGGTTTACAGTTTGTGATGGAAGAAAGGGGGATGTGTAAAAATACCTGTTCATTTGCTTCTATATATTTCTTTTATATGTTAGCTTAGGTGTGCAGTGTTTATGTTGAAGTCATGTTTACTTTTGTACCTATGAGGCTGTAAGAATGTGGTTTCAGTCAATCCGACTATTCACTTTTTACGCAAGAAATGCAAATACTATTAAGTGCAAAGCTAACATTTTCTTTACAGTATAATTACTCTATGTATTATATTTCAACAAAGGTCTCAATTGCTGTGACTTCTCTTCATATCACATTCTACACTTGGTTCGGTGTCCTCATATGTGCAATTGATAGCCAACAAAATCAAACACATTGCACCAATAAACGTCATTATAACTAACTGTACAAATGCTTTATTGGCACAAATTGTTGCTTTAGGATACTATAACGCTATCGTTATAACTTTCACTGTGTATCTTAATATAAATCAAAAGTCCAAGCCAACCAGCATAGGGTCACACGTTTTGATACTAACTCCCACCCATCTGGAATCAAATCATTATCATAATATGCCTACGTTTAAAAAAAAAGCGTTGAACACATTGAACATAGCTATTGGCTACCGTTTATCTTCTTATTAAAATAAATGAGAAGTTTGATCACGAAGCCAAACGAAAAATGGTTTGAAGAGATGTAGTCTGCTGAAAAACAATAATAATCATTGACTGTTGTCAGTGGTTCGAGCCATTGAAAGAAGCACAAGTGAAGCAGCAGCCGGGGGCTGTTCAACTGCAGCAGCCAATGTCTGCAAGCAATGTTCTCATTTCTACTAGTTTTCAACTATTTTCATATGAAGCTGGTAATTATCACTTGTACATCACCAAACACAAAATATTTTGCCTTTATGTCTTAATATGTTGGCTATTTTGTGTCACTTTAAGGGCTGGATCCTTAAAATAGCTTAGCTCTCTACGTACCAACTTATTCAGTGTTAGCTCGGTGGGTTTTTTTTAAACTCTTGCCTGCTAACTTATGAAAATGTCATCGTTTAACAAGCATAGATTACATCATATTTGTAAAGAATTTCCACATCAATGAGGCATCAAGTCAAATAATATCAAGTTCATACCTTTCCTTACACCATTTAAGCAATATTGCATGATCTGTTGTATTGTGAATTAAATTTGAAAGAATGGGGACGTCAGACTTTAAGAGATAGTGCATTTAAGAGATAACCTTGTCTGTGCATTCATGAAAAGTCTGCTCTTGGTCAGTATTCAGTGCATTTATTTATGACAATTTAATAGCAGGGTAATAAAAATCCAAACTATTCACTTTTGCACGCTTCCTCAAGAGTTATTGTAAACATAAGTCTGTGTGTGTTCTGTTTAAAACATCAGCAGGTCAAAATGTTCGTGGAAACTAGGTTTTGGGCCATCAAGATCTGGGAGAATATCTTCTTTACAATGTTGGCAATAGTTCCCCCCCCCCCCCTCAAATTCTCACCACATGGCTAAAACAAAAGGGTTTTAATGGAACATAGCGTATATTTTCTGTCTTCTAGGTGCTGTTCATGGAACACGGAAATGTATTTGTAATAATGATCCAGTGAAAATATAAACCATTACTGCATGTCTACCGATTCATGTGGTCGGTGCCCAACAACAGTATGTTGTGAAAGTTGTGAATCAAGGACAAACATATTATACCACCAAGAGAGAAATTTCTAGGTTGGTAATGTAATGGTTTTACGTGATTTCCACAATGCCTTGGTGAGTATTATATTGGGTAGGTGTTGCATGAAGTGCAATCTCAACTAAATCAGCCATCGATCATGGGAGACAGCTTTTTACAACAAAATCAAGTCCAACTGTATAGATAACATTTTGTTTTGTATGGTTGTTTTTTTTTAAATGGTGTTTATGTTATGTATGTCCAAACTATTTTTTTCCATTTTAATGCACAGGTGATGTTCTTGGAAATCTGTTAAGACAACCATTAAATATATTTATCTGGTACATGCGCAAAATGTACCAACTTTTTAAGAACACAAATAGGGGTATTAAAATAATGATATCAGTTATCTCTTTTCTGACGATTTATGTATTACAAGAACCATGCTTTTGATTGGTTTTCTTGTTTTTGTTTGTTTGTTGTTACTTGTACTTTCGTTATCTTGAAAGAAGTTGCTATAATGGGTTTCTAGACGTGATCACTACCAGATACTTACAGTGACTAAGAAATTGACATAACAGTCTCGTCTTATGCTCAACTGGGTGAAGGAACTTGCACATTATTATCGAATGAGCGTGCAGTATTTTTACATATATCATAATGTCATTACCAGAAATCAAACAGAGATAATTACTGAAACTTTTGACAGTTCTAAATAGTGGGACGGTCATCAGAAATTGCCTGCAAGGTCATACCTGTACTGAACACATGGTCGTTTACCATCTTTAAATAACCATTATAAACTCTATAACGGGCTAAAAGTACCCAAAATGTGATCGTCTCTTGTAAAAATCAAACATATATGAATATGTGCAAGGTAAAACGCATGCTCCCTATGTTTTCCTTCTTACTTTGTGCTACCCAGATTCAGATTTAGGTGTAGTATTACCACAGGGACCTATCTCATAGTATATGGGAATTCTATCTTGTTGTTATTATGATTCCGATTAATAAAGAGTCAATAAAGCTCTGGTGCACTGGTCTTACATTAACCTGCCATAGAATATAGCCTACACGCTCAGTGTGAACTCGAGCTTTGAGGGGGCTTTATGTTATTAGCTGTTCGTCGTAAACTCAAACTGTGTTATATTCACAGTCCACATATCGTTTGATCATTGAGCTAGAAAACTATTGAATCAAGCTAGCGGCTGGTATCAAATTGACTGCCAAGCAGAAACAAACAAGCGATTACAGACCTATAATGTAAAAGTGAGCTAGAAGGTATAGTTTGAAAGTATAATCTTTTAGCCGACGGGGGTTGTGTAAAAGTGAAAAAACAAGTTCATGATCATCTGGTCCCACCACCATGCACCACGCGCTCGCCGAGGCACCTACCTTCCACACACTCGATCTCGGAGCAGTCGCACTTGGCCTGGCTGTCGGTGCTCACGCAGACGCAGCCCTCCTTGCACGGGTTGTCGATGTCGCACGCCTCCATGGGCAGCAGGTTGACGCCCACGCCGTCCAGCATGGCGGCGCGGGTCGTCTGGCACGAGCAGTTCGAGTACATCACGTTGCGGATGGAGCCCTTGAAGCGCGTGCGGAACAGTACCGACGGCAGCGCGAGCGAGTGCAGGTTGCGGCGCAGCTCGGAGGGCAGCCCGCCCAGGTAGACGTGGCTGTTGTTCGTCTGCGTGCCGAAGTGGAAGTCCGAGCCGAACGAGAAGCGCGATGCGGACTCGGCGTCCACCACCAGCGTGGTCTCCATGCGGTTGCGGCGGATCTCGACGCGGTGCCACGCGCCGTCATTGACGTTGCGGCCCACCTCGACGTGCACGTGGCCGTCCTTGCCGTCCACGATGTTGAGCACGCACACCACGCGCCCGTTGACGTGCATCACCTCGAAGAAGTCGTAGCGCCCGCCGTCGTCCACGTACATCATCAGCCCTTCCGGCTTCTGCGTTGTCTTGAACTCGAAGCTGAGCGACGCGTTGATGCACGCGTTCCACTTGGGGAAGCGGGCGTACGACATTTCCGTGCCTTGCAAGTAGAAGGCCGAGGCGTAGTGGGGGACTAGCGTCATCCACACGGAGAGGAGGGCGAGTAAGGGAAGGCTGCTCGAGAGGAGGCAGTGCCTCCCCTCTTTGCCGCCTGCCATGCTGACAAATCCTGTGGCAGGACGACCCACTTCGCAATACTGATCTGTATCCTAAGTATATCCCAGTGTTGAAGTGATCACTATCCAAATATTATGCCTGCCCAACAAGACCTGCGTTACCTTACGGTACTACTTCTAAACATGCTCTGGACATAGTAGGCTTTTGGAATGTTAGTTTATGGTGTTGCTGACAATTGAATGTCGTCGGGCCAGTGAAGCCTAACAGTCAGTCTGTTGCCGCTTACAGCTAGACTAGCTTCAGTAGCCAAAACACAAACCACACCACATGGTAAGTTATTATCACGTTATACTTGTTATACTCCACAAAATTGAGGTAATTTTCAGACAATATCGCGGGGAATTTCACAAATTATGCACACACGCGGATTTCTACTCCATTTGAACGAATCTCCGTCACATTTAAATGATAATATGGTGGCTCGAATATCACTGAATCACCGTTTTCCTATATCCCTGCTATACTCCCACACTCTTTTATCATGCGTTCAAACAATCGCACATTGACTAACGCTGCAACAGTGATTATTATAGTGTCAGTGCGTATAGTGCATATAACGTTTTGATCATGTTAAGATTCTTCAAATATGTACTTGAAATAGTCTTCAACGCGCATAACATTCTGCAGTTGCGTTTTGTCGTTACATAAAAGATTGCCACCGCGAATCACTAAACGCACTCCAAAACCTGTCACACAGAATTAGCTTCTGTCGTGTGCTGTCAGCCAACTAGCTTATTCTTATACAATTTGAAATACCCTGAATTTAAACTAAAACAGTTATGTTGATACTTATCCATAGAAGTCGTATTCCAGCACACTACGCGTTTTAGGTAACCAAAATCGCTTATAAAACACAGCGATGTTCAATTTACAAAATTTAAACTACACGAACATTTGAGTACGTTTTCTGGCTATCACTTGAAACTAGCGTCTGCAATAAGAAAGAAAAAACGCTTGACACGTACTTTTCCTTATCACTAAACCATTAAATAATCCATCCTCCATTGGTAATTACACATATCCAAAAGTTAGGAAGTCTCTACGACCTCTCTGAATACTCTAGCACAAAGTTGGTCGCTAAAAATAGTGCCGTTCAGTTCTCGGCTGCTGCCGGGAAACGTCCGTATTACCGCAGCAGCAATATGAACTCGACTCAGGAGAAGTCTGTGTATTTCCCGACCTGTTGTGTACACCAGAGAGAGGAAGCCGAGAGTACGGCAAGACTAGGTGCCCAAACCTCTTTCTACTTTTTTTCTTTCTAGGGATGAGTAACACTTTGTCAGGTCTACTGGGAGAGATACCACAGCATTTTGGCACCAAATATTTTAAAGTTAATGAAAGTTTACAGCTGGCTTTTCAAAGTATCTTGGTGTCTTTGTATCCAGAGGAAGTTGATTATATTATTCGATACGTGGATGGGTAGTATTCTGTGCACCTATACTTCCACATTCCTCAACATTGCAAACAAAACAAACAAACATATTTACATACTACTTAATTTCTATTGTTTTTTGTATAATAAAAGCGGAGATAAAAATGCAAGGCCTATCGCTAAAGTAGAAACTACTAGTATATATCATAAGTAACAATATGCTTTCAACACAAGATACATAACAAGATTCGTTATTAGCTTTGGTGATATTTTTAGGTCCGTTTATCTAAAATTTATATGACTAGTGTCATCTTGACAAAGTTAAAGTATGGAAGACATGTGCGTATTCAACTTGCTGCAGGTTCCGGCTGCATTTCATTTTATAGCACTCTAAACAGAAGTATAACTGTCTATTCAAGTGTATTCCAACAAAGACAAAAACACACCTTTTATGAAATGGCATATTACCGTTATGGAGACATGGCGCAATACCATATAGTCTAGGTTCCCTGGTCTCGGGTGTGTACATTTTATAGTTCAAACACGTTCAGATATACACCACACGCGGCTGTATTATATTTTGTTTCCTGTGAAATCAGGTTCCATATATGACAGATCAACGTGTTGAACGTCTGTGAGTAATGAAGTGATTTAGAAATCAAGTGTGATGGAAAATAATGTACATGCATTTTCCTGTTCAGTGGATATGGTGGCGGGCACCAATATTATTTCATTTTTCTCATTTTTTTTTGCTTTTGGTTTAATGGAAACCCATAGATGAATAGAATTCTTGTATTTCTGATTTAATATTTATTCAAAGTATGGTTTCGGTACATAAAAAATAAGTATTGAATTGGTCACATTTAAAACCCTTATTACAGGTGATATGTGTCTACTAAAACTATTCATATATCATTATATATGTATGTGGCAGCCCCTTAACGAGTTCAATAGAACAGTAGAGCCATTAACCCCAATCATCACCAATGTAATAATGGTGTTTCCATGTCCCAGTGTCTGGTGTCGGTTGATGTATCGTTTGGCGGAGGCCGTGTGGAGCCTGGAGACCCAAGACAGAGCATTCCTCGCATTCGTTCATCTTGCAACAAGCACCTCAAATAACACCTCACCCTGGGAGGCAATGCAGTGACAAATTGCTTATACCCGTATACCAGCCAATTATAACTTTTAATTAGAATTTGTACTGGCAAAAGAATATAACGACTATTTTTCTATAGCGACGCGCTAAAGAACGTGCCCCACTTTGCTATTTCGGAATCGGGCGTACCGGTATACATCTAGTGCATACAAAAGTTCAATCTATTCAATGATGGTATTGGGATTGTCACATTCATCAACTGTATCAATTGCTGTAATGATGCTCATCCCGTGTCAACAGTTACGTATGATGCTAGCTGTACGCATACTTACACGGGACGCTATCAAATGTTCACTGTCAATCTAACCATCTGGCTGCCGTCGATTGGTCTCATGTCTTCCCTAGAAGCGCGCAAAACGCCTACGCCGCGGCTAAAAATAGTTCGGTCATGCCTCGTCTCAAACTCAGTTAATGAGTAACGTAACGACTCATCAAAACTCAGTGGTTGATTCACCTGTACACCAGACAAGCCATGTCTTCTTTATTGGATTACTAATAGATTAGCTAGAGCGAACAACTCGCTATGTTTATGTTAAACTAGATAGATGAGATTCGCAATATTAAAAAAGATCATGTGAGAAAAGCAGAAGCACAACATAATTTCTTATAGTTTTCTTCACTTATTTTGGGGGCTGTAAGCGTAACAAGATTTCTTTTCTGTTAAACAGATGTTATAATGGTAGAACTTGTACTATTACAAAATTTACACCGGTGTTTTCATAGGTATTTTAGTTTCAATATAGCAAATGCGTGAAATGAAGGGGTTGGTGATCGTAGAGTAACTCTATTTTCTCGTAATTGGTAGTAATATACACATTTGAGATTGGTTCTCAAAACCACGGGAGAGTTATTACATCAGAATGACTACGAATTTAGAACCAGCTGCCGAATGAGGGCAGACTAGTCTAGGTTGTGGAGGTTTCGCGGTTGTTATGACTAAGCGGTGTACCTCATATATGCGTAAACTTTCTAGTATAGTTGACCGTCGATGTGTATGATTCGGCGACAGTTCAACGAAACCATCCAAGTAACGCTTGGAAACAAAAATTCGGCATGAATCACCCCATTTGGTACGTTTTCTTTCATGCATTATAATGTCACAGCTAATAACAGGCGGGATAGCATATGATGGGACATTTCTACCCCCATGTCCCCGCAAAGACTAAAATTATTGGTAGCTGGCCACACGGAGTGTCAACTGTAAGAAAAAAACACCGGGGAAAATGTATGTGCTGTTTGTTTTTGTTGTTTTTTTTTTTTTTTTTTTTGTGTTTGTGTGTGTTTGTGTGTGTGTGTGTGTGTGTGTGTGTGTGTGTGTGTGTGTGTGTGTGTGTGTGTGTGTGTGTGTGTGTGTGTGTGTGTGTGTGTGTGTGTGTGTGTGTGTGTGTGTGTGTGTGTGTGTGTGTGTGTATGTGTGTGCGTATGTGTGTGCGTTGGGCGCGTATGTTTTTTTTTTGTTTTTTTTTGTTTTTGTTTTTTTTTGGGGGGGGCGGGGGAGGGGGCATGAAAAAAATATATTATTTCTTAACCTACGCGGTTATAAACGATTGCGCAATCGTTAGTACGAAATCACTGGCGACTATTCAAAGGCGCAGTTTGAAAAGACGTTGACACTCGTGAATATACTGGTAGACGGCGTGTTTTGTTTTTGTGTGATTCATTGCATTTGCACCCGTGGATACAGACATATTAAACCAACGCCGACAAATTATAATCAACTTAGATAAATTGTAAGAAAAATACCGACACAGGTGCATGTAAAGTTAAAAATCTTGGGGTCCGCAATGTGTTTTGCAAGCGTTTGAGATACTTCCGAAAACTCGTTCCCCGGATTTAGCTATTGTTAAGTTCCAGGGAACCGTACTCAAACTAATCATCCGCAATATCGTTTGAACGAAATTCAACCGGCAAATAACTATAACACATATTGCACATTCATGATCATAACAATATGATTTCCAGATATTTTTATAGTAAAATGCTCACTCGAAGAATTATAAGCATTTAAGAATTTTAAGGCAATAACGTATTGTATCTGTTCGTTTTAAAATGTGTTTGTCCTAAAGATGCGTCAAAGATATTTTAACCAATGCAAAAAATCAAACTACCACACAACACAAATTATGATAAAAAGGATAGGCATGTGCATATTAACAAAATACTTAGCTTATCGTGTTATCTAACTTTCTGTGGGTTTTTCGGGGGCGGGGGGAGTATGTGGAAGGGGGCGTCATAAGGGAAAATGCCGTGTATCTAACAAATATTTTGAACTTAAAAGTAAAGAAGTATTATGTAGATCTATGTCATCCAAAAAGGAACGTTCGTACCACAGGTTCATGTAACATGGAAGTACAGAATTAAATTGATTAAATTTATTCTCTACATTTTATCAAAGGACTGCATTTCACGACTATGATATTATTATTATTCATTATGTATGGAAATACACATTTTGGGTGGGTTATCAGGACAGTCATAAGGAGCCATTATGGGCAATCATGCAAACGATATTTCACGAGATCCAGACTAAAGTTCACTACAGGATGTTGACACTGGTGCTAAATGCATAATAATCCGGGGATGAAATTAGTTTTGCAACCTGTCAGATTGATGTTGTCCTAGTAAAATAACTATATGAAAATGGATTATACGGAGAAGATTATTGATACTTTATATAACTTGAAAAGATGGATATCAAGTAAAATAGTTCACAATGACAATATGTGCGAACGGCTGTGTTACCTATGCGTGTTTTTTACGCCTTGTTTTATAATTACTCCCATATTTGTATTGCTAGTGAGTGCAGTGGTCATTGGTTTGGGCGTTTGGTACATATGGCTGTCTATTTGTTGGTTTGTTAGATATATATACGAGTTTGGGTTCATCACATTTCTTGTATACTGTCTCTTCAATTTTGCCGAGTAAGTAGCTACTACCGTATCATTCCGAATACAAGTACTATTCTAGTTACATGTGTGAATATTTGATTACGCCCACAACTTTGGTGGTCATCTATAACTTTTGAATATATGGCCCATTGACACAAAGTGTTTAGTAATATAAGTTTCTGTGCTTTCAGTTTCATTCAATACACCCTAAGCTTCACAATATCTGCAGTTCTTCTGATTTATGTGGTCGTAGGATCAGCGATGTTTAAGTACATCAAGGGAACACCGCCTGATTGGCAAGTGTTTCTTGATGATCCCCCAACTGGTGGCAAACCACCGATTGCCAAAAAACTAAGAAAGAAATGGGAAGAATTACATGAACCATGTAGTCATCCATTCGAGGTAGGCCCTAAGATTTTTTTTACCTAAATGTTTCCTTACAAATTCTCAAGGGTCCATAGGTAGATGGACATGGGGATGTGGGGTGGAGCTATATATATTTTTTTTTACTATGCAAACACCATTCTTAGTCATATAATCGTATACATTATTTGTGTATGGATGGTGTTTGTATAGTAAATGTAGTATTTATACCCCCACCCCAATCTAACAATGGTGAGGCCAATATATGGATGGATAAAATATAATCTATATGCATGGAAAGGTGCTGTTTTGAAGCCTTTTCTTGTATTTCTGTTATCATCGTAAGTACTTGCAATCTCTATTGAAATATTAAAGTACGCAAATGTCTATGAGCCATCTGTAGCAAAGAGAGTGAATTAGGATAATCAGGTTATGAATATTCACGGTATCCAGAAAACTGAAGAGAGGTACCAATTAGTGGTTGAATTGTAAATTTGTCGAAGCTTTCATTTGGAAAATTATTTATTCAGAGTGCATGAATTCATATTTATAATTTAGGTTGAAGGTGATGCAGATCCAGCACCATCCACACATCCAGCATTTCGACCACATCCACCGCCAAGAATTGTGGATTTTAGTTGTCATGCCATACCCGAGGAAGAATCATTAGCGACATGTAAGCAACTCTTATTTTTATTCACCAACTAATCTTTTTATGATTAGATTGTTAAACTTTATTTCATTTCCCTGAACTGTTTTGTTTATTGATTTAATAATTTGTGATAGACTATGTCTGAAATAAAGAATAGTAATAAAAAAAATGAAAGGAACTTTGATGTTTGCATAGGATTTTGTTGAATTTCAATGTTTGCATGGGATTTTGATAAAAAGATGGACCCATAATAATGGGTAATGTATTCGATCTTAGAGATGTTGCAATATCTATTCTCAACATTTACATTTTGTTTATTAGGCTTCCATTATTTCAAATTTTAGATCATGTAAATTTTCCAAAAAATGTCGCGAACAATACAACTCTAATTCTGCTTGAACAATTCATCATGTATACGGAAATTCAAGAAAAAGTAACTTTGAAGAGAAAAACAATGAAAACTGAAAAACAAAAAAGCATAGATCCTCCTATGTTAGTACCTGTGATAGACTCCTACAGAACAAAACTTGGACCAAATGGCATCAAAATTCTTTCAACGGTGACAGGTATGAATCCTTTTATTCAATTTATGGTTATTAATGTTATTTAGTAAGCTATTATTATAATATGTACACGTACATGTAGATTAATTGCAATCAAAATGTATTGTTTTGGGACATTTTCATATTTGTATAGTTCATAAATCTCTTAAAAGAAAACGTCTACTGATACCGAAGATATAGCACGAAATGAAACAGAAGCTTTTGCAATTCCTGCTGTATTTTTGTTGTACCCCTTGCTTAAATGCATGGGCCCCAGCGTCATGGGAGGGGTATGTATACTACTTATTCACAAGCTCTAATATGCTGACAGCAAGTTCATGGAGTAACATTTTCTATCATAACTAAAAAATGATAATGAATATCAAAATAAAAATTTTATGAATGATACTCTATTTTTGTGCCACATATACATTGTAATTTTTATTATTCTGATTGGTTTTCATAATTGTGATCACTTACATGAAAATGGCATTTTTTCAGTCACTGTGAGAGACAGTCAACAGTGGCATAGCTATTGTAACAACGCAGTGCGTACACATTGATTTATTGATTTTCTACCCTAAAATGATACATGGTTTGCGTAATACTGCATTCACGATCACTGGCATGGAAAATTTTAAGTTATCTGTAGACCATTTTGATACACCTTAACACAGTTTCAATAAACAGCCTTGAGTAAAAAGCTTTGAGTCATACGTGTGTACGTTTGCAGTCACAAAGCATATAATGGAGGATGCGGGGGCCACTTGCTTTCTGATACAGATAAATTTCAGTGTGTCCCATGTTAATGAAGGGAAAATTGTCGTATTTTGACACAATATTAATTATTAATGTGCTTAAAGTCTATCAATTGTCCTTTTTATGAACAAGAACTAATTATATATACGCTTGTCCACAACATCGTGGATGGAGATGAGATTTTAATAGATAGTAAAGAATTACAAGCACTTTAGTTTGACCATGTTGTTGCATAATTTTCCACAGTCACCACAGTCAAATTCAGCTTTTATAACCCGTAAAATTAATCAGTATATACAATGATATGTATGGATGGAACACATATTACCACTCATTGATCAATACTAATAATACAAGTATAGGACAGATAGTAACTGACAAAACAGCCAAAACGTCGCCAAAAGACTATGTTTGTGGTGGTTGTTTTCCTTATACAATGTAGTAAACTATATAGATCTACCAATAGCAAACTATATAGATCTTTTTGTCAACAGATTTCCCAAAATGCAAACTTTTTTGCTCCAAGTTTAAAACATTTTCTGGCGGGGAATCCCCCCACCCCCCCACCCCCAGTGAACATTATAAAATGTTCAAAATATCTGACTGTCTCTCAAAGAGACTAAGACAATGCCATTTTAATGTAAGTGTTCACTATTTTGTAAACCATTCAGAATAACAAAAATTGCAATGTAGATGTGACAAAAAATAGCGTTTCATTCCTATAATCTTTATTTTAATATTCTTTACCATTTTTTAGTTATCATTACCATTTTTTAGTTATGATAGAAAATGTTACTCGATAAACTTGCTGTCAGCACATTATACCATACTATTATATAGAATAGTAACAACAGGCACAAAGACCAGGGGGCATCTGTTTTAGGCTTGATTTATGCTCTAGTATATACTTTATTGCTTCACATCATTGAAATAAGCTGACACAGTCCTATGCCAGGGTATGAAATAGAGCCTACCCAGCGGCCCAGTGCCGGCGGATTTTGGCCCGGGCCAGCTGATTTCTAAAGTTCACGGCCCAGTGGGTAGGCTATTTTTAGGTAGTTCTCAATATTAACGTAATTAAGGGCCGTACACTTTTTGTCTGGGCCGGCTACATTTTGCCGTTTTGCCGGCCCTGTGTTCCGTGAACAAATTTTGATGAGTTTCATACCCTGCCTATGCAATTACAATTTAGATTTTTTCACAAATATTCCATAGCTTCATTTGCCAATAAATCAAGTTGTTAAATCTCCCCGGACGAAGTCCGAAGGGAGATTTCTAGCTTTAGTGCTTTCCGTCCGTCCGCGTCCACATGCTTAAAAGCTTATAACTTGAACACCATGAGAGCTATTGCTTTGGAAATTAGATATGTTTAGTTTGAGGACAATCGTATGTCTCAAAAATTTTTGTTTGTACTTTGGCCTACTTTTGACGAACTTATGACAAATATATTGTTACCGCACTTTAGGCAGAAGTATTTGGCGATTTGTCGTCAAACTTCATATGTAGCTTGATGTACTACTCTCCAAACCTGATTAGATTTTGGTGTACTTTAGCCTACTTTTGATGAAGTTACGATGTGTTTTAAAAAAAATATTATTACGTAATTGTGTTTATCTGTCTTCTGGGAACAGTTTATGACTTATCTTCACCAAACTTGACACTTGGTATGTCTATATCACTCTCCTCACGTGATTTGATATTGGTGTACTTTGGCCTACTTTTGAACTTACGAGCAAATAAACCTTGTTAACACTCTACAGGGAGAAGTAATTGACCTATGCATATGGTCACAAACTTCATATTTAGCTTCGTTGTACCACTCTCTAGAGCTGATTAGATTTTGGTGTACTTTGGCCTACTTTTGATGAAGTTACGATGTGTTTTTTAAAAACAAATTATTACAATTGTGTTTATCTGTCTTGTGGGAACAGTTTATGACTTATCATTACCAAACTTGACTTTTTTGTATGTCTATATCACTCTCCTCACGTGATTTGATATTGGTGTACTTTGGCCTACTTTTGAACTTACGAGCGTTACATAATAAACCTTGTTACCACTCTACAGGGAGAAGTATTTGACCTATGGTCACCAAACTTCATATCTTTTTTGATTGGCTGGATGAAGATTGGACCTATGTACTTATCACAACAGCAGCTAGTCTAACACTGTGTGCCAGTTTGCTATATATATGTATGATCGGTTTTACAATATCAAAGTACACAAACTAATCCGAATTTTAGATATTTCAAGTCACTGTATTATGAATATGTGGTTTTGGCTGTATAATTTCTTTTGATCTATTGACAACACCAATATAGCATACTAATGATTTGAATCGAAATGTTTCAAAATGGTGGATTCTGTTATGAAAAAGTGCTCAGATCAGGTGTGTATATAAGAAAAAATATACTCCATCGTTTTTCGGCTCTTCGCCAATCAGCATAGAGCATTGAGAGGTGTGTCACATTAGAGTCGTATAATGTTTGTTAAACCATATCACAGTAATAAAATAAATCAAATTAAATCAAAGAAGAAATCATCCATAATGCAAACCTAACTAAAGCCAGCCCGTCAATAACAACTTCCTAATTGATTTATTGACAATATAGAATATTGGTGGAATTTTTAAAAATGTAATTGCATAGGTCTCTGTTGGCTTGTTTCAATAATGTGAAGTGATAAAAGATAAACTAGAGCATTTATAAATCAAGCCTAACATGAATGCCCTGACTCCTCTTGTCGTTCCTGCTGTTAGTTACCATTCTATGTAATAGTGGTAATGTGTATAGTACACATGTAAATTGTTAGTAAATCATATTAGTATACATATCGCATCCCCCCCCCCCCCCACGATGCTTTACTTGGGCTCCATGCTTAAATAGTCATATCACTGGGATTATTTTTCAGATTGCTTGAATGTGGGGCTTGTCATGCTTCACCCAGAACAAACTGAAGATGTACTTCAATATCCAGATGTGCATCTTAAGAATGGCATCAAATTTGATGTTTTATTTTGGAATGCGACTGTAAGTTTCTCTTTGTTATAGCACATATTGATGTGACAAAGTAATAGAATTAAATTGGTGTCATGACAACATATTTTGCTGTTTCAACACTATAGACAGAGACAAAATTCTAACAGCATTGGTGCAAAAATTGGTCTCCACCATTATAACTCATTTTGACCTAAAGTACTGGTTATGTTTACTCATTTCAGCTTAACAAAATAATATATGTTTCTGGTCAAGATTTTTGCCAAGTAATGCATGCATGTGCCTTTTTCTTTTAATGTTTTGTTAAGTGTAATGCAAGATTTGTATATCTGAAGAGGGTACTTGAGCACCGAAAACGTTCTTAAAACAATATTTACAACTTTCGTTTATGGAATTCATCGTTACAGCAGAGAACAGATAATAATAGTGATCAATTGAAGATTTACCTTCAAAGTCTATATTTTTTAATGAAATAACAAAATGCCAGCTCATGAAGATATGTGTCCGATTTTGACAATATGATTGAAATCTAATTCAGAAGTATAAAAATAAACTAGTTAGTTATGGGTCAGAATGTGAGAATGATTGTTTTGTATATACAAGTTTGTTTGGACTAGTGGTAAAGTGCCTGAGCATCCCTCATGCAACCGAGTTGACTGTGCATGCAATTATTCAAATAGAAAATCCATTTTATTAAAAATTATTGAATTTCAGGTTTATGATTGTGAACACAACAGAAGAGAAGCACAAAGGTTGATATCTTATTTGCAACAGAGTGCTGAACAAAACAACACGTGATTATTGCCAGACGGATATTTTGTTCAAGTTGTGATATTGCATTTCGTCCATATTTTTTATATAATTAGTAAACAATGTATGGATTTTGAATATTAGATAAATTACAGAGTTTTGTATTTCTGATATTCTATAATTTTGTAGGTGTCATGCCTTGTAGAATTGAATGTAACAAAAAATGTTTTATTCTTCGTTCCCTAACTAAGCACGATTGGTGGTGTAAATATTAGGTTAGCACAAATAATATATTGTATTCGATTTTATTTACTTTCATACAATACATACCCTGTAAAGGTTTTTGATCACATTAAAACTATTTCCATTTTGACATGTCCTGCATTGAAAGCTTCAAAACAAACAAGCCTATGAAGCCAATAAAACATTTCCTTAACCAAGCCTAATACAAAGCACCTGTAGTGTTACTGCATAAGCATTAATTAATTTTAAAATTTCCTATTTTTGTCTTGTTCCGCTTTTAAAAAATTGTTTTCAAACTGGTGTTCGTATTTCCTGACCAGGCCACGATGAAAATATTTGAAATGAAATTAAAATACTAAAACAAAACCCTAATATCAGTTTGAAAACCATTTTAAAAAGGTGGAACAAAACTTAAAAACAAAAAATATGAAGAATACCAACCATTTTGCTAGACAAACCACTAATAATTTTAAAATTGCTATAGAATTAAATAAATATGAACACTATTTGGTACATTTCCATACTCATAATTAAAAAATATATAAACATCACCATTAGAATAAGTATTTTTATATGCATAAAAATTAAAATTGTATATAATTTAACAACAATCCTAAGGTCTTGATCTTTCAAAGACCCAGGTCACAAAATTGAATAGGCCTACGAGAAAAATGCAAAAAAGTTGCAAAAATCAAAGTTTTCATTCTTTTTAAAGAAAATTGTAGAACAAAGTATAGCTTAAAATACTAGTATTCTAAAATATATAAACAAACCATCCCTAATATATTTTTGAAAATATATAATACTGTGGATAAACATGCTTGAGAAAAAATAATACAATAAATCAAAAGATACAACATAACCTACGACTAGACATGGTGACCATCACATTTTTGCCACACCGAATTAGATTTCACTATTTTTTGAATAAAATATATTTAAAGTCACCTACAACAAATAAGTACGATCATGGGTCATGGGTATCTCATTTACACTGTTACAATGTCTACGCTTGGGTCCATTAGCACAATTTCTCTGCAACTTTTATAAAATTGGGATTAATGCGGACCAGACTTACCAGCAAAACAAACTACCACTAATAGGCTTGAAAAAGCATACTAATGTGTTTTTCCCAAGTTTGCTTGTGGATACAATTATATTCTTCTCTCTCTCTTTCTATGGCAAGCAAGCTTGCTTGCCATAGAAAGAGAGAGAGAAGAATATAAAAATCATACTGTAAAACTAGAATATTTTGTGGCTATTAAATTTTGCGATTTTTATCTGAAATATTTTGTGAATATTTAATTTTGCGATTTTGCATCCTGGACCTACTTTACATAGGCTATTAATGTTTGTGGACTACACGTATTTAAGTTTGCATTTTGCATCTACCCATGAAATTCGCAAATTAAATAGTGCGCCAACATTTCTAGTTTTACAGTATTACAATGTATATAGAAAATGGTTTACTTTTGTTTTGATTTATTATGTAGAAATTTTGTTTAGTTTTATTTTGATTTATCATATTTTGATCCACGGATTCTTTCTTCAAAAGTGAGAACTTGTCAGGGCAGACAAAATAACTGATCTATCATAAATATATGCAATACATATATCATGATTTAAATCATCAAAATGTGTTCGAATTTTCACATTCTTCATAAATCATTTCCACAACAATCACAACAAAATCTTCAATAACAATATAAAACATGAGCGCAAAACATTCCTTTACAGCAGTCCTCAAATGTCTGCATGATAATTGATTTTCATCACTGGGACATCATTAGCAAAATAATCTCACAACCATACCAGTGTATTTAAAACCAGTTAAATTGCTGAGCAAGCAAGAAATTGTGGATTTACCATATGCATTGGATGCATGGTAGCTACGTTACCAAAGAAATCAGGTCAATTCTTACCATGGGACATGTTGAAGAAAGGAACCATGATATCATTGTCCTACAACTTTTGAAGTTCAGCAAAGATCTAACGAAAAATTAAACTACTATAGCGCAGACAAGAAATTGCTGGACCCCAATACAAGAACCGGGTTATATAATAAAAACCATATACACAAAACTAACAAATTGTTCTTTGAAAGCCAAGAACAGGGTTGGTTTTCAATGAAACAAAAATATCTTACGGATATATAATAGGTTGGTAACCTGTGGTCCCAAATGTGGAAAAGTAACATGTACATTGTAAATATATAAAACACCAATCACTCATGAACAGACAACGAATTAAAGGCTATCAAAATCACTCACCTCATTACAAAGCTAAAAACAGTTATAAATATAGATTATAGCTTCAACTTTTATGTTACATCGCTTAGTATATTCAAACTCAGCAGCTCATACCAATACTAGATCAGAGCATTCATGAATTAATGGCTGACTGATGGGGAGAAGTCCTTCCCTCTTCGGAGTCTTCCTCATCCTTCGCATCATCCAATTTATTATCATCACAGATTTTTGCCCAAGGCTGTTCCTCTCCAGAGCTGAAGATAATATAGAACACCGATCCGAAGGTATATAGTCCAGCTGCCAGGTAGAAAACATGTCGCCAGGCAGTCCGACTAGCCTAAAATATTGATACTTGACATGTTAATATAAATTTGAGATAAACGAATAGTATTTATAAAATGTTTTAGATTGAGAAGTGTATTTCAAGCACCTTGTGATGCTCTACACATGTGAAAAGTCAATATTTTTAAAATGGACACAATTACACAATAATAGTATTGGAATGCACTAAAATTGATTATTACTGTCCATTGTTACAAAAAATGCTGTTTCAAGCCCAAATATATAATGACCTACCTCGCCCTTGGTGATCCAAGTCACTAGAACTGGTGAGACAAATCCACCAATGTTGGAAAGTATATTGGAGATACCCATAAGTGTACCTGTGATTAATAAATGAGCTATGGCTGTATTATTCATTCACTTATTAACTAACAGAATATAGCAAGCATTTGGATCTAATGATTACAACAAAGTTGCTGATGGTATTAAACCAAACATTACCTGCATAAATAGGTGCAATGTCTAAATGGTTGACAGGTTGTGATACACATTGTAATCCATTAATAGTGATTGCCAGAATCACCATCACGACAGCTAGAGTCTGGTCACATTCCACAAAGGCTATTCCCACTAGGAATACCGCAATCAAGGTTTCTCCTATTAATAGTAACGTGAACATGGGTATTTAATACCACTACACATATTCCTTTATAAAATGTTAATGAACAAAGTATCGAAGTTTTAAAAAAAAATAACATTTATATATTGATATCAAAATATATTTAGTATCTACCCAAAAATGCAAATAATTTTCTAGTTTGGGTTGTGGTAGTTATTTCTTTTCTTCTCATCCAATCTGCCAATGGACCGGCTAAAATCCCAGTGATTAACATTCCCAAGTATGGAAGAGAAGAAAGAATTCCATCCTAGAAATTTAACAAGTAGCTCTCATATTATTACTATGAATAATTCACAAATCATCACAAATTATGTCACCTCAGCTGACATATATGACATTTATTAAACATGAGAATATGACTGCTCGGCAGAGCATCATAAAGGACCGGATGAAGTGCGACATAAAGTTCTAAACCATTGGCTGTACTGCTTGGGACATTAAAGATTATCCAGTGCTAATATCACCAACAATATCGAATAACAAGACAGATAAGGCACTTCTGCGAAAAAGTCAGGTTAATATACTATCAGAGCTGTAATCCAAAGAAAATTTTTAAAAGGTGGAAGTATCATTCATAAGATGTTTTATATTTCTGGATTCCACATATTACTATAATTAGGACAACTAACATCTTGTTAGTGACACAAAAACTGCATATTTACTGTGGATTGTGATGTTTCAAGGGCACACGTCCCCCTCAAGGGGCATGTGCCCTTGAAACGTAGCAATCTACGGTAAATATGCAATTTCTGTGTCCCTAACAAGACACTAACAAGATGTTAGTGTCCTAATAAGATGTAAGTAGATGTTAAAATTAATAATTTCCCTCCATAATATATGAAACCTATTGAAAATATACACTATGTACATATATAAAGGTATAAGGTATATAAAATATGATACCTGAGATAAATCAAATTTCAAGATCTGCTTCATGTAAATTGGTATACCACTAAAGAGTATGTAATAACCAATACCATCCATTAAGCTAAAAACTAGGATAGCCCAATATGGCATTGACGTAAAAATAGCTTTCCATGGCCTTTTTAACACCTAAAAATAGAATGATAAAACTTTTAACAAAACTATAACAAAATTATTTGATAGAAAAATAGTTGGATATTTGTTGGATAGTTTCTGGATTCTGATATGACACAAATATAATTGAGAAGAAAGATGTGCATTTAATAATTTTGACCATTGCACATTTCTTTGCACATTTGGCAAATAAAAGGTATGAAACTGTCAAGCATTGGAAGTTAACATTTATAACATACAGAATGTCAATTTAAAATGATTTCATTCAGTAACATTCAGAACGATATCTATATATAATTACCGAAAGCCGGCTGTTACTTTTTTTGCCCACCACCCCCTACGAATCTCGGACATTTATCCCCCTTTGGTCTTATCAGTGGCATTTTAGCACTTTAAACCTAGACCCGCTCCCTGCCTTACTACTGTGTGTATGTTGCCATATGCACCATACCTTTTATTCACTATTCATTTAGCAGACTGCTTGACCACAACTGCTTGGAAATGCTGATTCGACGAAAATGTGACATTTTTCCTCTCCTGGCGCTCACCACTACAGTTTTGTCACTTAAAAACTTCAACTTGCAATACAGCAGGAATGTAGAAATGGGTTCACAAGCCGCATACATTCAATTATGTCATCATTTATGAGAAAACCTCTGCGAAATGATCAAATAATAGGTAGCACTATACGTGGAACAGCCATATTGTTTCCAATGCTTTAGCCGATTGCATTGTGTTTACAAGCCCGTATGGACATATGCCGAGTCAGTCCATTTGACGATAATTTTCGTGACCAGGATTGTAGGCTCACACTATCATGAGACTGCACGAAAGATAGAGGAAATACTAAGCTTCAAAATGACACCTAAAACATATTTCTAGAAGCAGTATTAAGCAATAAATTTGACTTCTGAAAAGCTTTTTTTTGCAGAGAAACAAATGGGGTTGTGCGTGGCGTTTGCACCAACCGCCTTACGACATGTTCCACACTAACACATCGCACCTCACGATCTCACAATCAAAACATATTAATAACTACGAGTATTCAGCCGATTGCATTGTGTTTTCAATGCATTTTTCACTGTGTCCATTGTTTTCACATACCAGTGTAATACACGTACAATACTAATAACGGGTACTACACGTATTGTTCACTGATTTACATAAAGGCTATATGCTCCCCTCAAAATTGTCTCCGTAGGAGACGGGTTCGCTAGTCAAAATAAATACTTGCCTTAAATTGATTCTTTTTAGCTGCAGTGTTGTTTGTTTCTATATACCATCTTTCATAATTTGACAATCCCGGATGTTTTTCTGGACAGTCATGAGCAACAAAATACCATAGAACAAACCACAAAATGCTTAGACCACCTAAAAATTTGAAAAGAAATATAAAACATGATTATATAGTATAGGTAAGGACTATATCATATAGTCTCTGGTGGGATTCAAACCCACTACCATAAGGTACCAAAACCTGGTTCCGGTGGCAGAGTGGACTAGTGAGTGGGCGATTTGGTGTCTATGGTCGTAGTTTCGAATCCAACCAGAGAATATGTGATATAGTCCTAACCTGACTTGGAGTCATAAGTCTAATGACTTAATTACATATAATGATGTATTCCAAGTCCAATAAATCATAAATCTTTTCATAAACATGATTGTTTTTCGTGGGTTCTCATGCCTATGCAAGAAGGAAGGTTCCTACCAAATATGTAAAATGTAGATGGCCAGCCTCCTAAAAATGCTTGATCACAAAGCCATCCAGTAAGTGACTGAGAAACCACCATTCCAAATAAAGCACCTGGGTAAGAAGATTATAAAACCACTTTAAAAAGAGTAACAAATTAAACAATATTAGAAATATTGTACAGGAGTGGGAGTATATTGCCTGTATAAAGTAAGCATATGACTCGTAAGTGTTCTTTGTGTACTGCACTGCCTAATATAATATTTGTATATATGTCCTTGTAAAAATTCAACTGAAGGACATGAAGCTGGTATGTATATTTGTAGATTTATAATTCATTTTCTGTTTGTCCTGTATTTAGATATTTAATAATTTCATCTCGTGTATAATAATCTTGTAGTTATCATCATTCAATGAAGTAAAGAAATGAAAAAATTATATTTGCTATTGGTTATGGGTTAAAAGAGAGGATAGAATTACCTATGCCTGACCAAGTTGTAAGTTGACTTCGTTCGTAGGCTGGTGACCATTTTCCCCACAGAGCATGGTTTGAAGGATAAATTGGACCCTGTAAATTAATTAATATTCAAACCAAATAATAACATGAATGCTAATCTAAATTTCATATCATTCATTCTAAATATCATTCATTTTAAACAAATATTCACCTGAGCTATACCCATCAATATTCGAAGTACAATTAAAGCTTCAGGAACATTCAACCTTTTGAAAACAATTAGGTAAATTTTTGTTAATAAATAACATGTGTTACAGTTTGTACATATTTGACAGGAATATGTTGCATTGATGAGAGATAGATAAGAGAATGAACAGTATCAGTATCATGAATCAATTTTTACACATACAATATTTCTAAAGAATGCAAAACTGAAATTGAAATTTTATTTACCTTGCTACCACTGGTATAAGCAATGCAAGCAACCCTGATAATAGAACTGTCAGTCCTAAGACATACTTTGCTCCAAACAATTCTGCCAAGTAGCCTCCTGGAAACTGTGTGAAAATATATCCAAAAAAGAATGCTCCAAGTAATTGTCCTTGAGTCTCAGAGTTCCAGTTAAACTCGCCCTAAAAAAATAGAATTAAAAAATTGAGTTTTGGAAAAAATCAAAATACTCCAACTTTGCATTAGAGCAACACCTAAATATTTAGATAAATAACTTACAGGAGATGCTGAAGAAGCATTGTCAAAATTGCCACTCCCTGGACATTCATCACTTATGCTTATGTTGTCTGTGGCAGTATAGTTCACCATCGCTTCCATAGCAATATTGAAATTAATTCTCATTGCTGAAGCATTAAAGAACCCAAAGAATGCTAATGCCATTAGTTTATATCTGTAGGGCACCCATGGTTTATCTGAAATAAAACAAATTTGCAACTTATTCCTAACAACCAGCATATATATTCCTGCAACAACACATATTGTGCTGCATGCCTGCATCTAAAATGTAAATGTGGCATCGATGGTGCCTATTAAACTATAACCATCTACTGGGACCTCCTTGAATGGCGTGCAATCAATATTGGCCTGGCGCTCACATCTTGAACATATGTAGTCAACGTCAGAGTTCTGTTACATTATGACATGTCGATAGAGGGAAGCAGTGAACAGGGTGAAACTATTGGATGCAAGACTCATTGGGACAAATATCGTGGGCTCCGTGCTATAATTGGACGAATTGCAATCTCTGTTAATACTGATCTATTGAACACTGACACCAAGACAGCAGAATACTGCATTAAAAGTAAGTTTCTGAGTCACAAACATTATATTTGCACTTATGTATTATATATATAGGAACTATAAAAGTATTTCTAAGAGATATGTCATATATATTTAGTATGAATATAGTATTTAGTATGCATATATATTTCAATGTTTTCATAATAAAAATAACGTATCAAAACGTACCAAAGCTTCTATTGGGTTCCATTATATAAACATTATATAAAAATTTAATTAGCTCTATAGCCAAAAGGCGATATGGTAGAATCATGTTGGCTACAAGTAATATTATAAAAGATAGAACCAACATCTTTTTTATTCACATTTTAATTAAATATTTTCAACCTTGCGGTCATCATCAGAATATAATGTAAAATGAACCAACTTAAATTACAAAACAGTACTGTTTTCAATATTACATGAATATAATACAGAACATGAATCAAAACATAACAACACAACGATTAAGGATTAAGAGATCAGCAGGTGCTGACAACATCTAAATCTGGATGGATGAGCAAATTTGATGACATAATAAAAGGGGAATCCACCCTATATTCACGATATATGGATGATATCATAACAAAGATAAAGAGAACTGAGATAGACAATAAACTTTCAGAGATTAATAATCTGCACAATAACCAAACCAGGAAAATTTCTCTCCTCATACAGTATAGAGGAAAATGCACTGAGGAATATGCTAGTGCCCTGCATCGTACCAATGCACCTAATGACTCTCAGGAAATTAAAAACAACCCTGCCATCCCTAAAATCACCTGTTGAGAAAATGATGAGAAGCGGAGTGGTGTACAAAATAACATGTCCTCGCTGTGAAGCGAGCTATGTCGGACAGACTAGCCGACATCTCCACACCTGCTTCCGAGAGCACTGCAGGAATACAGGTCCAATGAAGAGCCATTTGGCACAGTGTAACGTCACACTCACAGAAGAGCATGTGGAGATCATGAAAAGCACTTCATGGGGGGGAAGCATCTACTGACTTTGGAGGCACTGTACATTGAGGAAATAAAACCAATGATCAACACCAAGGAGGAATACAAGAGCAGGGCCCTGACCATCAGGATTTAGATGTTGTCAGCACCTGCTGATCTCTTAATCCGTAATCTTTGTGTTGTTATGTTTTGATTCATGTTCTGTATTATTTTCATGTACATGTAATATTGAAAACAGTACTGTTTTGTAATTTAAGTTGGTTCATTTTACATTATATTCTGATGATGACCGCAAGGTTGAAAATATTTAATTAAAATGTGAATGAAAACGATGTTGGTTCTATCTTTTATAAAATTTAATTAATTATATAGCTACCTATTGGAACCTGTCATTTTGTCTTTGGCAAGACTTTCGCTCTTCTCTCAAGAGCTTCGTCAGGCCTAATGAAAAAGATCCTCTCACTGCTACACAGCTCTGCTGTCACATGATTGCCTAATCCGTGGCAGTCATGTGACCCAGTGAGAGGATCTTTTTCATTAGGCCTGACAAAGCTCTTGAGAGAAGAGCGAAAGTCTTGCCAAAGACAAAATGACAGGTTCCAATAGGTAACTATATAATTAATTAAATAATAACATATGTTAGGATATATTGCATCTATTGATTTAACATACCTGACGGTTCTATTGTAAGTAGTGGTACATCATCATCACACCTAGACCTGGCCACATCTTCATTCATCATTTCTACAAACCAATTGTTAAGATATATAACTATTTTAAAATGGTATATCTATTTCTTGTATAAGTAGATCTACATGTATACTGTATACTAATATATAAGTACATGTATCATGTGGCAATATAAAATTTCCTAGCTGGTCTGGGCCTAAAAGCTCCTTCTGGGGCTGTGCCCCCCCCCCCCACCACACCCACCCCCTTCTAGCAGGGTAAATGTAAGTTTATCCTTGAATTAAAGATGTTTGCCCCAAATAATCGACTTGGGGACGGATTGGTTGCTAGACAATATTCTAAGTTCTGGGGCACATACAGTATATTTGATAAGTCTGAAACCTACAAGTTGGACAAAATTATGGGAGCAATTTAGAGACAAGATAAAGTTTTCACTATACAACCAACTTTCAGTAAAATAGTACATTAGATTAGATTAGATGTTGTTTAAGCCGCCTCTTTTGGGCACCTCTCTATGTAGCATAGAGCACACATAGAGCTCATGAGGCAGGCTAGGTACTAGTCAACTGAGCCTCAGGGGTGGAGGCATCACACTAGCTATTGTTTTTAAACTAGAAGTTTGTTTATGTGCAGAGAGGTGACTATCCTCTACACGGGGCACACCTTTTAACGAGGCTTCCGAACCTCATGCATGGTGTTGCCACCATCTAGTATTAAACCCGACAGAGGCGACACACTGTGTGGAGATTGGTAATGTAGTGGCAGTCGTACAATGTAGATCCAATGGCTTGGCGACACTAGGTGAGGTCTGCCGTGGCAAATCACGTTTTGAGCTCGAACGCTCTAACCACTACACCAACATTACAATGTAAGTACATTAGTTTTCTATAGAAGTTTGGTATTCTAGTAAAATTTTTATTTCTTATCTAGCTACTGAAGAATCTCAACCCAGGTAAAGCTTCAGGTCCTAACGAGATCCCTACTCAACTGCTAAAAGAACTGGCAGATGACATAAAGCCCGTGGTGACCATCATCATCCGTTAGACTCTTAACCAAGGTCGTCTTCCCAACGTGTGGAGAGATGCATGGGTGACCCCCGTGTTCAAGAAGGGAGGAAGAAATGACCCAGCAAACTATCGTCCGGTGTCCCTGACTTGTATTGTCTGCAAGTTAACAGAACACATACTGTGCACGCACATTAATAGGCATCTAGACGACAAGGGCATACTTACACCTGTTAACCATGGGTTCCGGAAGGGCCATTCCTGTGAAACACAACTCCTCCTCACCACACACGAGCTACTCCAGCACCGGGATACCAAACGCCAGGTTGACATTGGAATACTCTATTTTAGCAAGGCATTTGAAACCGTGCCTCACAAGCGCCTTTTGAACAAGCTGTGCCTTTATGGAATACATGGAAATGTGCTAAGTTGGATTGAGTCGTTCTTGACTGACTGCCGCCAGCTTGTTCTCTGTGACGGGACTAAGTCAGAGTATTCCCCGGTCACGTCAGGAGTACCGCAAGGTACCATACTGGGACCACTGCTATTTCTACTGCACATTAACGACATGCCATCCGTCGTTGACCCTAGTACCACCGTGAGGCTCTTTGCTGATGACGCCCTGGTGTACCGAGTGATCCACAGCATCGAAGACCAAGTAGCGTTACAACAGGACCTCTCAAGACTGGAGTCATGGGCGAAGTCTTGGGGTATGGTCTTCAACCCATCTAAATGCTACATGATGCACATTGGGAGAGGGAGAAGCATCCTTACTCACATGTACCAGCTGTGTGGCACCATCTTAGGATCAGTCACCAACGAGAAGTATCTTGGTGTCTACCTCAACCACGACCTGAAATGGGACCACCACATCGACCAAGTAGCAGCCAAGGCGTCACGTAAATTAGGCTTCATACGCCGCAATCTCCGGGGCGCACCAGCTAAGTGCAAGAAGCTGGCCTACATTGTCCTGGTGCGGTCAGGCATGGAGTATGCGTCCATCATCTGGGACCCCCACACCAAGAACAACTCGTCTAAGCTAGAGAAAGTACAACGCTCAGCTGTCCGGTGGGTCCTATCATCATACTCCCGAACTGCTAGCGTCACATCAATGCTGGCACAACTCAAACTCGAACCATTGGAAACCAGACGCCGAATCCAGAGGCTGGCATTTATGTATAAGATTCTCCATGGTCAGGTGGCAGTGCCTATGACGGATATTAATCTGAATTACTCTAAACGACCAGCCAGGGGCAAGGACACGAACTCGCGGAAGCTAGTGACACTTAGGTCAAACACGGACGATTTCAAGTCCTCTTTTGTGACTCGTACCATCATCGAGTGGAACAGCACCCCTGAGTCCATCGCATCAGCTGACTCTGCAACATCCTTCAAGAGTCGGCTCATCGCGCACTACCACCCATAATGCGCACAACCCGTCGGTGTGATGCCTCAATCGGACTGGGGCCCTGCTGACTAACAGCCAGATCCAGATCTAGGCCTACTATAACCAAATACATTCGGCATTAAGACAGCTAGCTAGTCTTATAGAAGATTTATCGAAATGTAGGCCAGGATTTTCGGGTTAGGCCTACTATAGATCTAGGGGTATATTTAAGGAAATAAATTATGACTTTATAGACTAGATCTACTAGACTCCCGGTATATCATAGAAATAGACTATGGATTATGACTATAACTCAAGAGGACTAGATCTAGATTCTAGACTATATGTACGTAGTTAAAGTTAGGTTAAAGTTGAAAAAAGATTTTTTGTCCAAGTTCAGAACATCAAATGGAAGTAATTTTGTCCCGACTCACCTGTAGATCTACCTATCTACCTCAAACTTCAGATTCAGCTTCACTATATTTCTAATGGCGTATTGAATTATCTTATCTTACTTAAGTGCACAAATGGTTGCTGAAAATTAACCTTTTCATGTTTTTTGTGCACATATTTTGAAGTTTGACAGATCACGTGCTGTTTTGTTGACAAACACCTTAATTTCTGTACTCGATTTGCATAATCTTAGTAATGTTGAAACCCACCCATACACCGGCCACCAGGGGCATAGGATCTATTCGAGTATACCCTATCTCTATAGCCTGAATCATTTATATCTCGTCAGCTAAATCCCAAATAATTCGAGACAAAAACCTACGATTGAGACTGAAAAGAGCACCTGTTTCTGCAGTCTTTGTCCAGAAATCTACCTACTTGCAAAAAGGCGCTGCAGATCTAGTGAGAAGTCTTACAAATACATAAAAAAAGAAAAAAAAAAATTGTCTGTAAAGCTTGTACTAATATAAATTAAATCACATTCAGAAAAATAGTATCAATATTGCGCAAAATAAATCACCATGTTTCCATTTCTTGTATGATCTGATATTATCGGTGCGGCTATACAATGCACGACAACATCGAAATAAACGAGAACCAATCTGGCGGATACTTTGATATGGCAAAGTATGAGTGAAGACAAAAATCATCTAAAACTCTCCATTATATTGTGCTAGACCCGTGTATGTACTGCATACGTAATCATATTGATATAAACATGTTTCATAAGTACAGTTTTTTGTCCGTTAACTCTTGATGAACCGGATATGTGATTGATCGTAGGCTCCCGTGTACGTCTGCAGACGGCAGACGATGGTCTCGTTAGACCAAAGGCCACCGTAATATACCCACTTACCTCCCCGGGGGATTTTTGGAGACCAAGTTTTTTCATTGCATAGAGTCTTGTGATGTGTACATTAGTATATTTTCTTCATGTATTTATTGTATAACAGGAATTTACCATTATTATGTTAATACTAATCTCTGATTATTAATTGAAATCCACAGTACAGTGTAAATGTTCACCATTAATCTAAATGTAAATGTGGTGGTTTATATTCCTGATCCCAGTCTGGCTCTCATGACTTTAAGGACCTAGAGCACAAGCATGTACTTAAGGTTCAGGATCACAAACTCAAGAGCTGTATAAAGGGTAGTCCCAAATATTTACTTGGCTATGTGTCTTCTGAAACTTTGAAAATGTTAGGCCATCATCCATTGCGTAAATGAGAAGGAATTTTCAAAAGAGGGCTGATGATAGTAAAGAACTTGTGTAATGTATTATTTTATTTTATTCAGATGTGTCTGAAAACATGTCTGCTGTTTGGAATAAAGTAGAAAATGATTTTGGGGGAGATGAAACTGGCAACTTTGGACCGCGACTTGAAACTGGAATTGCCTTGTATCAGGTTGATACCACAGCAACCATCGGTGCAGATGGATTGGTAAAGTACATGCTTACCTATGCACATACATTAATAATTATTATTAATTTCACACTGCTATTGTTAAGTTATTGGTAAAAACATTTATTGTATTTGAAATATAGCGCTACGAATTTATTAGATTCTAGCTAAAATGTGATATAAGCCTTCTCAAATAAAACATGGTTACATATAAAAGCAGGGTTGCCAAGTATTCCGAAATTTCGGAATCATTCTGAAATATGAAGCCGATTCCGAACATTCCGACGGAATCATCTATATTCCGAAATTCAAGAAAAATGACCAAATATTTTTATAAATCTGCGATGTTGTTATCATTCGCCATGACACCTGCACGAACGGCGTTATTGATTTAGAATTTCTCGCTGCAGCGGCTGTAAACGGCGCTCCGGATGCTAAAAAAGTCGCTATTTGTAAGCAGCCGTGATTAATAATGTGCGCTACACGACGCACTCGGTAAAAAAAAAGTACACCAGTGTAGGAAAATCGCACGTGCACTGGTGGAATAGCATGCGCCCAGAAAAATGGCGACCGGAATAAATATGTTTCTTAAAATCTTTCAAGATTTACAGAGATTCCTATGGATTACCAGTGTGTCAGTGTTTCTGAGTGATAAATAGGTATCCTATATATTAATACGCTAAATTTTGGACTTTGTTCGGCTATCTCCTCTTTAACCTGACTAGCTGGACGCCATCTGACTTCAGGAGATCGTTCATGGGTCTGTGTAGTTTTGCACGAATATGTTTTTCATCGTCAAAATGGCCCTGATGGTTGTTAATTAGCGGTTTTATAACAAAAATAGCAGACAGCGGCAGCCATGACAGCGTCATGTGATGTCATAAAGACGCCAAAGGCGTCACATGGGTTTAAATACTGGGGATTACCACCACTTTGCCAATTGGGCTATGCGTACATTAGAACCTTCAATCAAGACCACCCCTATAAATACACCGTCTCTATTATAAGATGATTTATAATAGTCCCAAGTCTTCATAAAAAACGACCATTGCAAATATCCCTAAAGATACCACCCCTATATTAAACCACTTGACGCCAGTCCTTGACAGTCTTAATAGGGATGTTCTACTGAAGTGTTTGAGAATATCTGTGCCATGGAGAGCATTATGTTCCCATTCCCATAGACACTAATTTTTCATCCCATAGCTTTTGCATATTAGATGCCAAGTGCATTTTCAGTGATCAATGACTTACTTGAGAAGATATTCTTTTCCATCTGCGCCAAGTATACCACATCCAAGCTCAGAAATCCATAGCTTTATCTGTTGCTTGACTTCTTGCTCATTGCAAATATTCGATATTGTGGTATAAGAACTACCCTATCTCAATTTACCTTCAGTCTTAAAGATTGTTCCAAAACACTCTCCATATCATACTTGATACTTGGAAGGTGCTAAGTTGTCAGTACAATGAAGTGTGCCAATATTATTTATTACTAAAAATATTTATTTGTATGTACTAACTAACAGAGCCAACGCTACAAAGTATCACCCATGCCCACAATTTGCACAAGGGTGGTTGCTGTAGAAAAAGAGTGCTGTACTCATTTCATACACTTTAATCAATATATCCCTTTTCTATGTCCATGGATAGGTGGTGGTGCTGTCGGACGTGGGCAAGTGTCATCAGGACAAGGGTGCTTGAAAATAAAATGCTGTAAAAAACATATTTACACACTCACCAAATATGTCTTTTTTCTATGCCCATGGAGGGCATTGTGTTCCCATTTACATGGACACTAACATTTCCTTCCTTAGATTTTCATTTTACATGCCAAGTCGATGAATTTCACCAATGGTTTAGTTGGGATTGAAGTGTACGATTATAAAACTGGAGTGATTCAATGTGATTCTCTTCATGCCTCTTTGACCACACGGGTATAAGCTAGTTCCACATGAACTGTGTTTGGTTTTAATTATAAATAGGGCTACATCTATTTCGTTTGAAAGTCACAAATATGTGATAATTTGAACGATAATGGAAGTAACTTAGACTAGATGCTGTTGGTGTCAGTCCGACCGGGCCAACCTAAAAAAAAATATACAAAATAGTAAAAAAAAATAGTAGCAGTAAAATTTAAAAATTATAGTGTATATATGTGTTAAAGTCCATTATTCTTCAATGTGCTTCACTGCTTGATGCAAAGCATTCAGAAGATTTCCGGGATCATTGCTGCAAGTTTTGAAAGTAATATCAGAGGGTGTTGCCTGGCTGCCCAGTCTACATCTCAACTGTCCCCTCCAAGCCTTTAGGTCATTAAGATATGTCAGAGCCATGCCCAAACATGCATGATCTTTCTGCATGATAACATTCCAAATCTTACAGTATATAATAAATATAAATGCTTGTCTATATATCAACTATAGAGAGTTATAGGAAACTGATGTGTATGAAACTTTCACAGTTGTCGTCGAAGGGTCGAAAATTTAAGATAAATTTAAAAACAGGGACAGAAGAATTGACAATGACATATAAATAATACTAAAAAGATAGTTTTCTTTGAATTAATAATAGAAAATACAAGTCTTAAGAAGATTCAGAAATTTTGACCCAAATTCAGAAATTTTGGCCTCGGGATTCAGAAATTTGAAAATTTGAGATTGGCAACCCTGTAAAAGTGTCTTTTTACAAGTTAATTTATTAAGAACTTATATTGGAGTAAACATTTTTTTTAAATTTAGTATTTTGTAAATTTCTTAGTTAAAAACAATTTTGAGTGTCACTAATGCATATTTTATTTACCAAGTATTTTCTTTTGCACTAACAATTTTCTTTGGATGGTTATAGGTGACTTCTAATCCACGTGTGAAATCATGCAGTTCTGAAGAGCAAGTCTTTATTGCTGCAGGTTGCTGCGTGTCAATTTTTCAAGAATCTGGTCATAAGTTTTTATCAACTCTTACATTAGGTGAGGCACCTAAATTTATGTAGATGCGGGTGCTGTCAATCAGATGCGCGTTTTTGGTCAGACACGTCACAAAATCACATGGGTGTCGGTTTTAAAATTACGTGTTGGAATGACGGCCCCCACATCTAAGGCAATTACTACATAAACATGAATATATTTTTTAAAATTCTAATTGTATATTTGTTTCCCCATTCATCTTCTATGTTGGTTTATTAGTAAACAATATAAAATTTGTCTGATAATTTGTTAATAATGTAAAAGTTAAATAATATGCTTATTGAGTGTATGAGTTTGAACTTTGTACCTGGATTTTATAGCGTTATGCTTGTCATATCACTGCAGGTTTCTACGTCAACTGTACTGACAGATTACTCTGTGCAGGACAACCAGCAAGGTAACAACCAAATGTTTGGTTGCCCTGACCTATGATAAGTTTGTCCTACTTTTGCATTGCTTTTGAGCTTGACCAAAGTGTATTCCACCACCCAATCAAAATGTGATGCTTTTAGCTGCAATCTTTGACCATATCAAATATGATTTGAATCAAATGATTGATCTAAAGTATTTGATTTATGAATCTAATGATTCATATTACAAAGCCATTCTATACTGATTATTTTACAAACAATTGTCCAACAGGGCAACCACTCTTAACCCTTTACCCCTCAAAACGGCCTAAACCGCCTGACGGCCCTCTCCCTCACATCGGCCTAAACCGGCCGGGTCATTTCATGTGTTTGGGTGTTAAAAGCTTTGTCATACAAGTCATTCGTTTGGGGTATAACAGCGGTGTCATCGTGATTAAAACTAGATAACGATACGTAAAAATGGATAAGGAATTATCGTGCACAATTTATTTTAATGTTACGTTTTTATTAAAGAGAATATAAAGAAGTTTCATTTGACAGGATTAATTTGCACTTAGAATTTCCCCATATTTGTGCATATTGCACGGAATGGGAAAAGCTCAATGTTTGATTGCCTTGTAGACATACTTGTAAAAGTTCAATCTTGATGAGAAATACATATTGGTGTTCCTAACAATTTCACCTTTATCATGATATATAAATCAGTCCCAAAAACACCTGATAAATATTTTTAATTATTTTCCAAATTACTGTGGTGCATTTACTCCGACGCTACACTGCAAAATACCCCATTCTTAACCGAACCAAACTGGGCTTCTTTTTACCTTTAGAAATGTAATGCTTTGTTTCAAAACATTTGTGAAATTGGGAATGGGGAAGCCAAAATGATTTCCTTATATTTTGGTGAAATACGAGCATTTTTATGGAAATTATGTCCGTTTAAAGTTGGCAACGCAGCTCCGACAAATGGAAAGATTTTATACGCGCTACGCTGCAAATATTTGCGAGGATACAAGGGCTATCATGTAATAAAACGTTAGGGGTAATGGGTTAACTTTTCAATCTCCTGATTTTGACATGCTTATCCAGGGCAGTAGAGTAACCCTTAGTGTAGAGGCCTGTTGCAAAGTTCAAACTCGTCGGGTATCTTGGATAAATTAGCTTACATAAAGTTTACTTTATAGAGCACACCGTAGATGCCCTTGCGTGTGATGATGATGCAGGCAATCTATTGGTGATTGGTGATGCTGGTGGAAAGCTTCACTTCATTGATATTCCTACCCAAACTATTTTATTTAGTAAGGTAAAGATATATATACATTGTTAACCTTTGGAGGGTTTCTGAGTTCACTCATAACAATATAGCTGATGGAGCAATTCAAATACTAGGGACAAAATTGAAACTACAAGGAATTGAACCCTGGCTTCCTGATCAAAGCAGACTGGCGAAAAAAGGGATATTGATTCTTATTAGCTATTTGCAACATGATTACATTAAGCTTTTTTGTTACGTCAATTACTTTATTATTTTATCCTTGTCCAATGCCTTTTCTAGGTTCTATTGAATTCAGATGAAATAGTGGCTGAACAAGAGTTTCAGTCCATCAGTTTTTTCACTACAAATCAGGGAGTGACACAGTTGTTTGTAGCTACAGCATCGGGAAAACTGTTTCACTTTGTGAATATTCAGCTTGATGAATTATCGAAAGGTTTGTATTAAATGCTCATATGATATTGAGTTTGTCATATGTGGACTAAAGATTCAACTGTGAATTATATAAAATTTAGCATGGTAGATATTTAATCTTGTATGAATGGTAATAGAATTATAATGTATTTTTAGCTCTTGAAAATGGTGACAATGATTATTTTACAACAATGCAGTCAGAAATGGTTGTTGAAATATTAGACACAAGCATCGTGCACACGGAAGTTACAACAGGGGTGTTTGCTGTGCCACATATGGGAAAGCAGTGTTTACTTACTTCAGTAAGCTCATGAACCTTCTTGCTAAAAAAAATTATATGTTTGCATATCATGTACACTGTATAACTAGCTGAAGGCAATGTAAATTCCGATTATGAACATCGTATCATTTTTTAGGGACGAGGGGAACACCTTGTTAGCGTGTGGGACAAAACTCCAACAGGATATTCCCTCTTGCACACGTTGCCTTCGATATTAGCCAATGGTGAGCATAGTGTTTTGCTGAACTTAGTTTATTATGTTCTCATAGATTCAAGAAAAAACTTTCATGTTTACAAAGTTTAACATTTGAGCCACAGAAGCTTTTGGTTTTTATTAAATATGAAGTACATTTCAAATATTTATTTTCAGGAGTTGGAGTTACAAAATGTGAACTGTGTCCTAATTCCTCTCATATTTTTGTATTGGACGATAATGTATGAACTTTGTTGTATCTAAGATATTTTCGTAACATTTTATTTTCATCACATATTATCATAGTAGTAGAATATCATATGTTTAAATGACTCAAAAATGAGATTGTTTAAAATATTTAATTGATTTATAAAGTATGTTGGGTTATATGATTGATTGCGCCTTGCAGAAAATTCTTAGTTTATGGAATTTGGCATCATTTACATTGCTGAAGCAGTGGGATTCAATGAAAATCCAAGATTTTATGCTACTTGATACTGGAAAAATCTCCCACAACAGGTAAACTGTTCAGATTGTGTTTAGGCATTTTTCAGTGTGTGTTTATATATCAGATATGTTGGATGTCATTTGCAGTTTCTTAATTTTTATTTAATGACTTACTCAAAGGATGTGAAACCATTTGGAATGTGTTTAGTTTGCAGAGTCTGAAGATTCTCACATTGACTAATTCTTCTGATGGATACAATACCTTATCTATATGTGAACTGCCAAAGATGAAAGAAACTTATAATATAAAACTTGAGCTGTATACAAGAATTATTCATGGACTCTCATCACAGGTCATGTAAATTTTGATTAGACTACCAAGGCAAAACTATTCTCTCATTCTCTGTACTAAATTGCGCTAGTTCCCTAATCCTATCGTGGCCATATCTATACAATACCAGCCTAAAGAAGTGTGTGATTGGGAAATGGGGATCATATATTACCTAGTAATACCTACACTATTATCATATCTTGAAATAAATATGTTGCAAGATTATACATTTCTATTTTCCTTTCTTTCTTAGGAAACCATATTCTTTGTGGAAGGTATTCAAGACACTGAAGTAGGGTATGTTAGCCTCATCTACGATCTAAAGTATAATGAAATAGCATAATTGTATTAAATATGTCATTATCTTCATAGCAAGCTGAAATAGATAAACTTCAAAATGGTGTGTATGGAAATAAGAACTGCTATAATTGAATTTGACAAACAAAACACTGAATATTTTCCATTTCAGTGGACGCTCAACATTCATTAACACTATACGGCTAAGATGCCTAACGGAAGCAGATCCCGAAACAAGGTAAAATGATATTACAAATTTCAGATTAGCAAAATCTTGTTTTGAAATGGGAATTAGTTGAAATGAGCTAATAGGCAACCATGAGGTGAAGTGTAGGATTTAAAAAAGTCATGCTATTTTGTCAATAGGTTTCAGAGGCTTTTGAACAAAAAACAATTTGAAGAGGCTGAAAAGTTTGCTAAAATATTCACTACGTTGGATATAGAGGTTCGTAAAGAATTGTTCCTTTTCTAGTTCAATCCATTATTATTAGAGTTGCATACTCATTCATAATAAAGGAAAATACTGCAAATAAAATGTATTTTACTGTGCTCTTTTCTTCCAGCTGGTTTATAATGTGAAAGCCAGCCATATTATAAATCAACTATCTCCTTGGTGTGTTGATGATCTGTCTGAAAGTGAGATAGAAAATGCTATATCTGAATTACAGCTTTGTCTTGAGCAGTTCAAGGTATGACTAATGAGTAATGTCTGTCTCCAGTGTTGTATTGTTAATGGTAATTTCAAGACAAGTGTCCTCAATAACAGGATAGTCAACTGCACATATTTGCATGCATTGGCAAATTGATATTTCATGGATAAACAACGTCTACTTTGCTACTACCAATATGCTATATGAAAACGAACATGCACTACGGCATACAAAGTATAGAATTTAGAGTATACAAGATGTGACATTAATACAGACCATAATGTCTGATAATTTACATATTGTGAATATTGGTAAATCCATTTTGTATATTCATATGTTTTAATGTGTGATATAGCTGTTTCTTTATCCTTATTAAAAGCACGCCCCATTTCCCCTACATTGCAATACATTTTAAAAAAGAAGAATGACAATTCTACATTGAAATGAAAATTTTTATAATACAAAAGTTTTTTGCATTTGGGACTATTCTTAACCATGAATCGATGGCAAGAGCTTGCCATGATGTTTCATAGTTTTGTCAAAAAGTAAAAATGATCCCATAACAACATTGAAATGAAATATCACAGATTCAGATTAGTTTGAATGTTGAGTTGTGAACGCTCAAACTCAAGTTAGTAAACCGACTACAGAAGTTCAAAATCTAGTATAGCCTTTTCAATGGTTTTATCATTTGTTGATGAGTTCTTATTTGAATCCCTTAGCTGTTTAATTGTGCTCATGAACTAATGCTCATTTTTTAGGATAATAACCATCTCGTGAATTGTTGTGTCAAGGCTTATCTTCCTTCATTTTCTGCCAATCTGGCTCTGCTTAATTATGCTCGAACTAAGGTAGGTAATAATCAACTATTAAATCCTTATGTACTTAAATGTAATGTTGATATGCATTATCACAGATCCACACTTAGTTTACATGTTCAAACCATTTTTGTATCTTTTTCATAATGCAGATTGTTCACCCTTTGCTGTGCATTAATGAGTGTTCATATTCAATACTGTTTATTAATTGTTTTTAGTTGAATGATTCTATCAACTCAGCTGGTGCTGATGAAAAATTGAAATTAGGTGGTCTTCTCACATGGGTCTGTACTTTCTTTTGATTTTGTTATTTTGATTGTTTACTAGCATTAAGGGCTAATATGTGTAACATTTATATGATATTTCTTTTCTAAAGGTACTAGAAACATTACATCGACTAGCAACGTATCAAGTTGCATTCGGCATAGAAAATTTCACGTAAGTTCTGTGTTCACTATGTTTATGACTAATGTTAAATCTGTAAATGTGTATAAAATGTTGTATTTTACCAATTAGAAAATAGAAATTAGATGTTATGACGATTTCTTGTGTTGTAGAGGTGCCAAATGGGAGCACTTCCATAATGCTGACATTCTGCAGGAATTTTTGCTTTACCTTAGTAAAGGCGACACTAACGTCTCTTTCACCATCTGGAGAAGACACCAGGTAGAATAACATGAATGCAATCAATATGTTTATGCATAGACATTATATGACTGATTCTGCGCAAGCTTGTGCAAAATTAAGAATATTTTTATGTATTATAAGGTTATGCTCGAGAAAGTTATGATATGCGTCGCTTACATTTTTATGATGGTATAATTGTTAAGTTACGTTAAGTCTGTGTTGTTATTTCAACTTTTATCTTTTATGAATAGAGTGAGTTTGAAGAAGTATTTAGTGATGAGGTTGTGGAAAGTATACTTGAAGTGATACCAGAGATGGTGACATCAGACGAGCTGTCTCCATGGCTAGCAGAGGACTTCATCCCTTATGTCATTCGCATATTTCCACCTGCTCTGGTAATGTCATTCTCTTTGAATTATAAATATTCAATTCCTATTACATTTTCCCATAACTTATAATTTAAAATATCCCATGCTTAGATAGTTTTTTATGGTGATTTATTCAACTTTGATGAACTTTTTAAATTGTTTTCTGTATTTCAATGTATATCCCTGTTGTTGCAGCCAAAACTAGCCAAATGGTTGGAACAAAGGGCACGAAATATGGAGCTTCTAGAAAAGGTACTTTATCGAATGATTTATTAAAAACTATAGGTGCTGTTATCTATTTATTTAAAAATTGTATAGATTTCATGAATATTTCTCTTTCTATAGATTGGTTGGCCTCAGAACAGTCTTCGGTTGTGTGAACTGTTACATAATACTTGTCTCTCTGTATCAAAATCATCTAGTGTCAGAGGAATGGCTACAGCAAATGAATTTGCAACACAGGTATTATTAAATAAAGTTATTATATATACTATGAATGATCCATTTTAATTACTCTGTATTTGACCATAAGATAAGTCTAACTATATTTGAATATACATGTAGGGAGTTGTTTTTACATTTTAACATTTTCAATTTGCAGATGTGTAACCTGTCGTTTGGTTATGCAACAGACAATCAAGAGCAGGTGTCTCAGAATGCATTTTTACGTCTGCAAACTCTCATTGTTCAACTTCGTGATTTGGTCAGTTTGCACACAAAGTACAATTGTAAACTCACTTTGGCAGAATACGTGAAGGTAATTGTACTGTCAGTGGATTTCTGCAGCTGTTTTAATCTACATATGTCATTGAAAATTTTAATTGTGAATGGGCATTTGTAGTACTGCATAAAGTTAGTGTTAAAATATGAAATGCAAAGATTGATTGCACATGCTGTTAAGGGTGAAAAATTTGTTTTATTTTTAGGGAATAATGCTAAATTTTATTGTACTATTTTTGAAGAAATCTGAACAATAATTTTCACACAAACTTGAATTTTTTTTTTTCAGGAGACCACCGAATCCTTGACTTATCGGATGTTAGATCGAGTGGTAGCAGTTGAATTAATTCCATCAACCTTAGAAAAGATAGTCCGTCCATACATGAAAGAACACAACCTGAATGAAGAGAAACTTCTTTTCCAGTACATTGGGGTAATAAGTCTAGTTTTAAGTATCAACTGGTATAAATGCAGGACCATCCTAGTTATAACTTATACTATGTAAATGATTATAACTAAAGAGTACAATCATATTCATGATTTTACTTTGATTTGAACTCTACCATGCATTCCTATATTTGAAAGGACAATAAAGCTTGGCCATATTTCAGGATCTGACTGCTCGATACCGAATGACATATTGTGCTGGCGAGGGGCCTTGGGAAGCAAAGGCCATTGCTGTCATCAGCTGCATCACGGAACCAGAGGTATAAGAAAACGTATTGTCAAGGTCATAAAACATATCCTCAGTGTTTGTTTGCACATGGATTCTGTGTTATGCACATGCATAAAGCCTAGTTTAATTTTGTTTGACAGCAAACATCCACTCTGCTTTTTCTCTAGTACAAATGCCGTGCCATCTTTGATGCTATGCAGCGAGCTTACATCCCATGGACATTAGATATGAAGAAACTTGTTCAAGAAGGACTTGCTCTTGACCACCCATGGTACTAAATTTATGATTGTTATTGCCTGTAATTTAGTGTCTTATTGTATGTAGTAGTCGAGTGGCACTAATAGCCATTGATATAATCTGAGCAGCAGCAGTGACCGAAGATTTGACTGTCAGCATTCTCTTTGGTGTAGGGCAAGTATTCACAGTTGATTACTTCTCAAGGAGTTTAAGAAAAAAAAATCATTAGGAATAAGCATCATTATTTTATATAAGTGTTTTTCCTTCCAACATAAATGTATCATATTCTAGTATAGGTGCACTACAAATTTTGACTTCTTTACAGTGTTTCTGAACTCCAGCAGCAAGTCCTGCTGATGGAAATGAAGCAGATGCTGACAAACTATGACTTAAGGAATCTTGATGTGACTGAGGAGTCCAGCGCAGATACATTACTTTATCACATCTTGTCTCAAGATCGACCTACAGCTGTTGAAGATGCAAAAGCTGTTGTCAACACTTATAATAGCGTCACAGAACAAGATTTGTATCTGTTCAGGCTGAAGTTTTTGATTCAAAATGACAGGGTAAAGATGCTTACAATGTACATAAAAAGTAAATTAAGCATGATCTCAATATTATCTAGTCATGTTGCATTATAGCATTAATGATTTTGTGATAAAACCTAGGTATAAACATTACTTTTCTTTGACTTTTGAGATGGCTAGCTTCTTGTCTTTGTTCAGGCAAGATGAAGATGAGGTGTTGGGAATTTTTAAAGTCTAAGACGTAAATTTAAAGATAATGCTCAGCCAAAATAATATTTATTCTGTAAAGCCCAGTATCAATGAACATTGCCTTTTCCATTGCAAGTGTGAGAAAAATAATATTTATATTCTTTACATTTAATATTTATCATACCTTTAAAAATACCATGCCCTCTTGGTAACTAAAACACAAGGTCACGTGATGTTGCATAATCGAATGATTTTCGCCAAACGTACCTGGATTTCTGATGGTAAACATCACATTTAGCACTTGGGAGATAGGCCGCCTCTTACGTGCATCGGGCAAGTTACGTCTGACGAAAATCATTCGGTTGACATTTCTTGTGTTCACTGTTTTGATGGGTGTATAGTGGCATGTTATTTTGTGGTATTTAAATTGAGATAAGCTGCTTAAATGAATGAAACTGTCAGAATACATCATATTCCGTCTATACAAGCATATTTGTTCGGCCACTGAGCATAACCTTTAAGGATGTATAAAAGAATCAGTTGTCATCATCTAATATTGTGACTACCTTACAGTTGGACGAAGCTATGAAGCTGCTCGCTAAACTTGATGATTCAGTTACAATGACTTGTCGTCATCTTTTGATATATATTGTCTACCATCTTAACCATCCAATGGTGTGGGAAACTCTTGGTTCAAAAGAAGTTCTGATGACAACAGCTGCTTGTACCATCACCAAGTATTTTTTAACATTGGATTTAGGTAAGATTATTTATGACCTCTTTTTGCCTTTCTTAAATGATACATTGGTGACATTTTAACAAATTTGCTACAAAAGTGGTAAATAAAAAATATATGTGAACAATGATGACCAAAGTGCTTTTTTTACAGATCCATTTGAAAAAGATGAGCATCAAAAGCAATTGGCTGTTTTGACTCAGGTTTTGGCTTTACAAAAAGAGTTTGCAGAATTTGTAAAACCATGTGACTTTCAATGTGTCAACTTTCGTAAAAAATTGTTGAAGAAATATCTGCATAGATTTTTTGCAAATCAAGGAAAGGATGTGGAAATCAAGCGTATGTCCTGAAAGATTTTTCTCATTTGAATTGCATATACACACCATATGTTTTACTTATGATAAATCATTTTTCAAATTAATTTTATCATAATAAAAGCCTTGTAAGGACAGGGCCACGAATATAGTCCGAGGAGGGTATCTGTGTTGTTAGGACGGGTAAAAATTTGGAGTTACTTGTCCAATGGATGAGTATTCTCAGTCACCCCAGACATCAGGTTCATTTTAATTTACATGCAGTTTGTTGATTTGGATGTTAGTTAGGACGGTTGTGTATTTTAGGATACCTGTCCTATGGACAAGTATGATTTTTCTCCTATTCGTGGCCCCGAAGGATATTCTAGCATCTGAATGTTGAATTGGTATGTTCATTACCATGAATAATGCATGTACATAACAAATTTCTAAGACCAACCTGATGTTGTTATCCTCGATCAGCAAGTGTCATTTGGTACCCACAAATACAATATTTGTTATCCAAGGCTATTTACGGATAAAGACAGTTATTTAGATGAGAAAGTGCTCCATTAATGTTTTGACACTGCTTTGTATCATAAGATTACTTTAATGTCACTGAATATTTGCCAAAGATAAATAATTCGAAAAGTCAAATGCCACACTTTTTGATGTTCCTAGTTGTCCACTATTCGAACTCCCATAAAAATCCAATATCTTTTAGTAAACAATGGTCAATGTATGTGTGATGCACTTCAGTGAACACTGCTATGTTCCTACATTGTGTATGAGACATGACATTAACATGCTAACAGCTTTTAGTTCTGTTTGATGCTTGACGGCCTAGTGCATTTGTTGAGAATTCACAGTGACCATAAGCTTCAGTCCCAGCAGTGGCGGCGACATGCCCTCTATAGTTATTGAATGAATCCTTTATAAATAGTCTAATTATAGCAGTTATATTTATTGTGCTTATTTAGCTATACTTTATTTTAAGACGTTGTGTATGAAGAGAAAAAGACAGCTAGTCAGCAAAAATGGTCATATGCATCCGTCTATAGACTGTCCGAGTTGCTGCTGATTCCAAGGGATGAGTTGAGAGGCCAGTTAGCAATCACCGCCGCTTCTCTGGCTAATGTGGAGACTGCTCTGAAGCTAGCCAAGTTAGTCTATTTTTGATGATTATGGAACTTAATTTATCATGATATTTGACAGTTACTATCGAATATTTAATGAATGAATTTTATTTGCTGTTTACTCTTAAAGATGATAAGTTACGCAATATCATATGCATTTTATCAAGGTGTGTAAACCCAGTATATTTTCCAGAGAGCTAGTGGAGTTCAACAGAGATCATGCCACTGGGGAGGTCCTCTATGTGGTAGCCCACAAGCTGTGCTCGCTACAAGCTGATGAGAAATGCAGTGATGTTTGTGCGAAAATTCCCAACTTGGCAGCGCAAATACATGAGTTGGCTAGTCATGCAACTTGCCTTTGTAGTCCAGGTAATTTTCACCATACTGCATAATGCTAATGTTGATTGTACATATATTTGATTTTTTACTCCAATGTACTTTGAGCTGAAGAAGAAAAAAAGCATGTCTCTCATTGTCTTTGCTACAGATTTGCTTGCTGACTGCCTAGAGCTAAGTAAGGTTACCTCCAAAGCTTATGAGGTTTTGCGTCAATGTGAAAGTGGAGACTATGATGTTGCTGTTCGGGTAATTGATTGAATATATGAACTTTTTTTCCATCTGTGGTGTTAATAATTAGTAGGAGTATGAGTGAAACTTGAAAATTCTATTTCATTTTGTTTTCCATTTTGAATCTTAGATGTATACGACCAATAAATGGAAGAAAAAAACCCAGCAATTTTATTGATTATGTAAAAATGTCCATTAAACTAACTAAAAGATCAATGATACTGACTGAAATCAAAATGAAATGTTTTCAGAGAGCTACCAATGCTGCTGAAGATGCGAGTGACAAAGACCCATACAGTGATTGGACTTTTGAACATTACTTCGAGGAGGATGGTTTGGTCATGACCTCTGCCTTAGCTACACCAATGGTGTACAAATATGCAACTGCATGTATTTCTAACATACCAGGTAATGCAATGTTTATGCTATATGATACAAATGGAACTAGTGAAATAAGTTAGTGTGTGATTTGCATAAGAAAAACCTTCGATCATAATTCATTGGAAACGTCATTAACGACAATTGAAAAGCATCAAATTAAAATATTGATGACTCAGAGTAGAGTCCTTTGAATGCTGATAAGTACTAAAATATAGACACATATGTATTGTAAATTCCAGTGCGATGTGGGTATGACTGAAAATGTAAAAAAAAGTTTGGATGCAATTTAGGCAAAAGGAGTTTTTTAGTGTGAAATTTAAACTATAACTGCTTGGCATAACAGTGAAAGTACAATTGTTATAAAACTATAACATTTGTATGCCTTTTGTAGCTGAGAAAAGCCTGCCTTTTACACAAAGCAGAATTCAAGGGATCTCAAGAAAAGGTTTGCTTTTTTTAAAAATTTCATGAAACTACGAAAAAGTTGTTTGGTTTATGATTGTATAAATATGATTCTTATTTACAGCACATTCATATTTTATTTTATGACACCTCTGGAAAATATTTATATATATTTATCATAAAAATAGCCATGTAGTCAGGACCTCCAAAATACAATTTAAAACTAATAATTTTTAGGGTTGCATTCAAGTGGAGTTCGTGAGCTCATTCAGCTCGCTATAATGTAATTTATTTGTTTTGAAATTAATTTTCAGATCAAATAATGAAGAAGAAAGATGAAAAAGATGAAATATGCCCTATTCAGAAGCTTAGTGAAGAGTCGCAAAAGCTAATGCAGTACTTGCGTGAAAACAGTCAGTCTGAACTTGCTTTGCAATATGTTATTGATACAGTCGGTGCTGCTCTGCAGCATGTTATGGTACAAAACATGGGATACCCAATAGAAAATCAGGTATACTTACAAGTTAGTAATAAACCCAACCAATCAAAATGTCCCATATTGATAGATTATAGAATCCCACTGTACATAAGTGCTTTGTCCCAGCTATGTTCTTGCATGATCTAATATTTAAAGCCTATCAATGTAAAAATATCAATAGAGATAATGTTAAAATATAAACAGAGATATTCTAAGATTACTTCTACTGATTTGCAGGAGATAAATGAAGTCATGTCGGCTGAATCTGCTCAGATGATGCAAATCTTGAAGCTTGGTAACAGTTTTATCAAGGATCTTTGTTCAACTCTTCTTAGAAAGGTATTCAGATTTCTCTTTTCGTTTATTTGATC
>CM032662.1:8074233-8084254 GCA_019095985.1 Streblospio benedicti
AACAATGCAATAATCATACAAACAAGCTGTGCTTTTCAACTTAACATTGTCTCGCTGGATTTTGTATATGCTATTGCAAAAATATATGACTTATTTTTTCCTTGTTATTTGCATTGGACATTTTATAAGTGGAACGATTCCCACATTTAGTCTTTTCATAATTCATGACTCCAAGTTTTTGTTCATGTACCTGACTCTGCGGCAATTTATAGCCTAAAATAGACTGCATATCTCGGATCAAGTCTCCAATACCAACTTGATCCTAGAGATGCAGAACTTATTTTAGTCTATAAATGGCCCATGTGGTACCTGACAGTATAAACACCTAGATCTACACATTTTGTGGCTATAATGGATATCCAGATTAACAAAAATAATTTGAATGAAATTCTTCATTACATAGAATGGCTAGATAGGCTATAATATATTCAATTCACCATGTCCCATGCCAGTGCTCACAGTCTGCACAGACAGTATTTGCTACTAGACTAGCTGATCTACTAGTAATTTAATTCTAATTTCAATTTTTACTTTTCAAGTACAAAAGACCATAAGTGACAGAGGCCTTTTGAACCTGAACATGGAATAAACTGATTAAGAGTCATACGACATATAGATCTATCTAGACTCTACATGTATGCAAACCGTTAGTTTATTCCATTACTTTTCCTTGACTAATCTAAAAAAGTTTAATTTTTGTCAACAATTAATTATTCTATAGTACATGCCTACCTGCTCTATACTAGTGCTGTCCATGTTGATTTGATATGTTTTTGTAAAGAATAGCCGTTCAGTTGAGTTGTATTTCCTAGATTTGCCTACGATACGCATAATTTTCATTATATTAAAACATGACGTCTAAATAAACATTCAATACGGACAACGTTTAAAAAACAGGTCTAAACGGTCATTAACTCACGTGAGGGTCGTCTGCTGTAGAGGCGGAGCCTTAGCCTGCGCATTTGCGTGTAACTGGGCATCTACAAAAGCAATCTCCCGCATGTTTGCGGCTGTTTCACCTTGTACTTGCATGCGCTATACTAATAACCAAAGTTGGAATAAATGTTGAACTATCATTGAACTAATGATCTGAAATAAAAACATGGAATAAATGTAAAACTATCACTAGACACACGTCACAAAGTTCGGCACTGGCTGCAACGGACACATGACTCACTCCACAAACATTTCCCCATGCTCGAAATAAAGGTTATCATATGAAGATGCCATTTGCTTCACCCCCATAAACCCCTTGTTTGTCATGTTTGCACAGGGGGGCGGTCATATGCTAAACATCAGCTTGGCGTATGAACATTGTGTACTACTTACAATCTTATCATGAAAGCATGGTCGGATATTGTTTTAATAGAGTACTCAGAAAAGTGTGGATTTTATGTATTCAATAATGAAATGAACACCTTTAGAGTTTGCACGTTTGCACTACCCTGAAGCGCAGCTATGTTTGGTTCCGCAGAGGCAACTGAACGTTTGAGAATGCCATTTGGTTTCAGACATAAACATATGCACCCGGGTTGGTGTATGTAAAAAAATGTACCAGAATGTGAGTGCTGAAACATACCAGTTGATGTTCACGTGAACGTGCATAGTCATAAAGGAGTTAAATTTGGATAGCAAATAGTCCTTTTTAAGGTGTCATTACACAATCTGAAAATAATGTAAACAAAGTGAACAGCTTTTGAAGGTGAACACAACTTTATTAATATTAAGTGTTTGATCTCAAAATTTGCATGGCAACTTAATATACGCATATAAAACTCATATACATACTAGGTAACAGTTGTCATCCTTTATTTAACGTTTTATAACACAGCAACCTTGACACTGTGTATTTTCATTAGTACATGAAAGAACAAACATGCACCACAAATAAATGGCACAAATCTGTCTTATAAGGATTTGAAAGCTCTAATTTGCTAAATACATGTGAAATCGCTTACTACAACTCACATAAAAAATTCTGGTACCCAATTATTGTCATTATCTATTCAAGAGGACGTTGTGACTATAAACTTGGCTTTGCACCTACATAAAAAGTAGGTAACGGATTGTGTTTTGGTACACTGAACAACAAGTAATTTTGTAATAATATTTTGATTATGCAATAACAGATTAAAGGTACATGGATCATAGATATTGCATGATATTGCAGAAATCATTCTAATTATGATTGACTATAAGCATTTTATTGGCTCAACCTACAAACAAAAGAAGGTAGAAAATCGTGGCTGCTGACAACAGGAAGTGCTTGGCCTAGTACCAATGTCAAAATATAGGTAAGAAATGCATGTAACAAGATTAATATTTGAAAAATAGTGTTTAGAAAGGTTTTGTATGTTGCACTGTACATATATATTGATTTCACATATGTTAGATACTGAATAATATTGAGTAATGTGGTGAAATTTTATTGACGAACGTTTTGATGACACCTGCTCTTAGAATAGTAGTCTAGTAGTAAGTAGACTAGACCTGTCAAATTTTATATTATGTTAAAATGCGGCTATTATCAATTGTTTCATTTGAATTAATGAATGGAATGAATGAAGATATGTCACAAAATAGACTGGCAAAGCAGGTGCAAAGTTTTTCTACTACTGTATCAATTTTGAACTTGTTAAAAGTAGCATGAGGCCGATCACAGTACTACAACAGACTACAGTAGTCAAGTGCATATATTTATTGTGCCCACTATTGCCCTTACTTAGCCCTAGCATAGAGTCTATACATTAGGCTTTTAGACCCTACCTATGTATAATTCTAGATTCTATGTCTAGTCTTTCATAAAGTTCCTAGATTCTAGATCTAGTCTTACATACTGTTACTAGATTCTAGATCTAGTCTTGGTCTACATACAGTTAGATCTACATAGTACTAGTAGGCCTACTGGACACAGGAGCAATTTAGACAGTGATCTATGCTTGTTCGACTGATGTGGAGCCTAAGCATCTTAAGATGGTTAAATTAAACATCTACATGTATGATGTTTAGGCTCTGCACCAATCAAGCAACCATAGATATCTGCACCAGGGTATGGCACAGGGGCAAGTTATAGACTAAAATATAAGCTAAACCCTAAGGAACTCACTCACGGAGTAACTTTGTGAGTGAGTTCCTTAGTGTTTAGCTTATATTTTAGTCTAAAAATAGCCCCTGTTTTTATTTTTAAAGATGATAAGTTACGCAATATCATATGCATTTTAACAAGGTGTGTAAACCCAGTATATTTTCCAGAGAGCTAGTGGAGTTCAACGGAGATCTTGCCAATGGGGAGGTCCTCAATGTGGTAGCCCACAAGCTGTGCTCGCTACAAGCTGATGAGAAAAGCAGTGATGTTTGTGCAAAAATTCCCAGCTTGGCAGCGCAAATGCATGAGTTGGCTAGACATGCAACTTGCCTTTGTAGTCCAAGTAATATTCATCATCCTGCATAATGCGAATTTTGATTGTACATATATTTGATTGTTGACTAAAATGTATTGAGCTGAAGAAAAAAAGCATGTTGTTGTTCGGGAAATTGATTGAAAATATGAACTTTTTTCTATCTGTGGTTTTATTAATTAGTAGGAGTCACTGCGTCCGAAATTAGCGAATCCACTTTAGTGGATACGGGAATAACATATCCTCTTGAATCCACTAGCAAATTATCCTTAGTATCAGATGTTTGCAGGTTCTTTTTGAGGTCAATACTGATGAGGAACGTTTGTTTTTAAGCTATCAAAATACATATTTCAATTTATCTTCTGAATATTGTAATATTGTTTGTTTGGTATGAAATCACACCTATTTTTGCAAGCATTTTACCTATGTTTAAATGATTCAGATCACATTTGTTTGGTGCTTAAAAAGAAAAAAGAAAAAGAAAACATTTACTAGACAGGTAATGGTATTTGATGTTAATTAATGAGGATTTATGACCAACTAGAGTTTTTGTAGTGTCTCAATGGGATTCTGACCACTCACTATCATCTACAGTTTTTTTTTGTGATACATTATTTGTGGTGGGGAAAAAAAGCAATTTGATATTAAGGATAATTTGCTAGTGGATTCAAGAGGATATGTGCCATTCCCGTATCCACTAAAGTGGATTCACCTTTTTTGACGCAGTGAGTATGAGTGAAACATGAAAATTCTATTTCAATTTATTTTCCATTTTGAATCTTAGATGTATACGAACAATAAATGAAAAAAAAACACAGCTATTTTATTGATTATGTAAAAATGTCCATTAAACTAACTAAAAAGATCAATGATACTGACTGAAATCAAAATGAAATGCTTTCAGAGAGCTACCTATGTTGCTGAAGATGCGAGTGACAAAGACCCAGACAGTGATTGGACTTTTTGAACATTACTTTGAGGAGGATGGTTTGGTCATTACCTCTGCCTTAGCTACACCAATGGTGTACAAATATGCAGCTACATGTAATGCAATGTTTATGCCATATACTACAAATTGAACTAGTGAAATAAGTTAATGTGTGTGATTTGCATACGAAAAACCTTTGATCATAATTCATTGGAAACGTCATTAACGACAATTGAAAAACATCAAATTAAAAATATTGATGACTCAAAGTAGAGTCCTTTGAATGCTGATAAGTACTATAACGTAGACACATGTATTGTAAATTCCAGTGTGATGTGGGTATGACTGAAAATGTAAAAAACAGTTTGGATGCAATTTAGGCAAAAAGGAGTTTCTTAGTGTGAAATTTAAACTATAAGTGCTTGGCATAACAGTGAGAGTAAAATTGTTATATATCTATAATATTTGTATGGCTTTTTGTAGCTGAGAAAAGCCTGCCTTTTTCAAAAAGCAGAATTCAAGGCATCTCAAGAAAAGGTTTGCTTTTTTAAAGAAAATCATGAAACTTCTGAAACATTTGTTTGGTTTATGATTGTATAAATATGATTCTCATTTACATTATATTCATATTTCATTTCATGACACATCTGGAAAATATTTATCTATATCTATTACAAAAATAGCCATGTAGTCATGGCCTACAAAATACAATTCAAAACTAATAATTTTTGGGTTGCAAACAAGTGTTTGTGAGCTCATTCAGCTCGCTATAATGTAATTTATTTGTTTTGAAATTAATTTTCAGATAAATAATGAAGAAGAAAGATGAAAGATGAAAAAGATGAAATATGCCCTATTCAGAAGCTTAGTGAAGAGTCGCAAAAGCTAATGCAATATTTGCATTGTAAAAAAAATTGTTTCTTTTGATCTCTTAATTTGATATTGAAACAGACGGACTGTACAATGTCGATGGTGTTTCAACATTCAACGTTCATCTGCAGCCATCCTTCATGTCAGCCAGGGAGTGACTAAATGCATTCATGTGCGAGTAATCTCAAATGTGTCAAAAGAAAACAAAAGGACTATTAGTGGAAGTTATGAATCATGTCAACTCCATGCCAACCACACCCAACGTTTTTACTATTTTTATTTGTGTGCAAGTGCTAATTGAATATCAATCGACTGTTTAGAAAATATAAAATTATTAATTTCAATTGCTTATTTTACTTAGAGGTAAAATATTAATGTTTTCTTTTTGTGTAAATTCGAAAGCTAATAATCTGTATACAAATAGTGAAATTCAAATATCCGGTACTTTTTAAATCATGTCATTTTATAAATCAGTTTTTGTGAGATGAAATATGTTCATGGGGGTGAAACAGAGACATTTTTCTTATACATTGTACCAAGTTTTTAACATGTTACATTAAAATCAAGTGTTGCCTCATGTTGCACTTACAAAGTGAAGTGATCAAAATATATGCAGGGTCATTTTTGTATTTCATTATACACAATTGAATTGTATTGTTATACTATACTGTTTTTATACAAACTAAAAAAATGGCATTTGTTTTGATATAAATCTCATCTACATGTAACTGTTATTGGAAAAGTCATGTTTTTTTCAGAATATGGTTCATTTTGTACTATTTGATATAAAATTATAGAATTGTCAAAGGGATATCTTAGCAGGAAATAAAAATTGTATTGAAGAATTTTATATTCTGCTTTTTTTTATTGCAGTGGCTTCTCTAGTAGACCAATTTGAATAGCATATTGGACCAAGTTAATTTCGAGGCTTGTTAGGATGAGAAACCAAACACAAGACCATAGTAAATATGATTGTAATGTTATTAATATTATTTCACCAATTTCTACAAAAAATTATTGATATGAAAGGCAGGTTTCAGTCTGTTTGCATTTTAAATTAAGGTGTATAGTTAATTAATTATAGCTGGTAGATTTTTTATTTATATTTTGAGTTGAAAAATGCACAATTTATGTGAGAGATTATTCCAGAATTCAAACATGCAAACTATGAATAATGCAATTATTGTAACGGAATATAAGAGAAGATCCAACACTATTTTTCATCAACAAGTATCACTAATTTTGTGATAAATCCATAAAAACTTACTAAGTGTCTTAATATTTTCGGACATTTTCAATTTCAATTTTTTTTGGTGACAGAAAAGTCTCAGACCATGGACATTGAAAATTTCCGAAAATGTACTTGTTGATAGAAAAAGAAATCCAATGAATCTCTTTTTAAAAAATACAACTCTTTTCATTTTGAAGTATTTTTTTATCTCGCTTTCAAAATCAAAGTGTGATGCAATTATGAACAATCTATAACTTTGTAGTTTATGATAAATAGTTGTATTACAAATAGGTACTGTATATTTTCAAAACCCATTATTGTATCAGTGACAAGTAACTATCGACACTAGTTATTCTCAATTAGGATATGAAATATGTGGACTTGTCTACAACTAATTTCTGCAAAATGCAGAGCTTTCATACATTTTCTTGCAATAATATTGCCCGTCAATTTTCCCCTAAATAAATTATGATAAAATTATAAATTACCGTAGAGTTGTTTATTATAACCATAATTATATTAGTTCATCTTTCTTTGCTCACAACACTAGATTTTGTTAAATACATTTACAGTTTTGCCAAACAACTGTTGGCATCCTCAGAATGTTCTTCCAGCGCAATGTCACAAGTCAAATATTCTGATCCTGAACGAGGATGGAATCATAAACTCGCGAGAGTTGGTGCCCCCCTCGTCCCTGTTCATAACCTGCTTGCAGGTTCGGATAATACAGACTCTTTGATGGTCCTGGTTTTCCATTCACTTTCTCTGTCTATTATTCTGGTTCCCTCCCAGTCTATCTGATGGTTGTGCTGGTTTGCATGGTCCGTGATGGCACTCTTGTTTATTTCCAGTTTTGACTCTCTCTTTTGGATCTGGTGTATGCTCCCTTCTGGTTTGCTTCCACGTCCTTCTGATGTTCCTTCAGTCTGGTACCAAACTTTCCCGTTTCCCCCGACGTACACTTTATCACATGACTTGCATGGAATCTTATACACAATTTCACATTTGTCCATCTTATCTACTTTGTCTTTTTGTTGTACTAGGATGTTCTGATAGTCTGCATTGGCTTCACACGTAGGTACCCAATGTTTGTTCAGAATTCTGGAGATCCTTCTGTAACACCTTTCACATATGGTAGGATAACCTGGCCTTTTTTGATCTTTCAGCTTCTTTTTTTTTCTTGTTCTTTTCACTCGTCCTTTCAAGTTTGGTTTCTATCTGGTGTTTCACTTGTCAAAAGACCATTCCAAGGATAGCCACATCTTGTCAAAGCTTCAACTATATGTTGTTCCTCTTTCTGCCTGTCAACTTCTTCTGTCACTATGTCATATCCCTCTATCTAAAAGGGTGCATATAACACCTAGCTTGTGTTGCAAAAGTGGTGGGAGGGACAATTAAAGGTACTGGTCAGTGTGTGTCTTCTTTCTGTACACTAGTATTTTCACACTCCTGTCTGGTTTACGCACAATCAGTGTGTCTAGAAATGGAATGCATCCATCTCTTTCTTCTTCATGCGTAAACTTGATGCTACCAGTCTCATCCACTGTGTTAAGATGGTCTGTGAGGTTCTGGGAGAAAGTGAATGGAAAACCAGGACCATCAAAGAGTCTGTACACATCCGAACCTGCAAGCAGGTTATGAACAGGGACGAGGGGGGGCACCAACTCTCGCGAGTTTATGATTCCATCCTCGTTCAGGATCAGAATATTTGACTTGTGACATTGCGCGGGAAGAACATTCTGAGGATGCCAACAGTTGTTTGGCGAAACTGTAAATGTATTTTAAAAAATCTAGTGTTGTGAGCAAAGAAAGATGAACTAATATATTTCATACCAACACAATGAACACATTCAAGTACTATAATTATAGTTATCATGAAAAGACCTCAGAAACCAAATTATACGGGAACAAAAAAACTGTTTGAATTACTCTTTTGAAACCTAAAATTAGAGCTAAATTATACTAATGCATTAATATAGCATGTACCTATCATATTATTAATTAATGTCCAGACAGTCAGTTGATAAAACTAAGACTTGAGGAGTCCAACTTGGTTCCAAATATATACATGTACTAAGCATGATCTAACCTATATAGATTACCTTATTGAAATCACAGGACTTTCTAAAGACATGATGCAACCATTGACAATGGGTGGTGCGTCTATATTGAACCGAATCAATATAGTAAGTGGGGTTCTATCTGCGTTTTTAGAATCCACCTGCTGTCAATGCAACAAATGGCGTCTGTTCTAAACTAATGGCACAAATTTGTCTTATTATGGCGATTTGTATGAAAATCCACGTGAATGTTGCCAAATGTGGATACTACAAAGAAAATATAAAGATATGGCTTGGTATCCGAATGGGAAAGGTAAGTATATGAGTGATTTGCAATCATAGACCATGGACTTTGTGATAAATTTTCGAGTACATTTTTCATGTAGGAACAGAAATAAACATGAACAATCGTGCATACATATCAATTTCTGTTGTTTTCATGAATTACCCATTCAAGAGGACCTTTGATCCAACGTTATGCTGAAAGTTCAGGTTTAAATGTTGAGTATTAAATTATGGCCATCTAATTTTAATTTAGCAAGTTCCCAACAAGTGTTGTATAGTGGAGTTGACCTCGTATTTTCAGCTCGGCAAGAGTCTAGTACTACTTTTTTAGCCCTCGGTCTGACCTCCATTTGATTTGTGTTGAATGCATCAAATCAATGGTTGATAAACGCTTAAGTTTCACCAGAACATCAACTGTACCTTGTAATCTAAGGTAGGACAATATGCACCGATATTTGCACCGATAGTCACTTAAAAGTGTTCCTTAATATTCTATAGATAAGGCAGTCTTTTGACACCATGCTGTGTATTGATAACTGATTAAATTACCAACAAGGCTACGTTTGTAATTCTTAATTTATTCTCCACTTCATCATGCTTCACGCACTGGAAGTGCCCTCTGTTCCCTACACCATTAGGAATCATGTAACAATAACAACTAACCTAAAAGGACTGTATGTCACAACTGCAAACTAAAAATATTGGGAAAATCTATATACCCCCAAAATAATACAATTACCATTTTTCCTCAGCCAAACAAGCGGGAATAGCATAAACATAAAATTTTTCCATATAGTTGAAGCTAAAGAACATTCAGAAAAAAAGGCACCAACCACATGGCGCTCAGATAAATAAACACAGTATCTTTAGAAATGTGCCATTCAACAATTGGCTGAACAACAAACATCTACAGATAGGAATTACAGACCTGCCAAAGTCTCCCCGCGTGGGGGAGATTCCCCTTTGAGACCTCTCTCCCCCTCTCCCCCCTCCAGGTGTTCTAATCTCCCCCTTTAGTAGTAGGAGGGGGTTATAGAGTTGGGGATTATGGCTAAGAGGATTAATTTTAATCCGATTACGCAATAGTTAAGAGGATTAAGCGGCTTATTTTTAAGAAGATTAAGGGATTATCTCTTAAGAGGATTAGGGATTATCTCAAAAGTGGTTTGCTTTAAGAGGATTAAGGGATTATCTCTAAAAACGGTTTTTTAATTTTAAAAGGGGGGTTGCAGGGTTTTCTTTTCCCCCA
>CM032662.1:8084354-8096141 GCA_019095985.1 Streblospio benedicti
TCTCTCTCTCTCTCTCTCTCTCTCTCTCTCTCTCTCTCTCTCTCTCTCTCTCTCTCTCTCTTGCTCAACACCGACAGAAAAAAACATGCAACGTCTGCTCTCTGTCTTAAAAAGCTTTGAAAGTATAGGTTCTTTACACTGTCTGTCATATCACGCCAGAAGGGCCGAGGTTTTTAGTGTTAGCATCCGTGCTATTCCTTTTTAATCAAAGTATCTACAATACTGGTAATTGGAGCATTACGGAACTGCATACGTAGGCGTGGTTATTGAGGGCAAATGCAACTGCATCAGTGGGTGTTGACAGTTATGCTACCGCAGTACCAACCACTTTTCTGTGCAAAATCTTAGTTCATGTTTGCGGTGTTGATCGACTTTCTTTACTGTATACGTACTGCCACAAAAAGCGCTGTCACCCCACTGCCGTGGACACGCGCTTATCCACCTCCACGAGTTGTTGGCTGTAGACCCGTGGATCAAAACAACGTGACGACAGACGAGAGTACACGGAGCGTAACGACGATCGTGGTGAAGAGGATGTACTCGCCGATGAGAGGCATGGTGAGGCTGGTGGGGGGGGCACCAGCTCCAGCAGCAACAGCTACAATAATTGTGAGGCTCAGCATCACAAAGTGTTGAGGTTTAATGCCCAGCTTCTATTCAGCATCAAGAACATTGTATAAACCCTAAATTACAAGGTGTCTGACTCTTAGCACTAATCGCTGATATTTATGCCCTTTTTTTTTTTACCGGACAGCTTGTTTGGTCGAAATGCCCTGTGATACACAGTCATGTGAAATATACGTGGCATACTCGATATTCAACTCCTTAATATGTAGAAAGTAAACGTATTCTAGCTATGCCATTACTGCTAGTTTTAACGGTGTGTGTGCACAAGTGGGGGGGGGGGGGGGCAGTGACAGAAACTCGCCTGGAAAAGGCTGAGTGATAAGAGCAGTGAGATAGACAGTGAAATCTTCTCGCCGGCGTCTGAGGGCAGGTAGAAGTCAAGGATGGTGAGGAGGGTGATGGACAGGCACGGCATGATCAGGTTGATGGAGTAGAAGAGTGTCTTGCGCTTGAGCGTGATGTTGAAGGTGACATCGGGGTAGGGCTCATGGCAACACGGGTAGTAGCGGATGTTCTTCTGTGCCGAGGTCTGCATTATGTCCCACCCCACAGACCGGTAGAAAGACCTGCAACATTTAGATAGAATACGTGGTGTAATAGCATCCAGTCACAAGGCATGTAAGGGGCACAGTTTACACAGAATGTAAAATGCAAATGTATCTGCGACCATCGTAATGCAGTGTTGTTCTTATTGTAGGCATTTATTCTACGGATTCACAGTGGGGTTTTATACCTTATAAATACTCGCAATTGGCTGGCTGTAGATCACATCGTCATTATATCGTTGTGATTATGTCCTATATACATAAATGTTTTAACATAAAAAAGTACCATTTGTCTGTATGCGTATTTTTACAAGCTGGATCATCAAGTAACACCGATAGACTGTCCTCTGTTAAGAAAAATAGGACATTCATAGTGTATATTCTGTACAACGACCACGCAATGTGCGATGTTAAACAACCGAATACACCTAGTAAGGCGCACTTTAACTTAAATATGTCTTACTAACTTCCAAAGAATGCTAAAGTACATTGCAAATGGAGGTTGGTGGCACATTTTAATTATTTGACTGTATATCAATTTACCGTACAAACGCAAAATATAAATTACATTTTGCCAGTGAAGTTCCAAGGCAAGCATACACATATTGCCACACGTACACCAACCTTAAGTCCCATCCTGGATTCACTACGCCAGTCTCTCCTGCCAGACCAAACCTCTCATGCCAGATGTGCTTCAGGTCTACCTACATGTATATGATGGTTAACAGCATTGGTAAGAGATCTTTGTCTTCAAACCCACTATGTATCCATCGTCCTATGTGATTCAATCATGTGAATTAGTACAAAACGAGATTGAGAAACAATCAATCTGAAAACACACCAATCACGTGTCGCCTACCGTTTTCATTAAACCTTCAACATAAAACATACAGAACAGAAAGCGCACACACGTTCACAAAAGATATGACGGATCGTTCATTCCAAACGATACTCCCATTAATCTTAGCTTAGGATTGAGCGAATATGAAACAAGCTTCATTATTTTCCACTGAACCAAACACTCACTTACACGCGGAAGTGATTGGACATTTATCATTGACAGCAACATTTCGAGCTTTGATCAACTGATCCGATAACGCGCATGTCATTCAATTACACGCCCAGTGTCTCCACCGTTTACAAGCCCATGGCAAAGCCGTGTTCTCTTTGTGGAGGTTTGAGGTCGTGTGACATGATGATGTATGTATATTTTACGATATATATGCTAAGTCACACATATTAGTGTTAATGTGGGGGCCCCCTGGGGATTTCACCATGTGCTGGTACGACACACACAGACCAAATCAAGATCATACACAGATGCCACGCGCTGGAATAAACAATAATAATGGTGTAAATCAGAAGTTGAGAGATGAAAGATCATACATTTAATCGATATAAACAGATGTGAACGGGTGTAATTCTATACTCAATGAAATATAGATCTATGGAAGCTGCTACTCTTTATCTTCAGTGCTCAACGCTGTACGTGTGTTTAACACTGTTCTGGAGATTGTTTTACCAGTCAGTTTTCTCTCGAGTTTAAGTTAGAAGAAAACGTGAGAGGTGGTCGCTTTATGACAGGCGTGGCACGCGCCGCTGATTCGCCCAGCGGGGGTCTGGCTTTGGTTATTCTTTGTTTAGGGGGACGCTAATCGGTATGCCTTTGATTAGCCGGTTTAAAGGGACCGAGGTAAAGCCAGATATCGCTCGCCACGGGGAGAAATTTCTTAGGGAGTGCCCGGGCTTTGAGCGCGGGCGTTTTGACAATGCTTGACCGTCCGCGTGGCTCAATTAGACAGGCGCGTTGGGGGTCTTAATGGGATGGGGGGGGCTGGTTAATAGCTTCTTCCTCATCCCGGAGCCGGCAACGGGTGAGGGGTCTGATTAATGGTTTCTTCCGTATCGTGGAGCTGGCGTTTGATTAATAGCTTCTTCCGTATCGCCTGACTTTAATGGCTTCTTCCGTGATGCGAGCGAGGTGGGTGGATGGTGGAGAGAGAGAGAGAGACGATTAGTACGCGAGGTAATTTTGGGAACCGTAGAATTAATAAATAGATATATTGATCGGCCTTAATACGGGCCGCGATGCGTAAATAAAGAATTGAGATGATAAGCGAGCTTGGACTAGACATTTTTTCTCTAGAAAACGAGTGTATGCTCACATCTCAAATCGAAAGACCGTTGAACTTACAAAATTATCAGATGGTCTGAACTGTTGTTTACAGGTAGTAAAAACCGCAGTCAGATAATGAGCGTGCTTCAACACATTATCTCTGATTTTCGAAAATTACTCCGCTAGTGGGGTATTCCTAAAACTAAGAATATAGGGTAAAATCACTCCTAAAGGATGGTTGAATTACTCCATAAGAGTAAAAATAACCTTCCAGCAGAATGTATTTACGCTACTCTTGTTTTAGGTTAATAGACATAAGTGCTGTACTCCCCCAGTAGGCCTATCATAGGAACCTGTGAAAAAAGAATGGGAAAAGATTATATTCTTAAATTTATTTATAATCAATGTACACATTCATCATCCATTAGTCTTGGTAAGATATGATATTATTATGTATGAACTAATCACAAATATTGACAAATCTATTTATCATATGCATCCAGTCAAATGTATCCTGCTTCATCAAAAATATAAATAAAAAAATGAAAAGCGTCCCCATAAGGGGGACAAACCAGTGTTTAGAATCTATCTAAAACAACACAGGAAAATGAAAATTTGAACATTCATCAGACTCACAAATTATGGAAAACATATCATTGCAACACCAATATTCATAATCTAGACATGTAGTGACCTTGAACTCATCCATGTGTATGAACTTTTATGCTGATGTGCACTTAGCGTCTAGTGCACATGTATGTCTGTTACACAATACACAATATCTATGACATAAATTAGGGACACTATCCATGCTTCAGATGAGATGTCCGCCAGACAAAGTCTTCACCATATACACAAAGCTTGCATCACTTCATGATAAACCCAAATAAAATAGATGTCACTGAAGATCATAACACTTTTTCTTGTAATTGGATTTCTCATGCAAAGACGAGTACTCTTCCTCTACAGTACTATAGATATATATTCAATGTATGTTTACACTAAATGTAAACCGCTCATGCATTATACACCGACACTGATGTACGATCATAGTACTATGTCAACTTAATGTCCTATCACATTATATATACGATAAACCATCACATAAATCACAAATGAAGACGAATTGTATCAACAAATATGTGGCATCCGTTACTAGTATTTGAATTCTGTAACGGCTAGAAATGTTAAACATACGTATGCGCAGGTTTAGTAGGACTAGAATAACCCTTCTATGGGAGTAAAATAACTCGTCAGTGGGAGTACAATAACCCTGAGTGACGTAATGCTACTCCTATACACGAGTAGGCATGGCTGTACCCCACTAGTGGCGTAAAAATACTCCGTTAATTCTGTGAGTGTCACTAGCAACAGAAATTCGTTGTGATAGTAAGTTAAAGCATAGTTACAGAATCAGCACACGCAGATGGAATCAAAACTTTTTTTCACATAATTCAATGCAACATCATGTCTTCATTACGGGGCTCGTGGGGCCCCATCGTCTGTCGCATTGCTCCTCTCCCACCCCCCTCGTGAATAATGTAGAGGCTATTCGTACGTGTCTACTTCTGTAACGCTTGAAGTCTTATGATACGTTTACGGGCTGACAATTGTTACTCTACTCGATGTGAACTACCCAGTCAAAACAACCATAGATATCTGCGCTAGGGTATGGCACAGGGGGGCAATTTATAGACAAAAATATAAGCTAAACCTATGGAACTCACTCACTGAGTACTTTGTGAGTGAGTTCCTTAGTGTTTAGCTTATATTTTAGTCTATAAATTGCCCCTGTTTACTTTTAAAGATGATAAGTTACGCAATATCATTTGCATTTTAACAAGGTGTGTAAACCCAGTATATTTTCCAGAGAGCTAGTGGAGTTCTACGGAGATCATGCCACTGGGGAGGTCCTCAATGTGGTAGCCCACAAGCTGTGCTCGCTACAAGCTGATGAGAAATGCAGTGATGTTTGTGCAAAAATTCCCAACTTGGCAGCGCAAATGCATGAGTTGGCTAGACATGCAACTTGCCTTTGTAGTCCAGGTAATTTTCATCATACTGTGATTGCATGGGTATTTCAAGGAGATTACGACAAGATTTGATTTTGTTAATAGTTATGATTATTATGATGTCTCACATATAAGGAAAGCACACAAAAATGACTGAATTATTAAGAGATTACAATATTGATTTGACAGTAGAAACTTTCAAAGCTATTTGTTTTGCTAAGTAAAGTTAAGCATATGAATATTGTGATAATTCTCAATCTTTTTAGCTCAGTAAAGATGGAGAAAAGCATCCAAAATTCATATTCGTGGTTATAACCTATCAATGAATATTATTTTTCAAAGATTATGCATATTAGATGATTAATAACATACATATTAATAAAGCAGGTCATTTTGACTTACAGCTAACTCTGTGGCCTTATACTATTCAACTCTAGTTTATTTTCAGACTTCTACATTAGTTCTCAATCATGACATCTAGATCTAGACCACAATCGGGTCCATATATATGTGCTTGGCAGTTTATTAAGTCAATCTGCTCTATACTTAGTAAATCTGATCCTTAACAACATCTTCTGATGTCTGATTCAGCCTATATCAATTATTCAGCATTCGGATATATTTTGATTTGATTTGTATTACATAGATATAACATCTAATTATTGCTGGTCAGGAGAACATCCACATTGTCTCTGTAGTCTACTGATCTTCATGAGACACTGGCACCCACAGTCTTCTGGCAACCTTTACTTCACAAATCCAGCTTACTATGGTCAATCAATTCTATACAAACAATTTCATTATAATTTTATGTTTCAGCACATCACAAAATGATAAGTTTCTCACGTCAACTCAATATTATAGTCTCTTTTCATAATTTAATTGTTTCCGTGCATGTTATGTATGTATGTTATATCTAATGAATCATAATAATTGTAACTCTATCAACACAATAGGTCTATGAACACATTCAAACTTTGTCATAATCTCCTTAAAATACCCATGCTATCACAATGTGTCACACCTAAGAGGTAGACCATGTCATAAACTAAAAAATGAAAGTCTACTGCACTGTACGTGGTTCACAGTGATCCATGAAGAGTCATTCATAAGGTATATCCTTAAGAGGCATAATGTTCAATGCTCCATTAGACAATTAAATATGGTTTAAAAAAGTATTATTTATCTTATAAACAGTGATCTGTGAATCACTATCTATCATTTGAATCAAAAATAAACATTGTAGAACAATTTTGAATTTTTATACATAGGACGTTCGAAGGGTCCCAAGGTTGAAAATTCAATAAAAAGGGCGGTTTAAACGACTGAAGAAAATTCTAAAAAATCAGCATGATCTATGACCATGGGGGCAACTTTTGTGAAATATCGTACAAGGTGCTACGAAAAAACAATATTATGGAAGACCCTATATGTGGTGTTTTTGCAATCGGGGAGACGTTTTTACGGTAGTCACAACTACATCCCATATTGTGAGCATTATTTCATATGTTGAACCTGTACAGGTGGAAACGATCATCAAAAAAAAATTTTTTTTTAAAATATAATACTTGGACGAATTTAGTACTGAATTATCGATAAAAGATAGAACATGAACTATATTTTAATTATCTGTTAAAATATCATATATGTATTCATTATTTATGAAAGAAATTACATAGTAAGTGGGACGTTTCAACCTTGTCTAATCTGAGCATGTAGTTCGAATGGCTTCAAATGTACTCCATGTATTACTTAGTCTACACTCCTGGGGGTGGGGGGGCATTTTGTTTGTCAAAGCATTGCTTGGACAGTATTAGTGCTTTGACATTTGACATGCATAATTCTGAATAAAACCTATTTTGATATTCCAGCACTATTTTTGTGCCTTTGAGACAACCATAATCAAACATAAATCTAAATGTCTGATAATGGACTATAAGGAGACTACCTGCAGGAGGAATATATTATATAAAAAAGAGTATGATAATGATGAAAAAATCATAATGGGAAGTGGCAGGCATAGTAGAATCTCAGACTCTGAATATAAATCAGAGGTATAGTCATTCCATAATTCATATTTATTTATCTGAGGACCATTTATTTGTGTTGTTTCAGATCATAATCGATGAGACCAAATAAAATTTGATGGTTGCTTTACTTGACTTGTGAATCGAGGGTTTCCAAAGATTTTGCACATTCAAATTCAATGACTTTTCAAGACAGAACAAAATTTTCCAAGAAATAATATAGGGATTATTTAGATGTTTCTAAAAGCATAAAAACCCAGCTGTTCCAATCATTGCCCGTTTGCCTCTTATACCAATATGGCTATTTTACATGGCTAAAAGCTTGAAATGTTCAAATTTTCTGTTTTTTTAGTGACTAAGTGTGCACACACTTTCAAGTTAGGAAGACGCACAAGGTGTGAATCAGTTCCAATAACTTACAGAATATGTGTCTAACGAAAAAAATGTTAGAAGCCAAAAATTAGTGGAATAAAGTTGGTGTTTCATGACATCACACATGCTTTCAAGTTTTTAAAACAATTAGAATAATATGTTATCTTATGTAGAACTATCCAGTGTGTCATACATGTAAATGATTTTCATTGAGAGAACAGTAATTTGAAATATTAGGTCATAAAGTAGCAACTTTGATACATTGTAAAAATAGAAATGTTTGTGCATGTTGTAATTTGCGAATTTTTGTGGGTAGGTGCAAAAACGCAAACTTAAATAGTCAGCAAACATTAATACCCTGTGCAAATTATGTCAAAGATGGACCAAAATCGCAAAATTGAATAGTCACAAAATAATCTAATAGCCACAAAATATTATAATTTTACAGTAAGCATTCACTGATTCAACAATGTGCTGTAATACTTACAATTTTGTTTCACACTTAGCATGAACTACTCCATCAAATATGTCACAATCATATTTTATCTAAATGTACACAGAAACATAGTATATTGATTTTGAATATTTCGTATAATATTATGATTTTTATGGACTTATCATATTTTACAAACAAGTAGAAGAAAGCATACATTTCGTAATAAATGTACCCCAAATGTTTTTGGTTAGTTAATTTATTTTACCATGTCATTGTCACAAGTATACAAATTTAGTTTACTTTTCCTAATCTAGACTATAAACATGCTGCGCCTGTCTTAAGCATTGCCTATTCATATTATTTTATTGAAAATTTACAGACTGTATCTCATGGACAAACTGAGGGAGGGGCAAAGAGGAGGCGATTGTCATCATCCACCTGAAATGGTTGAGAACAGGGTAAATGAAATCAAATAATCATACTGTTATAATTGTTATATATGTTATATTTTGATTATTATGTGCGTGTGTGCTTTTATTGATTGTAAAAATGTGAAATGCAATTTTTTTTTTTTTTTGCAACTGATACATTATGGTTTCAGTGAATTTTAATTATGTTTGATTGCAAAATTTGCATAAACACATTAGGAAATTGCTGGTTGTTAGAATTTGTTGTTGACCTGTCAAACTTCTTGTGAAGTGTTGAAAGAAATTAGAAGGCATAAACCTCACAACATGTCCCTAGAATCATGCTAATGAGTGTGCAGTTATTCAAGAATTTAAATTTACTGTTAATTATGTTTCATTGTTTCATTATCTGTTTATTTGAAAGATCAAGCTTAATCAGAGAAAAACTTCTGCATATGTTGGTCATGCAGAATTATAAACTTTAGATAGCATAATCCCTACTTGAATATACTATAAATAATACTCTTTAGACCTAAATGTTGAGTTGTAAAATCAATTGTTTCTTTTGATTTCTGAATTTGATATTGAAATAGGTGGACTGGACAATGTCGATGGCGTTTCACCAATCAACGTTTGATCTGCAGCCATCCTTCTTGTCAGCCAAGGCGCGACTCAACGCGATCATGTGCGAGTAAGTGCTAAGCAGCCCACACATCTACAAGAACCTGCGCAAGAAGAACCCAAGAGGCAATAAAACCAAGGACTATTAGTGGAAGTTATAAATCATGTCAACCCCACTCAGGGTTTTTGACTACTTTTATTTATGTGCTTGTGCTAATTGAATATCAATCGACTGTTTAGAAAATATAAAATTATTAATTTCAATTGCTTATTTTATTTAGAGTTAAAATCTTAATGTTTTCTTTGTTTTGTAAATTCGAAAACTGATAATCTGCATGCAAAAAGTGAAATTCAAATACCCGGTAATTTTAAATCATGTCATTTTACAAAGCAGTTGTTGTGTGATGAAATATGGTCATGGGGTGTAACACAGACATTTTTCTTATACCAACTGTTTAACATGTTACATTAAAATCAAGTGTTGCCTCTTGTTGCACTTACAAAGTGAAGTGATCAAAATATATGCAGGGTCATTTTGTATTTTGTATTTTGTTTAGAGGCTTGTTAGGATGAGAAACCAAAACCAAGACTACAGTAAATATGATTGCAATGTTATTAATATTATTTCACCAATTTCTACAAAAAAATAATTGTTATGAAAGGCAGGTTTCAGTCTGTTTGCATTTTAAATTAAGGTATATAGCTAATTAATTATAGCCGGTAGATTTTTAATTTATATTTTGAGTTGAATAATGCACAATTTATGAGTGAGATTATTCCAGTATTCAAACATGCAAACTATGAATAATACAATTATTGTAACTGAATATGTGAGAAGTTCCAACACTTATTTTTCTTTTTGAAGTATTCTTTTATGTCACTTAAAAAGTCAAGTGGGATGCAATTATGAATAATCTATAACTTTGTAGTTTGTGCTTAATAGTTGTATTACAAATAGGTACTGTGTATTTTTAAAGCTCATTGTATCAGTGACAAGTAAATATTGACACTAGTTATTCTCAATTAGTATATGAAATGTGTGGACTTGTCTGCAACTAATTTCTGCAAAATGCAGAGCTTCATACATTTTTCTTGCATTAATATTGCTGGTCAATTTTCCCCTAAATAAATTATAATAAAATTATTAATTACCTTACAATGCTGTTTTTTCAGAGTTGTTTATTATAACTATAATTATAGTTATCATTGAAAAAGACCTCAAAAACCAAATTATGTATTACAGGAGCAGAAAACTGTTTGAACTACTCTTTTGAAACCCAAATTAGAGCTAAATTCTACTAGTGCATTAATATAGTATGCACCTATCATAATATTAATTAATGTCCAGACAATCAGTTGATAAGACTATAAGACTTGAGCAGTCTAACTTGGTTCCAAATATATTCTAGTACTACGCATGATCTAACCTATATACAGTACCTTGCTAAAATCACAGTCAGGACTTTCTAAAAACATAATGCAATCATTGACAGTGGGTTGTGCGTCTATAATGTACACAGGGTTCTATCTGCGTTTGAGAATCCACCTGCTGTCAATGCAACAATATGGCGTCTGTTGTAAACTATATTGGCACAAATTTGTCTTATTATGGCGATTTGTATGAAAATCCATATGAATGTTGCCAAATGTGTATACTACAAGAAAATATAAGATATGGCTTGGTACCCGAATGGGAAAAGTAAGTATATGAGTGATTTGTAATCATAGACCATGGACTTTGTGATGAATTTTCGAGTACATTTTCATGTAGGAACAGAAATAAACATGATAAATCGTGCATACATATCAATTTCCTGCTGTTTTCATGAATGGGGAATTTAAGAGGACCGTTTGATCAACGTTATGCCGAAATCGTAGGTGTAAATGTTGAGTATTAAAGAAATTATGGCCATCTAACTTTAATTTAGCAAGTTCCCAACAAGTGTTGTCTAGTGGAGTTGACCTCATATTTTCAGCGCTCGGCGCAAGAGTCTAGTACTACTTTTTAGCCTCGGTCTGACCTCCATTTGATTTGTGTTGGATGCATCAAAACAATGGTTGATAAACGCTAGTTTCACCAGAACATCAACTGATTTGATGATGTTAACTAATTTGAGAGATGGTACCTCTTCTGGAGACTCCAAAAATAAATTAATCAATGACAAAGTGATAAAAATCAATTGTTTGGCTTAAAAAAGATGGCGGAAAATCGAAAATAACATGCATATGGGAGTCGAGTCCCAAAAATAATAAGACAAAGTGAAAAAATCAATTGTTTGGCTTAAAAGATGGCGGCGGAAAATCTGGCAGGCTCCCTAATAAGGAACGTCTCTGGCCGCCTGTATGAAATGGGTATAAACTAAGCCTATATGTAAGATAATCATTCCCAACATTCTATTCGCCAACCACGCAATATTCAGGAGTTCTTGTTTAATGTAATAGTAATCATTGTTACATGCCTTCATTATTCACCATCGCTAACTATATATGCGTATTCTATCGTATGGTATATTGTCAACAATGGTTAAAACATATGGAAAGATGTATGTAAATGTTTTTACTACTTATTTGACCATATCAACAAGGGTGGACAAGGCCCTATATTTCATGGCAGCCTGAATGCT
>CM032662.1:8096241-8173706 GCA_019095985.1 Streblospio benedicti
GTTTCTAGCATTAACTAGTCCAAAACCACAATCGACCATCATCACTTAATATACTCTTAGCATTTGTTGTTCATTCCTGTGACTGTTGTACAGTCTTCACGTGTAGTGAGTAGCACTGGTGGCGAGCCTGTCTATTCTGTCTATGCTCGATCATTATTATTCTAATCTGTGACCTAGACAGTGCACAATAACCAATGAAAGTTGTAATTGCTTAACTTCTGGGCAACACCATTTACTCTACCTAGCATTTCAGATGCAGGTGCCTTCACACCTAGGTACAAATTTCGTTTTGATCCCAGCATCTTTGACGTATCGAATAAAAACAATTTCTTGTTCATTGATGCCAGCATCAGTAGAGCCATCACTTTTCAGAGATAAACTTTGCACCATCTACTTCTGAAAGAAGTACACTTGAAGCCTTCCCAGCTATTTACGTTGTGAACATTCTTTCAGTGTACTAGTGTAATTCATAATGCAAACATATGTTTATGAAAATACTTCAGAGAGTTCTGTGTGCATGAGCATTGCAGAACAGGAGTTTCATCTTGGGCAGTGTAGTTTATGTAAGCTTTTCAAGTTTTTACGTTTGCCTTTTTCAGTGAAACATACACCATAGAAAAGTGAGTACATAGAAAAGTGATATACATACAGTATATACAAGTTAGGCCGATAAGCCAAGACCCTGACTACAGATCATTTTGAAAATAAATTAAAAGCCCAATATTTAAAAAGTGAACTATTAAAATAGTGATTTGAATTGACAAGGGTACAAACTAAGTCATTATTAGACAATGTAATACGTTTCATAAAACCAAATATAGATTTTCGAATTATCACATCTGAATGTGACACATTATATTTCATAAAAGACTATGACATGCTAGTGCGTCCTCTCAGTTTCATTAAATTTCTAAAAACACGATTATGAGCCACTTTAAGTCTTCTGCGAGATTCCTTTGTACAATTACTCCATAAGTGGCAACAATAAAAATTACAACAAAAAGCTTTGAATAGTAAACATTTCACCTCTTCAGTACAATTTGAGAAATTTTTTATAATAACATTACCCCTAGAGTACAGACCTCGAATTTGACTAGCTATTGCTTCATCATCTTTATTAACATCACATATTATCATACCCAAGTATTTATATTTATCAACAAGATCTATTTTTCTACCATTGAGATAGACGCGGGGACATTAGAAATAAATTTACTCTTCGGCATGATGCACATATACACGGATTTTTTAACATTAAACATGATATCGGTTTTGTTAGCATATTGTTCACATAGTAATATGAGTTGTTGTAAACCTCTTGCTGAAGGGGCAATTAAAACTGTATCATCAGCATATATTAAATGATTAACTGATACTTCATTAATACTACAACCGCATTTGACATTATTTAGTAACTGACTAAAACCATCAACATATATATTAAACAAATGAGGCGAGAGAATTCCACCCTGCCTTGTCCCGTTTGATGCTCCGAAGGTTTTGCTTACACTTGATCCCCAACGTACAAAGAACTTCTGATGTGTGTACCAAAACACAAGAAGGCGTACCACAAGAACAGGCAATCCCCTGTCAAGTAATTTATCAAATAATACCCAGAAGTTCAAGCGATCAAAAGCCTTCGAAGCATCCAGGTAACATATAAATACAGGACTAGACATATGAGTGTAATAATCAATAACCTGTTTAAGAACAAAATTACATAAGTCTGTTGAATGATCATTCTTGAATCCAAATTGATTACAACTTGTAACAAGACAGTACTGGTATCTATCTAAAATCACAAGTTCAAATACTTTTGATATAACAGAAGTAATAGCAATAGGCCTATAATTATCTTTAGAAGAGATATCACCTTTTTTGTCTTTAACAATAGGAATTAAAACAGTATCCATTAAATCTTGGCAGACATAGCCGTGTAAAATCATTGTGTTGAAAAACATACTCAGTAAAACATGTAATTTATTTGAACCATATTTAAGATGCTCACTTGTAATCCCATCACTCCCACAGGCTTTACCATTTTTCAGATCCTTAATCTTTTTGCCTACTTCACAATGGGTAAACGGAGAGTCAGATGAGGTACAATTTTTCAGTCGATCTAGAACTGACTGTTTTAATGACATATCACTTGTACAAGAGTTCAATATATTTTTATAATGATCTCTCCATAACTCACAAATATTGTTCTGGCCCGATGTACTGCCAATTGTAAAGGCGAGAGGAGTGGATGTACCAGACTTAATTTTGTTCACTTCTTTCCAGAAGTGCACAGACTGCTTATTCAAGAGTGTTTTCGCCAGCTTGTCAGATTTGATTGTATTCTCATTTGCCTGGCATTGTCTGAGAGTTAGTTTAAAGTAAGCTCGAGTCATTTTCATTGCTTCAAAAGCGGAACCATAACGAGGTTTCCCACATGATAACCAATGTAGAAAAGCAGACCCGGGCTTCGGCATGTGAGACACTACAATAGTCTTTCCAGCCTGGAACTTGCTTATGTTGTTTACAACCTCTATCTTTAACAAAATCTTGGCTAGCAGAAACCAAGGACTCTGTAATATCTAAATACAAGCGATCTATAGCATTCTTGTGTGCATGATCACTGCAATGTACATCATCACATAATAACATATCGTGGTTTATTATAACATTCTTTAGGTATTTATCAGATAAAATATTGTATTTAACTAAATCATCATTAGACAATTTATCCCAAGGTATCTTTGTGTTTGAGATTTTATCTATATTACTGTCAATTTTTACAACAGTCAAATCAAAGATGACAGACATTGGGAAGTGATCAGAGGATACAGAATCATAATTAACCTTAATACACTTAGTTGATGGTAATAAGTTAGCTGATAGAACAACATGATCCAGCCAAGATACACTGTTATGAGCTTCACTGTAAAAAGTAAAAGTAGACTCATCACACATATGTTTATCAGCAATAATAAAATTTTCAGACTCACAGAAGTGTACAAGCTCCTTACCAAATAACGACTTGCAACCTTTAAGTAGGTTAGCATTAAAATCACCAATAATACAAGAATGCGAGGATGGATGGTCTTCTATGATACTATTAATTCTAGAAAGATAATATAAAAATTCATCTAAATTATCTTTTTCATCACATGGCATGTACACATTAATAATTAGAATAGCATTAGCTTCAGTAAGAAGTTCAAGACACAATATTCTACAGTCCTCTGTTTCAATAATGTTACATCCTGATATGTTTTTTCTCCATAAAATGGCGATGCCACCGTGTGGCCGGCCTCTTAACACATCAGTCGAGGAATCCATGGCAGAAACACTCCTAGCATAAAACCTATCATCGAGAGAATTAAGAATATGTTGCTCATGATCAGCTAACCAAGTTTCTTGTAAAAAAACAATGTCATTAAAATTACACAGCTCTTTTACCTCTTGTAGGGAGGTTTTCACATTTCTGCAATTAAATGTGCATATTTTAAGATTGTTCATGATTTATAAGAAATACCTCACTATAAGAAACTAAAAATATATATATATAAAATAAAATAAAAAGGTCTAACTAAAGTTCGTAGAGTCGGACACCTTTACTCTAAGAGTAGAAGGGCTTCACCTTACAGTCCACAGGCCACAGAATTGGGTCCATGAGGACTTTTCGCATGCGCTGTTCACAGGGAATGTAGAACGAGCTGTATGTACCAAAACGTGTCTGCAACTTCTCAGATACAACTTTGTGGCCCGTTTCCCGACGCACAAATAAATCTAGCTGATGAGAGGATGTCTTAGGATGCAGACTGGTAACAAATATACCAGTGCAAGTACGGTTGTAGGTGATAGGCTGCTCTCTGCTGCCACCACGTCGTGCGACCTGAAGACCTGGAGCAGTACCTTGACCAACAACAAAGTCAGCGACTGCCGGTTTCTGTGTCGGTTTCTTTTGTCTGTGGTGGGCTCGTTGTTGAGTTCCTCTCAGCCCGTTGTCATGTGAGAGACCTTTCTGGTGTTTCACTTCACGTTGTATGTTGCTATTGGTGAACACACGCTGAGACCATTGTTTAGGAGGAGCAGACAGTATTGGTTCTTGGCACACCTCATTGTCATCAGACAAGCTGATCACTTCCTCCTCACTAATTGAGACATTATGGTGGCTTTCAGACACAATTTCTCCGTAAGACAGATTGTCCGTTGGCATTTTTGAAGATTCCTGGATATATGAGGAGGCAGTCTCTAGTTGTCCTAGGTTGTTACCATCTCTGAGTCTGAGTGGCCAATTGGTCTTTGTTGAATCTCCCATTTGAGTGGAATGTATAGCGTTCACAGTATCTACATTACTGTTATCATGGGATATCAATTGCTTATTCATTTTATCTGAGAAATCTCTTTTTGCACCAGAAATCATATGTGAGGAGGCAGTCTCCATTTGGCCTAAGTTGACACCATCTCTGAGTCTGGGTGACCGATTGGTTATTCGTTGGATAACACATTCACCTGTTACTGCCTCATCATCATCACCATCTCGCAGTCTTAGTGGATCTTGTAGTCCAGAGCGAACAAGTCTGGAGAGGTCCTTCTGATTGCTAGTGAGGAGATCAATGCTTGTTTGCATATTCTCAATGTTACCCAATATTGAGGATATATCCTGGCAATCTCCATTCATTGGGGGCAAATGAAGTATATCTAAGGCCAAAAAGATAGGAGTATCAGAGAGCTCAGCCGACAAGAACAGTTTGATCATGTCTCTGACGTTGTCCATATCCTTCTTTGGACCAATGTGATTTCTGCATCTGAATCCAGGACTAGTCACAACACTAAAAAGCAGGTTTTTTGCTTTCTGTATTACTTCAGATGAATAAAAATCAGAACAAATTTTAACCAAGACATCCATGGGTACTGTATCCAACTTTGTTTGTAGATAGCACAATAATTCATTCACAATGAATCGGTTTTCATGGTATTTATCACCAAGTGGCATTGGGGGCTTGGGGACAAGTAAGCTAATATATCCCTCAGGCGTTGTGACACTGTGATTACTAACTTCTATCAATCTATCTTTCAAGCCCACTATCTCTTTTTTCAGACTTTCTTCTTGTTCACTGGGTTTGTTTTGAAGGCATACCACTTCTTTCTTCAATTCACTTATTCTTTGGTCTTTTTTGCTGTATTCACTTCGATATTCTTGAATTTCCCTCATCAATAATGATTGTTTAGATTCATAAACTTCATTAATCTCATTGATTATCACTAATTCTAGTCCTTTAAAAGCTTTCAATATATTTGTTGTTAAATTCTGTTCAATTCCTGGTTTCTCCTTCTCTTTACTACTCTCCTGGTCATGCTTTTCTGAGTTGATTTCTCCCTCTTTGCTCTTCTCCAACTGATCACTGGTCTTTTTCCAGATCTGTCACGTCATCATCATTTGTGTTTTGAATGTCTTTATTTGCACTAAAACTGTTGTTTGTTTTTGGTGTAAACTCAGCTGCGTGGTTCCCTGATATTGGGGTTGTTATGCCATCCAGGACAGTTATCATTTCACTGTTTGTTGCCGTATACTCGATGCCAGGTCGTGCAATGACTGATTCTTTCCGTAATTCAACATTTGTGCTTTGATCATTTCTCGACAGCGTTTCCGCATTTTGATTCCTCCCTGACACCGGAATTGCTATCTCGTGAGGGACAGGTGTCTCGACGACTGTGTACCTGTCATCCCGTGGGTTTTCATTGACTGAGTCATTTGATTTGTCAACTTTGACTGCTTCATGGCTGGCCGTAGCTACATCAGTCTGGGGGTTTTCATTGGTTGGTTCGCACACTTTGATGTCTTTGGTTCCTTCAGTTTGAGAGCTTTCAGTAGTTGATTTCTTCTTGATCCTAGCTTCTTCATTGACTGCTTCATTGCTGGCCGTAGCTACATCAGTCTGGGGGTTTTCATTGGTTGGTTCGCACACTTTGATGTCTTTGGTTCCTTCAGTTTGAGAGCTTTCAGTAGTTGATTTCTTCTTGATCCTAGCTTCTTCATTGACTGCTTCATGGCTGGCTGTAGCTACATCAGTCTGGGAGTTTTCATTGGCTGGTTTGCACACTTTGATGTCTTTGGTTTCTTCAGTTTGAGAACTTTCAGTAGTTGATTCACTTAAGCCGATGGTCTTGAGTTCTTCGGGCTCACAGCTGACTGTTATATCTTGGTCTTCCATTGAGTGATTTGTTCTGAGTACATTTTTCAAGCTAAATTGTATTGCCTCATCTGATGTTTTAAGTCTAGCTTCATTTCTATTAATGAGCTCTTCAATTAGTGGTAGCTCTTTCTCCATAAAGTCCTCTTTGAATTTCCCATTCACCATGAATTTAGATGTAGTTAGGAATAAGTTGACAGTGTAACGGTAGATTGCTTTTCTACCGCTTCTACCACTTCCACTGTACACTTTGAGGCTTTCAGATACCCTGTTGGATGCCTTATCTAAACAGACATCAATGATCACCTCATTCCCATTTGTTACTATTTTTTGATTGTGAGATGGATTTGCTGGAATGTCATAGTACATATGTATGGCTTTTCGTACAAGTTCGAAGGAACTGGTGCTCAATTTTGTAACTATATTGCCACTCCTATCTGTGATGCACATGAGTTCTCTTTCTGTAGCATGTAATTTCTTTCTTAAGGCCTTGTTCTTATCAAGAGTATAGGATTTAAGGATGGGTGTGTGGCTACTTGTTAATTCTTCATCTGATGTATTATCTTCATATCCATTCATGTTATTACTACTTACCCTATCCATTTCCTTTCCTTGATACCGTATTAAATCATGCATGTGCTTTGCGGATTGCTCCATTTTATCCTGTACTATCTTCACTGCTATTCTGTGTGATTGCTACCAAAATCGTGTTATGCTAGTTAGGTATCCTATTTTCGTCATTACTTAAGGTTCAATATACTGCACATTAATGTTATTAATTGTATCCAACTGTTGTTAGCACCTTTTTAGTTATATATACTCCTTTTCCTGCATATTTTTTCACAAAGAAAAATAAAACATGTTTCAAATACACGTGTATCACACTCCAGTTTTAATATCTGAGCAAAATAGCATGAGTCATGGCAGCCATATTGGATTTTACAAGCACAAAGTATCCCAACAAAAAGCAGCTAAAATCACAAGTTATATGTAAACATAATCCAGTTTTTTTTTATCACAATATATCCTTGGGTTATTCATTCAGCAGTTGGTGTGTATATATAAGCTCAGGGGGCATGTGAGTTGGAGAAAATTATACAAAATTAGCACTGTCAATCAAAGCACACTTCTATTTATACATAACGTACTCCCAGTTCAAGGAAAGTCTTGTTACACAAATCGCAATCAAAGATTTCTCGTGGTAGTTCTAGCTTACCCCTTTTTTCCCTTTGGCATTTTGGAATAGAGCCTTCTCTTGTCTTTTAAAAGAGGAGATATCTTCGAGGTTTCTACCACGTACAGCATCCAGAATCAGCATCCAAATTCCAGAAATTCCGGACCCTGAGATCCAAGTTCCATTGAGGTTTATGTGCGTATTCATATTTTTATTTTAATACTGACTTCAATATAAAAATATCATATGTTGTTATTGTTTTTTTTACTTTTTTGAATCTATCCGTGACATCTGCCTTCCATTCATCTGGAGGTGGTAAATTAATATCATTAGGGCAGTACCAATGCCCTTTGTACTGTGTATGACCAGTTGACATTGTTTTTGCAAGGCCACATTTCTTGCAGCAGTACTCTGCTTTTCGTTTTACATTCCTCCTCTTTGGTGTCACACCACGCAATGTTGCCAATTGATTCAGTCTTATAGGATTTGCATCCATGTCCATCCTTATTGGTGATTGGTGGTGCTTATGGTTTGGGTGAACAAGGATACCTTGTATCGCTGTTGTAGGAGGACTTCTTTGTGCTTAAAGCACAATTTACAGCTCATGTCATCATCACTAAATTCAAACCCATTCCTCCCATTGCGCCATGCAAGCAAAACCGCTCTGATTCTCTTATTTTTTTCATACAATGAATCATATTCCTTTTAGGCACTAGTGCCGCTACTACAAATACTATTACTACTAGATCATGCAGATCAACCACATTTATACACCATAATTTAAATGTATATAGGAATAGGCAAATATGTTGGAGAAAGCTTTCCCTCCAAAAAAAAAAAACAGATTCCAGAAATTCTGGACCCTGAGATCCAAGTTCCATTGAGGTTTAGGTTCATATTTTTATTTTAATACTGACTTCAATATAAAAATATATGTTGTTATTGTTTTTTTACTTTTTAAATCTATCCATGACATCTGCCTTCCATTCATCTGGAGGTGGTAAATTAATATCATTAGGGCAGTACCAATGCCCTTTGTACTGTGTATGACCAGTTGACATTGTTTTTGCAAGGCCACATTTCTTGCAGCAGTACGCTGCTTTTCGTTTTACATTCCTCCTCTTTGATGTCACACCACGCAATGTTGCCTCATCGTCTTCTTGGCGAGCTTTTTGTGGTACCAATTTGTGGATTTTGCAGTCCTTTCTAGCACACTATTGCAAGGGATGCTGGATAGCTGGGAATGACCTCCACAATACTTGGTGCCTGTCACAATATTCAACAGGCACCTGAGGTGCAGGTTTATTCAATTGGGCTGCTGAACACAATATTCAACAGGCACCTGAGGTGGAGGTTTATTCAATTGGGCTGCTGAACCAGCACAATATTCAACAGGCACCTGAGGTGCAGGTTTATTCAATTGGGCTGCTGAACCAGCAGCTGCTGGTCCTGCTGCCCGAGTGACCCAGCAATATCTGCTGAGCACTGCCTGCCTGGGGGAGCTAAACCAGCAGTATTAGGTGGCTCACTAAAACAACAGACTCATGCTTTTTCGTCAAATTTCACACTGGTCCCTACAGGTGAGTAGGGTCTGAAGCTGACTGGTCCGTAAATATTTTAGGTGTAGTGGTCCGTAATTTAACAGTAATAAAATACAAGTGCAACGAAAATATGTTTATTTTTCAAAGAGCAATCATTTCATTATAGCATAGCAAAATTGAGACATTAAGCTAACGAATCAATATGAACTAAAACAGATTATTTGAAACACATTTAGTCTTTGGATAATGTTATGTGCTTTATTGTAGCATTTTGATGGCTAAATTAAGTCCTGCAGATGTTTTTCCACATCAGATTTAGTGAAGTAGTCATCTTGAAATCCCTCATCAGCATAAACCTCTTCATCAACATATTAATCAATCACTTACCTTCAACTCAAAACTTCACTCTGCATTTGTCAAATAAAAAATAAAAAAAACAAAAAAATCTAGATCAACAACATTCTTCACTTTCTAGTTACGCAGAAAAGTTGCGTACTCGTCTTTTATTTATTTTTGAGACACAAAAGTCCATGGGTACTTCTGGTATACGTTATAAGCCCACTTAAAATCGCATCAAATACTATATCATTCAAAATGTGTATTCTACACGACATTGATGGCTGTTACACTGATAGACATTGGAAAATTAAGTAAATACATCTATTTGAAGCGTGCATTCTTCATAATAGTGAAGTTCTCAACTTTGCTCCAATCACTGACTGTCTGCAAATTTAACCAAGACCGGCTTTTGCCCATAACTTTGTCAATTTTTATGCTAACTAAAATTCGATTACAGATTCATAATCCTCACTCAAAATTCTATTAGGATAGTACTTTTCATGAAAGACATAGGATAAGTGACACGTGAAATTTACCTTAGAATATTTAAAGTCGTGTTACTCTACAATGACGCGGAACGACCTTAAGTAGTCAATGGACTGTGTGGTATTGATTAATTCTACTGCACAACACGTACCGCGCGTCAGGTGATGCCTCATTGTTAACAACACTTTCTTCAAAGACAAATTCTTCCTCATCTTCCTGATCAACTTCATAGCGATGGGCTTTGCTGGAGGTCCTGGGCTTAAGGTCATCTTTCGCAAATAGTCTTCTGATCCCACCTTCCATCCAAGCCTTTATATCAGCATCTGGATTATATTCGCCCACATCTTGTGTTAGGGGGGTGATGGCCATTAGGTTGGAAAGTGTTGGTGTCATCAGTTGGGACCTTCGGTCTGTTTTAAAAATCTTCATGAGCGAGAAGCCTCTCATTCTCCACCGAAGTTGGTGGCAATGTTCTTATTAAATCAATAATGATGAATAAATACCCATCAATGGAGTTACAACACTGGTATAGAGATTAAGTCCTTTCATGGCATCTTTATTCTAATCTGTGACCTAGACAGTGCACAATAACCAATGAAAGTTGTAATTGCTTAAACTTCTGGGCAACACCATTTTTTCTACCTAGCATTTCAGATGCAGGTGCCTTCACACCTACCAATTTCGTTTTGATTGCAGCATCTTTGACGTATCGAATAAAAACAATTTCTTGTTCATTGATGCCAGCATCAGTAAATTGTGAACGTTCTCTCAGTCTACTAGTGTAATTCATAATGCAAACATATGTTTATGTAAATACTTCCAGAGAGTTCTGTTAGAATAAATGTTAGTGACATGTGTTTTATTTGTTTGAGTTATTTAAATAAACAAATGGTAGCAGAGCGTGCCGAAAAGTGATATTTAACAGTGTTAGAATAACTATATAGTTACTGTAGATGCTAGTTGATTAGAATATTTGAGAAAAATAGGCTGTGTCTAGTTATGTGAAGTGAATAGTGTGACTGTGAGTGATAATTATATGAGACATTGCAAGTGAACAGTGTAGTGTCAAATGTCAGGATTCGGGTCATAGAGATTTGGGTCGACATATGTATTTCCAACCTAAAAAACAAAAACAACTTGCAAAGAATTACAAAGATTTTTTAACAACGGCAGAGTGTTTTAGTTTGGCAAAGCTGGATGTATAGGCTAATGCACTGGTAAGCCTTTGGCTTGGTCTAATTTGCACAGCCACACCATATCTGTGAATGGACGCTTGTACTTCGCCACTGCATGAGCATTGCGGAACAGGAGTTTCATCTTGGGCAGTGCCTGTTTATGTTAGCTTTTAAGTTTTGAGAGCTACGTTTGCCTTTGATTCTGGATTGTTGAGCTGGCTTTCCATAAGTAAGTGTTTATGAGCATCTGATTGTTCATGTGCCACAATTGATTCAGTCTTATAGGATTTGCATCCATGTCCATCCTTATTGGTGATTGGTGGCGCTTATTGTTTTGGTGAACAAGGATACCTTGTATCGCTGTTGTAGCAGGACTTCTTTGTGCTTAATGCACAATTTACAGCTCATGCAGTCATCACTATATTCAAATCAATTCCTCCCATTGCGCATGCAGGCAAAACCGTTCTGATTCTCTTACTTTTTTCATACAATAAATCATATTCCTTTTCGGCACTAGTGCCACTACTACAAATACTAGTACTACTAGATCATGCAGATCAACCAAATTTATACATCATACTTTAAATGTATATAAGAATAGGCAAATAAGTTCGAGATAGCTTTCCTCCCAAAAACAAAAAACACAGTCCAGAAATTCTGGACCCTGAGATCCAAGTTCCATTGAGCTGGGCTTGTGCGTCAGTTCATTTTATCACCATGGGCGAGAGATTTTGCTTATTCTTTCGCCAATGTGGCGAATCATTTTCATTCAAGAAAAATTCGTAGAATTTTGTCAGCCAAATCAAGACTAAATGTCAGGACGCCGTTCGCCATCAATCATTCTAGCTGACATTCCGGAACGCCGTTCACGCAATGACAACAAAGATGGCGTTGCCCATATACACGTAAAAATGTGAGTAATTTACAAATAAAAGCAATATTTTGCACATTTATATATAATCATTTGTATCGAGAAAGTATCGTGCCATTGACTGCCATATCGACACTTTCATTGTGAGTAAATAAAACGTGATTCAACGATGGATTGGTTTATAGTTTCACATATAGCAACCGGCGAGTATATGTTTTTATAATGATCTTAATATTATTGCAAATTCCATGGATTAAACGTCCGTTGGTGTTTCTTAATAATAAAGAATTAATGCTGGTAGACTAGGTTAGTTTTTAATATTAAGTGCAGCCGTTTGAATCTCACAATGTAATGATAAAATATGAACGAAAATGGAAGTATATCCACCCCCCCCTCCCCACTCCCCCCGGCATGACACCTGTCAACGCGGGCGGCCCGATGGCGGAGCGTCGAGAGGTTTTGAAAGGAGACGTGCATATGTCTCCTTCGTCCCGTCCCAACGGGCCACCCTCAGAAAAAATTGCTTTAAAATTAAGAAAATATAGTGTACATGTGTTATCAAAAGTTTGTATCCATTATTGGCCAATGTACTTCATTGGTTGATGAAAAACAGTCATCAGCAGGGTCTTTTCCTCAAGTTTTGAAAGTTATATAACCTTCATCGTTCTCGCCGGAGCGTCAGAAAATTAAACACAATTTTATCAGATGTCATTAAGATATTGAAAGTAGAAATATTGTCAAAGTAACTAAAAGTAATGATGTTTGTGCTATCATTACCTTGTTAATTAATTTACATAGGTTTTTGCTTAGCTAAAAAGAAATTCAATTGGCTAAAGAATAATTTAGTTCTTTAGCCTATTGGCTAAAAAAAAATTCAATTGGCTAAAAAAAATGTCGTCGTTTAGCCAATTGGCTAAATTTGAGATGGGTCTAGCGCTAGCCCAGATTGAGGTTTAGGTGTGTATTCATATTTTTATTTTAACATTGACTTCAATATAAAAATATATGTTGTTATTGTTGTTTTTTTACTTTTTTTAAAATCTATCCATGACATCTGCCTTACATTCATCTGGAGGTGGTAAATTAATATCATTAGGGCAGTACGAATGCCCTTTGTACTGTGTATGACCAGTTGACATTGTTTTTGCAAGGCCACATTTCTTGCAGCAGTACTCTGCTTTTCATTTTACATTCCTCCTTTTTGGTGTCACACTACGCAATGTTGCCTCATTGTCCTCTTGGCGAGCTTTGTTGTGGTACCAATTTGTGGATTTTGCAGTCCTTTCTAGCTCTATTTCAAGGGATCGCTGGATAGCTGGGAATGACCTCCACAAAAATTGGTGCCTGTCCTGGAGCACCCACTTCACAATATTCAACAGGCACCTGAGGTGGAAGTTTATTCAATTGGGCTGCTGAACCAGCAGCTGCTGGTACTGTTGCCTTTGCAAGTCCTGCTGCCCGAGTGACAGCAATATCTGCTGAGCACCGCGTGCCTGGCGGAGCTAAACCAGCAGTATTAAGTGGCTCGCTTAAAACAACAGACTCATGCTTTTTCGTCAAATTTCACACTGGTCCCAACAGGTGAGTAGGGTCTGAAGCTGACTGGTCCGTAAATATTTTAGGTGGTCCGTAATTTAACAGTAATAAAATACAAGTGCAACGAAAATATGTTTATTTTTCAAAGAGCAATCATTTTATTTATAGCATAGCAAAATTGAGACATTAAGCTAACGAATCAATATGAACTAAAACAGATTATTTGAAGCACATTTAGTCTTTGGATAATGTGATGTGCTTTGTTGTAGCATTTTGATTGCTAAATTAAGTCCTGCAGATGTTTTTCCACATCAGATTTAGTGAAGTAGTCATCTTGAAATCCCTCATCAGCATCATCCTCTTCATCAACATATTAATCAATCACTTACCTTCAACTCAAAACTTGACCCTGCATTTTTTAAAGAAAAAATAAAAAAACAAAAAAATCTTGATCAACAGCATTCTTCACTTTCTAGTTGCGCAGAAAAGTTGCGTACTCGTCTTTTATTTATTTTTGAGACACAAAAGTCCATGGGTACTTCTGGCATTTAAAATCGCATCAAATACTATATCATTCAAAATGTGTATTCTACACGACATTGATGGCTGTTACACTGATAGACGTTGGAAAATTAAGTAAATACATGTACATCTATTTGAGGCGTGCATTCTTCATAATAGTGAAGTTCTCAACTTTGCTCCAATCACTGACTGTCTGCAAATTTAACCACGACCGGCTTTTGCCAATAACTTTGTCAATTTTTATGCTAACTAATATCCGATTACAGATTCATAATCCTCACTCAATATTCTATTAGGAAAGTACTTTACATGAATGACATAGGATAAGTGACACGTGAAATTTACCTTAGAATATTTAAAGTCGTGTTAGTCTACAATGATGCGGAACGACCTTAAGTAGTCAATGGACTGTGTGATATTGATGAATTCTACTGCGCAACACGTACCGCGCATCTGAGAATTGAAAAATTTAAGTCAGGTGATGCCTCATGGTTAACAACACTTTCTTCAAAGACAAATTCTTCCTCATCTTTCTGATCAAGTTCATAGTTATGGGCTTTGCTGGAGGTCCTGGGCTTAAGGTCATCTTTCGCAAATAGTCTTCTGATCCCACCTTCCATCCAAGCCTTTATATCAGCATCTTGATTATATTCGCCCACATCTTGTGTTAGGGGAGTGATGGCCATTAGGTCGGAAAGTGTTGGTGTCATCAGTTGGGACCTTCGGTCTGTTTTAAAAATTTTCATGAGCGAGAAGCCTCTCATTCTCCATCGAAGTTGGTGGCAATGTTCTTATTAAATCATGATTGTTTTGTTTTTCTTTATGGCTGTGCAATTTAGTATCAAAGAGAGAATTTACTTTATTTAAGAATTACTTTTTATTAAACGTTTTCAAGCTCTAAGGCTCCTTCTCAAAACAAAATGATTTCCCCAAATAAAATAATAAAACACAAAATTACAATTGTACTACAATTTCAGTTTCCTTTCCCCTCATTGGTATGTATAAAACAATCTGACTTGTCACACTTTCTGTCACTAGGCAATCCAGGCATGAGCGACTTAATTGTTCTTCCAGATCTTTCTACAACCTTCACCTTCATTCCTCCAGATTTCATGTGGTCTTGGGCTATTTTGTTCAACTGTTTACACAGTTCACTTCTCGGGGTGGGGGGGCAGAACACAACGCTGTCAAACGGCTTATACCAAGTCACTTTGTTTATTTCCTTCTGTGTTCTCCGCTGCTTTTCATTGTATGTTTTGCTTCTGTATAGGGGGCGCACACCTTGTATGTCATTCTCAATTTGTTTCTCAAAATTTCTTATTCCATTTTTGATCACCTCTAGTCGGAATCTGTGTGGGTACCCACTTTCTTTCATTCGCAGACAGATTTCACTTAAAAATTCATTTTTGACAGTATCGCAATGTTCTCTGCTGGTGTTCCTGAGTATGCGCACTACTTCTTGAACAAGACACACCCTCTTCATTCTTATCGGCATGGCAGATTTTTCCATTAACACATACATATTTGCCATGCTCTTCCTATAATTTGCAATTCTTATAAAATTTTCAACCATTTCATAGTATAGCTCTTGCTGCAGTGAACTCTCAAACATGTGGTCTTGAAAAATGGCATCAAATTTTTTACGAATTATATCATTGTGCAGTAATGTATGGAAACTCTCCGCCAAAATGTTAGTGCCAAATTTTTTAGTTCTCTTAATGGTATGAACAAACTGGCGGCGTTGCTCTAATTCAAGATAAAATAAAAAAAACTTCCTCTGTCACATAGGTAAGCCCAAAATTAATATTTTGCCGCCTCGTAGTTTCGAGGCTTGAAAAGCCATATGGCCCAGACTCGGCATTGTCGTTGCTTGTGGCCATTACTGATAACATTTCAATTTTTTTTTTTTTTTGCACAGTCGACTTTAATCTTTCCTTTCCCAATATTGTTTTTTACATAATTTACGTGGCTACGTTTACATTGCATCACACATCGCCCGGCTAAGTAACGTATAACCCCATAAGTGTCTTCACTGACTTCTTTTATTTCTTCCGTTTCTTGTTCCTTATTATGATCTTTGGCTTTTTCAGCCAGAAAATTAAGTCTCACTGCATTGGCAATATTTATTACCTTCTCCATATTGTCAGCGCCACAAAGCCATGATGCAAATGTCTGAAGCTCATCGCTTACAAATCTATGCCATAGTGCGTAAAAGTGGCGTAGGCCTTGAGCTGTTGTGACGTTTTTTATGGATGAAAAAATAGTGTCTAACTTGAGGCCAATGGTGTTAATTAAAGTCAACATTACCTCCTTATTTGGAATTATATCAGCCTTTGCTAAAGTGTCTGATGAAAAACTTACAGATGGTTCTTTATGTGGTATGTCTGCCTCTGCCACAAAATTCCCGCTCTGCGGCTCGCCATCATCCCAATCCAATGATGAGCTATGCGATTGTTCTGATGAACTTGAAGGTGAATGCAGATTGCCTTCCACAAGTAAACTTGTTAAGATATCCACAAGTTCATCCTCCCTTGTATCTTCAGTGTCAGATTCTGCAGAATCTGTCGGAGGCATATCAATAACATCTTCACATGGTGCAGTTATGCAGCACGATAAATCGTCATTGAAGACCAATGATTCAATGGTATCCATAAAGGCTACAACAGCATGAGCTGGTTGTATGACATGCTGATGTGGGTTAAAATGTCGGATTCTCATGCCTGCTGACGTTTTTGCCCTGCCAATAGCCACCCCGAGTTGGCCAGGGGCAAACAAATTTCTGCACTCCACTTCCACGTAATCGAACTGGAGACCCTGTAACATGAAATACACGTATGAATAAAAGAACAAGAGAACCATAATGGTCCTATATCACTCACTTGCCGATGAGGGTGCCGATGTGTAAGGTCATCGAATAGCTTTGCTGGTTAATCATTACTAAATGTGGGTTGACGATCATGATTAGCCACTCAATCTCTAACAGTCATTTCATGCGTATCAAAGTCTGGTCTATTTTGCATACAGGAAGAGAGTGTGTGCTAGATGGACTTGTAGATTTTTAGGGGACTAGTGCATTGGTTCGTACATCTTTTCCTGATCCTGGTGAGACATAATTTCAAACTGAGAAAAAAGGGTTTTAAGAAATTTCTTACCTTGGCTTTATGAATTGTAGATCCAAATGCAAGCTTCAGCGGAATTTGTGTTCTGCATCCAATTTCTTTTCCCTTGGAATGGTCATACCTGACAAAAATTGGAAATATGATTTTAGATTATTGTAAATACTAAAATAATTTTTTTAAAAGTATAATTGAACACAATGTATTACAGTCATTGTTATTGTTCTCTATTACTGCTGCATGATTATGTACGGTAAAAGTGTTGACAATTTCAAAATGCTGATAAAAAAAATGATATGAATTCTCAACTGCAAGAGAATGCTCACCTGGGAAATGACACAGGATTAAGCTGAGCCGTTTGTTTCACGGAATGGAAGTGGACTTTCACCTCACGGGTTCCTAAACTCTCCACTGTGCCAATCCTTCCATTTGCTAAGGTAGAGGATAAGTTTTTTAAAAGCATAACAGGGGTGCCCACTTTTAAACGCAATTCCTAAAATCAAATTTCATTTTTATATAAATAATGATATATAAAACAATATATATTTTATGATATTTTGAAAGTTAAAGTTATACATGTAGTGAACTTTTTAACTAAGGTATTTGCTATCTACAGACACATTGAACAAAATAAACTTTCAAATATTTCTCAAATACGACTATTACTGGAACAATTATACATGACATAAACATGTAAACCTTTTGAACACCACCAGCAGCCAGGGAAACATCACCGACATCAATGGCTTCATATGTCTTATGTCTTTTGGGTATTGCCTCTAACATTTCTAAGTTGTATATGTCTGGCCTGGTCATTTGTTGCAAATAGAACTTTCTTTAGGGTTGACGAATCAGGTGGGAAATCAGAATCATGGCTTCTTATAAATTGATGTGTTTCATCTGACAACACCCCCTTTGACAGTTCATTTACACATTTAATCAGGGCAGGGTCGTCTTGTCTTCGAACCTAAAAATATACATTGAAACATGAGTGTAAATAGTGGCAAGCAACTCACACTGGTCTTTCAAAATCTTGAAATGTTTCAATATTATATGCACACACAACAAACTTTATCCATACCTCCGTAAGAACAATTACATGTGGTACCATTTGGTGAAATTTAGGATGTGTGAAGGCGTAGTGACCTGCATCACCAGTACTTTTGCTAGGCACGGGTGGAAGCTGATAAAAATCGCCAACAAATATACTCTGCATCCCACCGAGGGGCTGTTCCTTCTTCTTGATTGTACGGCACACAACATCAATTTGATGTAATGTTCTGAAAATGCATAGAAAAAATGTTTATCATTATCAATCACTTCCAGTTAAAGATAATTATATTGCGGAACTTGCACTGGTGTAGTACAATTTACGAGAGTATAAATGTCCCAAAATTAATATGATAAGCCAAAACAATACCTGGCTGATACCATGCTGATTTCATCCAGTATTAGGGTATCTGCATTTTTTATCAGATCGAAGGACATGGCATTTCCTTCTTCGCGGATGCAAAACTTATTCCGCAGCTGGTCCGATGAATATCTTCCATCTAGGAGACCAAAGGTCCGGTGAACAGTCATGCAGTTGTATGCCAAATGAGGTGTGGAAGCAATACCAGTACTAGCTGTGACCAGTACATTCTTGCCTTTTTGCCTATAGATATAATAAAAGATTCAATGTTAATGTGAAGCTTAAAATCATAGGCGCTCGCATCAATAGATACAATAGATACAAAACTTAGATCTAGGGACTTTGAAAGAGAATTAATTTAAAGAACTTTCAAATTTATTTTTCTCTATTCTATTGTATATAACAATCTCCTGTACTGATGCGAGCGCCTATGCTTAAAATCAATATGTGTGTTTCTTGAAACTTGAAGCTTTGGTCAAATATTTCCTACGCAGTACTAATCTACATAAAAGTAATTTATGACTTTGATCAGGTCGCAAGGCTAAGCTTTTGAAGCCACAAGTCATTTGTACTTTACAGACTTCAAACCATGACATAAAATTTAGAATGTTAAATAAAAATGCCATTATGGCATCAGTGTCAAACATATATGATAAATAGGGCTATAAATAGGCTATCTTGTCAATTAATGAATCATGATACTGCCAACAGATCAACAAAGTAGAAAAAAATCAGAATAAGAGGATCATTTATGAAAATTTATAATTTCATTTGTTTCACGTGGATTTTTTTTTCGGTATTGTGTCCAATAAAATGACAAAGGTTGGGTATAATTCATCCTACTTCACCAAGTGTTATTCAGATTCTGATCTCACATCAGATTCTGTGAATTAACAATCACAGTGTTTGTGATTTATTGGATCTATGGCTTAGAATGGGTATAATTAGGATGTTAACATATTTACTAATAGTTTGCAAAGGATAGGGCAAGAATCAGAATTAGGGGATTATCTCAAACAGTATTGCATGTATGATGTAGGCCTAAATGTATGCAATTTTGCAAGTATATGTCACAAATATTCCTTATCTTCATAAATACAGTATTTCCAAGTTTACTATGTTGACCTATGCTATAAGATTTTTATGGTGGCCTTTTAAGTGAGTGGCTTAAGTCAGGATTTTGCTAGAGCCAGTGGAAAATACCCTGTTGTAAATGATAACTTATACATAAAAAATATTAATTATGTTCATACAGAAAATAACGTAAAAATTTGTCAAGGCCAGTATCTATTGTATATACCTGTTTTAAGCCGATAGTAGGCTGCGTAGGGAGGCTCTACTGGTTAACCGTGATAGCACGGCGACCCCTCTTGGTGGGAACTTGGAGTAGGGGCTCGTTATCGGAGATTGTAGGTGTATCCGCTAACATGAGTTTGAATGACCTTACTGGGTCAACTACACTATCCTCTATTGCTGGGATGGGAACTAGCGGGGCGGAACGCATATCTTGATTAGTTTTTGACCACTTCATTATGATATGAATATCCGTTTCCCCTACGATGAGGTCGCCCCTGCATGTGTGGCGGGTGGGGTCAAATGTTGCAAGACTGCAGGGGGCCAGGTTGGACTGGCGTAAGAAACCAAAGAATGCCAGTGTGAAGGCGCACTTGAGGGTACGCCCTAGGGGGCAATCTAAGGCATCACAAAACACACATAGTTGTCGGAGAATTACGGGTGTAACTGGCAGTTTCTGCGCAGGGCTATGACGCATGGTTATCCTTATGGCACGAGTTGTGAGGTGAAGATCAAATGATTCCAGGGCTGGTGCATTGGCGCCTAAATATTTGTGCATTAGTTTGACAGCTGATAGATAATTGGTGACCGATTTTGGTGATTGCAGTCTTTGAGACAAGAACGTTGCATATATGCATAATGTGTCGACTGTTGGTTGAATAGGTGTGAGGCGATAGTGGTCGCAAAAAGCTAGGTAGAGGTGCATTTGCCTGGCATGATTACGTCTTGTTCCCTCGCGAAATGCAAGCTTTTTCAGTGCAGCTGACGTTGATCTGAGTTCGTTGAGTGTCAATGGGAAATCTGCAAGGAGAGAAATTATTACAGCGATGCTTGAAGCTTAAAGAGGTACGGATCAACTTCATGGACTTGCAGGTTGTTTTCATTTATGAGGTTGATACAAGTTTGCTTGTATTGCTTGTTGATGTGGAAGCGACTGAGAGCGTCAGCTCGGCCTGTCATGCGGCTGCCAGGCACATGCGACGGAAGCAGTTTGATATTGTACCTGGCGCAAAGTAACCATATTTCCCGTGCGCATTTCAGTAAGAAAGGATCTCTGCCTTTTGCATACAGTAGAATGTTGACAGTCACCATTGAATCACACCATAATTTTACCGTAGAGTTTTTCATACCCTCAGCCCAGAGTTTCAGACTGACTACGCAATTTAATGCTTCCATGTGGCATATTGACAGGTTCATTGCTGTGATGAAGTGAGGAAATGTCGTATGGTGGCATGAGTCATGCCAGATTGCACCACAACCCGATAGGCAACTGTCACACTCGATGACCGTGTAGCTGGGGCTTGTAGATTCCATCATGTAGAGGCCATTGCACTGTGGAAGATGGTCATTGAACCATTGCAAATCTCGCTTGAATTCGTCGTCAATGGGAATGGCGTGCAGGTGCGAGCCTGCTCTGTACGACGCCAATATTCGGTTGAGAAAGAGGCGAGCTGGCCGCGAGCACTGGGCTACGTGAAGTAGCTTACCGAGCAAGGAGCGTAGGTTCTTGAGTGAGATTGTCGGGCGTGATAGCCAACTATACACTAGTGTTTTTGTTTCACGAATCTTATCTTGCGGTATGCGCATTGTGCGTGATCTGGTGTCAAATTCTATGCCGAGCCACACGATGGAGGGAGCAGGAGGGCATGCTTTGTGTTCAGCTTCAGGTAGGCCCAGGGACTTGAGAGTTCTCTTGAGGAGCAAGAACCCTTCCCATGCTTCGGCTTCTGTAGATGCGACCCCGCATATATCGTCTATGTAATTAAATACAGTGTGGCCATTGTTAGCCATAATATATTTTATTCCGTCTGTTACACGTTGGCAGCTAGCAGCACTCCAGCGTGCGCCAAAGCTGAGACTTGTGTCTATATAGTACTTGCCTTCGACCTGTATGTTGCAAAGTGGCCATGCCAGGGGATCTGTTGGAATGTTTCTGTACGCCCTGGATATGTCACAGCTATAGAGAAAACATTCGCAGTTCATCTCACCTATTCTTCTTTGGAGTGTGTCAGCTGATGGGAGGCGGAGTTTGAAGGGCATGCCACAATATGTGTCGGCAGGCGTGAAGCTGTTGACGCTCGCATTGTGTGGGAAGCTCAGATCCACTATGACTCTGCGGGAGTGGGAGCCTCTCTTTGGGCGAGTCATGAGCGGGGATACCTGACACCAGGGCCAAAATGGGGGGCCATTGAAGGGTCCCATTAATGAGCCATGAGCTAGTTCTGCTTTTATGAAATCGTTGACAGACTCTGGGTATGCAGTTGCTGACTTGTGATTTTCATGTGTTGGCGTAGGGGGAGTTGTACCCTCAAAGCCGAGAGGAAATCCATACTGGAGCATATCACATAATGTGAGGTCACTGTGACCATGAGTAAGGAGTCTCCACATGTCAATATTCAGGCTGGATTGCAGCGGAATGCGAGCTCTCATGTAATTTGGAAGGCCTGTGGCCCTGACCCTCATGTATGTGTCGAGTCGAGATGCGGAGGTGACGCCTATCTTGTTGAGGGTGGCTGGGGAGGGCTGCTGATTTCGCTGATCGTGATGCTGGTGCTGCTCCTGGCGATGCTGCTGGGGAGGCTGCGGGGGTGCTGGGATGGGTGAGCTGCTTGTTGGTGGGACGAGGGACACAAGACACTCATGGCGGCTGTCTTGTAACCCACATGATTCAATGTCTGGTACGCATTGAGGTTGGGCTGGTTGTGGCAGGTCCTGAGTGGAGGAGTCTGCGAACGTGTGGCAGGTCGGTGCTGGACTCGACATTTCGATGCTGCGGTGGCTATGGTAGAGGCTTGGAGAGGCGAGGCTGGGAGAGACTGGAAGTGGCTTGGATGTGTCATGTTGTGAGATGGAGGGAGCTATTGTCCCTCCACTTTGGAGTTTTTTCATTGTACTGTTTTCTGCGGCAGTTTTTCTCCGGGTGACTATAGAAATGGCCACCCGACTTATAGCAATAGCTGCACACATGTAGCTTCTGATCATGGGCATTGAGGTGGTCGCAGGCCCCAGTTTGGAATGCCAAGCAGACGGTTTTTGATCTATCTGTTTGGTTGTTCTTGGGTGTGCGTTTCTCTTGAGCGCGACTCCACACATGTCGTCTGCGTAAGCATTCATCGCACGCCTGACTCCATTCAAGGCGGCCCGTCTTGATATGGCTTAGAACAACGGCGTGGTACGCACGCACAGTCTCCCATTTATAGGACATAGCATCCTCCATCAAGTCTTTAAAATGACATTGCATGTGAGATTTCAAAACAACTACTCACCTGATTTGAAGTTCTAACCAACCTCTCAAAGCACACGTTATAATGAGGCAAATCAAAGGAATCGATCTATTGTTGTTAGTTTGCTTTGAAGTATCATTTCTCGCCGAATCGCGCATAATAAACAGAGCGATAATTATTGCCGTTACGTCATGAGGGGTTTCCCCGGATTTCCCTAAGTTTATAGAGGAGGAACAAAAAATTCAATGGTTTAAGTAATGGTTTTTCATATTTTATTTTTCAGGAGACAATTCGCGAATATAAAAAATACGCGAAATGTTTTCAAGGGCTTATGGCGGTTTGCGCTGTTCTCGCGAAATATTGTAGACGCTAATATTAATAGGACTACAGTAAAATCTGCTATTGATAACGTATCATATGAGGCTGGCGCATTGTGTCTGTACACATAAAAAATGAGGCCAGTCCACCTCGTATTTGACCCTATAAGCAACTGTCCTGAGCTTTCCTGATCTTTTACCTTTATTGGGTTTTAGCGTCTTGTCGTCATCGTCTGTAGCATCGCTATCCTCATCTCCGGAAGCTACTTCCATGAGACCTAGGTCGTGCAGGCGCTCCCTTGGTTGCAACACTATGTTTGGCGATGCAGGCTGGGAGCGTTGTGATGGGGAGGTCGGTGTTTCCAGCCTGGCGATGCGGTCCTCCAATGCTGTAACCGCGTCGGTCAGCCTGGCTATGCAATCATCGGGTGTGGTTAACACAGGGTTGACAGGCTGCGCCTGGCATTTCTTGCCTCGATGCGGGGCATGAGAATCGCCGCACTTTGAACACTTGGGCATAGTGAATCCTTGGGCGTATTCCTGCGTGGGTATCCCTGTGTGAAATTTTTGCTTATTGTCTCTACTTATACAGTGTCTAGACTTAGAATTGAAGCTAAGAATCCTTGTATAGACTGTATGCTTTGTATAGGCAAGAACTTGTATCGTCAAAATTAGAAGCTGTGAAAATTAGAAGCTGTTGCTTGGTTAGTGACCTTAGCCAGACTGCCGCCCAATGGTTGTGGCAGCAGCATGCTTGGTCAAGTGGGAGGAGCCAAAGCCCCAGGTTGGTGAGGTCACTCACGCTTGCAATGCCTTGTAATTTGATAAACAAATTCCACCAAAATGTTCATGAGCTTATGCAACCTCTTGGGACTGAGTTTGCTCCTGAGTGAAGTTTTTATTCATTTTTTTCATTTTTTTTTTTTTTTTTTTATTAATTATTTTTATTATTGAAAACTATGATTTCCATCGTTTCAACTTACAACTTTCCTCCTCAGGGAAATATCACAATCGTCATAAACAGTAAATTAAAGTAATACTCTTCCAGGGAGGCCACATTCTGGTGTCCAAGACACTTGTATGAGAGGGTCACCGCCCTGGTCATCCCCTTTTCTAAAGCCTCATTAATGACGATGTTTCCAGTGTCTTTGTTGCCGATCTGCATTTTCTTGATTGCTGTGGGCTTTTGGTCTGCGCTCCAGATTGCCTTGAATACTGCCCCAAATGATCAAGAGCCGATCTTTTCCAGGATCTTGTAATTGTGTAATGGTTGCACGGGTACGTCCAGTTTGCCTGCCATGTTCTGGAGGTAGTGACCAAACATCCAGCTTAAAAGTGGTGGTGGGACAAAAAAAAAATCCGCTCTGTTCAGCATATGATATGCTGCATTAACATCTACATCTACGTCTACCGCTTACTGGCCAACATCAACAGGTTGATGGAATGTGCCACGTGAAGTAGTGCACATGCCACAAGCTTATAATGAATTAAACAAAATTGATATAATTATTGTCTACATAGAGCGAACAAGGTGTTTGAAACTTTCTAGACTATCCACAGATGTAGTAGATTGTGGTAGTTCATTCCAATCTCTGATTGTCTGCGGAAAAAATGAGTTCTTTCTCACATCACATCTTGCATTCATAGGTTGGAATGATCCACAGTGCATTCCACGGGCCAACCTAGCAGGAGTTACAAGACGGTTTTTAGTGTCTACCTGTGTCAAACAATTTGAAAAACGGTACATCATAATCAGCCGTGTCTGCTTTCGTCTTTGCTGCAATGTTGGCTTTTCGAGTTCCATGAGCAGAGAATGTCTGAGACACTTGATCTATTGTGATAGCGATTACACACATAACCAGCAGCACGGCGCTGTACCATTTCTAAGCGATGAATGTCCTTACTCAGGTATGGATCCCACACAGAATGGCGTATTCTAGCTGGGGTCGAACAAGTGTTTTGTATGCCATGTCCTTCATTGTTTGGGAATTCACATTCAAATTTCATCCAAGGAATATGTATGAAAAGAATTCAAAATGAAATGACCTTTTCCAAAATGAAATGAAGTTTTGATGATGTTTTGGGCACTAAACCGTCTCTCAGTCCGCAGTATGAAAGTCTTGAGGATGAAACTGGTAAATGTATGACCACAGAGAAGCCATGCTGCAGTATCTTGGGTAGCCCCCAGTAATCACAAATTTTTTCAGTCTGATCCGCACCTTTCTGTAGTCTTCCCATTGATCAGAGCTGAAGATGTCACATCTCCTCTTGTGTGTTTTTCTATAATGCTTCACTAAAATTATTTTTGGTTTGCCCAAAATTCTGTTTCCCATTTATGGACAGTGTGTGTCCTTTGATTATTATATATTTATTTATTGACACCGAGGACATAGTAGGTAAATTGAAGAATGTATGTGATTAAATTTCCGAATTAATCGTGGCATTTACTTAGGTCAGAGTGACTGAAGGAACTTTACCTTACCTGTCTGATGTTGTTTTAAAGTTTGTATAGCCTGCTGCTACTGGGTCCGGCTTGGGCGCTATCGTCTGCATCATCCGAACATTCCTCTTATCGTGTCCAGCTTCGTTTCTTCTCTTAGTCCGCGGTGGCTGGGGCAATCTGTCCTTCCGTATTTTGGGGCTATCCACTGCGGACAGCTTTTTTCTCTTGCCCCCGACCCTCGACCTAGTCTCTTCTTTTATTTCATTAAAGCCACCTTTGGGGAATGTCAGAGTTTATTGCTTTGTCAGGGCCCCAGATTAGCACTCAACCCATGGTAGTCTATGGGACTACCATATTCTTAATCTTACTAGTCCTATCCAAAAATATGGTCGTCCTACTTTTCGCGTAAAAATGTACAAAGTAAAGAAAAATCAATGACAAAAGTTTTTTTTATTTATTTTTTATTTTGAACCATTTTATTCTCTGACTGCAATTCTCATCATAATTAAATCAGTGACATTCCTCCAATGGCAGCGTCTATGTCATCTTCATTGCAGTCAGAATCTATTTCAGAGTCCGAGTATTCAACTCCACTATAAAAATCACATTATATCAAGCGCCACATGTACATCATGATCTTGATTATATACTTCACAGGAACAGATACTGTTATTGATGCGACGGGAAATGTTAACACGATTCTAAGAAAATATAACATATACTTACGATTAGTACGTCCTAAAATTGACGTATGTTTGTTGAAAATTGATAATTTATCAGGAAAACTACAAATAGAACATTGTTTTACTTTTTGTATGCCAGACCGATCACATGATTCGCGGTAAATAAACAAAATGGTGGCGCCATGAGGGAAGTAAAAAAAAAACACAATAATTTCTATTCTATCAAATATTAGCATTTAGAGGTCATCCATCGGACCAGTAAGTTGGAAATTGATAGTCGTCCAGTGCAAAATCATAGTCAGTACGGATGATTGGAGTGCTAATCTGGGGCCCTGTTTGTATATTTACGAAACACATCAATTGTTGAATAAACTCAGAAAATAAACCTCCAAAACCAAATCCCCGAAGATCATATATGAACCAACAATACACTGTCAATGGGTGATGCCACTGTGATTTACATACATGTATGTAACTTTGCAATACGGTCAGCCATCATTCTAGTTGTCGCCAATTTATCTGTTATAGTGAGAGAAATGTATTTCAAGTAACAATCAGTTTGACCAATCACCTTGACTTTTGATCAAACTGGGGCTGACCCCACATTGAAAGGCAAAAGTTGCTCCACCTCTCCTAAAACTATGAAAACTGTACAAAGTCTTGTCACTAACCCCTATCTGCTTCAGCCACAATCTGAACTGATGTCTATGAGCCTGGATAGGACATAATACAGAACCAGGTACACTATACACCGAAATATATAAAACTACTTGAATTGAATGGTCTTTGACCACGTAACCTTAACCAACAACGAATCGTGGATGCACTGAATGGTCGACCTAGCAACCTGTTTAGTACAATCACACAATCACATTTTATCTCAGACAATGGCATAACGTTTGATTTTCTGAACATTGTGAAAAACATAATTAACATGGCTGCCCATGGACATACATGAAATGAGTTGGAAAAGTCCACGCACTTGTGAATTTCACAAAATAACAATGGTGTTACAGGTAGTTTCTGCGATTTCGAGGAATCCATTGTACATTTCATCTGCTTACCTGGATTGTTAGAGCACCCTCAACCATTGTGCTATAATCGTTCAGCATAGGAGGGCATATGGAAGAAGCAGAGGCCCCATGATCACGAATTTCTTGCATTGTTATGTTTCTATCTGCAAGTTGCAGCCTGTCTTTTGGCGGAATAAATCACTCTTTTCTAATTCTAGCTCTGATATCCTGGTTTCAAGTCTGGCAATCATCTTCATGACGCCTGCTTTTGTCTGATTTAGTTCTGCGTTGCTGCTTTCATGAGCCTTAGGAGACACCATTTCATCCCTAATGTCCACAAGCTGTGGCTGCGACATATTTGGAAGGTCGTACACAAACTCTGGATCAAACTTTTGGACAGGCTTTCTTCTGGCTGAAGAACGCGTTTCGGGGCCTTCTACCTCTGGTTTTCTGCTTGACATGCTTGTCCACTTATTGTGCTATATCACTGTCTATAAAATATCACTGAGTCACAAATATTTCCACCTTTATTACGATGAATTCAAATTTCGCACTTTTACTTTGCAAACGACAAACACACTGACGTCATTATGTCGTGTTGCTAGGAAACTGTACATGAGCGTAGTAAGGCTAAATTTGAAAACAAAATAACCACAATTACTCGATATTTCACATATTAAATTTCTAACCACTTGTGACATCCTCTGCTATTGTAAATCCTTCTTAATTTTTGACAGTTTATGCTGGTTTCCACATCAAAGATTAAAAGCAAGTGAGGTCACACTGCATGGTTCTTCGTTTTCCTGACACTCGCCCCTGGTAGACGAACCACTTTATTTCATCAGTAAAAATACTCTATTGGCTAACACAAAATTTTCGACATATTTATGCTTGTATTGGTGGAACTTCTTCAGCGCAAAGGTTACCGGAAGCTAGTGTTAAGCCCTGCATCTCTTTTTCTATCACTGCAAACTACAAACACACTGACATCATTACGTTGTGTTGCTAGGAAACTGAACATGAGCTTAGTAAGGCTAAATTTGAAAACAAAACCACAATTACTCGATATTTCACATATTAAATATCTAAGGCTAAATTTGAAAACAAAATAACCACAATTACTCGATATTTCACATATTAAAGATCTAACCACTTGTAACATCATCATCCTTCTTAATTTTTGACAGTTTATGCTGGTTTCCACATCAAAGATTAAAAGTAAGTGAGTTCACACCGCATGCTTCTTTGTTTTCCTGACACTCGCCCCGGTAGAACGAACCACTTTATTTCATCAGTAAAAATAGTCCATAAGCTAAGGCAAACTTTTCAACATATTTATACTTGTATTGGTGGAACTTCTTCAGTGCGAAGGTTACCGCCAGCATATCTTTTTCTATCACTGCGTGTCTTTCCTGTGTGGGCGTCATTGCTTTACTTGCATAACAAATTGCTTGCCATCTTGCATCAAAACACATCCGATCCCGGATTCGCTTGCATCGCATTGTATCTCCAGTTGTTTGTTGGCATCGTAGTATGTAAATAATGGTGCTGAAATGACTTCTTTTGATTTCTATAAATGCTTCAGTTTGCTCTTTTCCCCAATTGAACATTCTATCTTTTACGGTCAGCGCTTCCATTATTTTCGTGAGTTGATGGACGAATCTTGCAAGGTAGTTTATGGTCCCGCAAACCTTTGTACTTCTTTGACATTTTGTGGCGCTTTTGATTTGTGTATTGCTTCAACTTTTTCTAGATCAATTTCCAGTCCTTTGCTCGTTATTTTGTGGCCCAAAATGTCGTTTTAGTCTTCCTCAACTCAGTCTTCTTCTTGTTCAGCTTGATTCTCATAGTACTTTTGATCTAGTTTAGTTTTTACAACAATCGCTTTGTCATTGTCACGTGATACACGTAAAACAGTCTCAAACCATTTCTTTAATTCCTCCTTGACAATAGACTCTGGAATGTCACAATTTGAACAAAGATCTTTCCTGCCCAGTGATGAGCAAGAGTAATAAGAAAATTCAATTGGGTGACTACATTCAAGATCACTTGTTACAAAAACCTTATTGAACATTGAATGAGTGATAGGTAAAATTGGAGTCCCACATGTGTATTCAAATTCACCAATGTGGTATATGAGGTCAACTACATGTAATTGTCTTTCGTTCTGCCAGTTGTTGAAGCCTCGGTTGTCGTAGAACTGACCATGCCACAGAGATTTTTGCCAAGGTAACCAACAGGCTGGTACTGGTGGCCACCGCGATCAGAGAACCGCTGCTGCTGCTGTTGATTGATTAAAGCTGGCGCAATCTGTGATGCATCTTGGAGGACCGCAACATTTGAGGAGTCAGTAAAAGCCTGATTTAGCTGGGGAATGCGAAAAACTTTTCTTACACCAGACTGCGGTTTGAATTCTCCACTCACCAACACTGCACATAATTCACCGATCAAATATTTAATCATAGCAGTTTGGACTACAATTAAATCATGAATATCTTGGCTTCCTTCTGGGAATGTAGATAAAATCTTTAAAGATGTTCCAGTGAATCGTGCACACTTCTGAATCACATTGAATAATGGTTGATTTTCTCTCCTCAGACCTTCCCTGTTAGAAGGCACTTTTAAGTCCAGCCTGGAGGCGAATATTTGAAACTGTCTTTGATAACTTCAAATTCCTCCTGCAATATCTCGGCAGGTCTGGATTGGCCAGATGGACCAAGAGCCCCAACATATAAATAATGATAAAGACTGTTATAATGTCCATTTGTTTCTTGAGTAACATGTTGATTCACCTCGCCAGAAATAGAAGGGTTAGATTGTACGTGACCGGGCGGGGCATGACGTGGCATATCTTGCAAACTAGAATGGTCACTTTCATTAGTCCTGTCACCTTGCGTATGATGGTCAATAGATATAATTCGACTATCCAACTTCTCCATGTATTTTTGCACACCAGATGATTGGTCCAGAATAGTCCTTTCAAACATATTTGGTCTAATATTTTATTCAAGAATATACTTAACGGCGTCTGCCGGCATGTTTGACACCGAACAAACTGAATGCAACGACACCTGCAGTTAGCAGGTGTGCTGCATTAACCCTTTAGCTATTATACTATAGTACAAAACAGTGACTACAGTTTTGACTTCAAATAGATAACTCTCGGCTTCTCACACTCCACACAGCTAATAGCAGTGGTCCTAGAATTCTGGGCTGTATACACGTGGGGAGGGGAGTAAAATAAAAAATAAATGATGCACATCGACCAGCCTCGCTTTCGGAATCAGCAGGTTTTAACGTCAAATATTTTCTTGCAATTTCTAGTAAATGAACGATTTAGACACAAGGGACAGGGCGAGGCGGGCATGTAAAACCTCACTCACATCGTTCATTTATTTCAAATAATTAGGATTGAATGTCGGACTGTACGAGTCCTCATTTAATCCTTCAATTATTTATCATAAAACGAACGATAATTCGTTCGGTTTAACATGAGATCTTTAAAGCGAAACTTGCAAGAAAATATTGTAATTTTTTGAAACCACTCAACAGTGCAGCACTATTCGTATGTATTGGTAGATGCCGCTTTTATTTTAATTATTGTAATATAGTTTATTAATTATTTATCATTGTTCATATATATATATATATATATATATATATATATATTTATATTTTTATAATGGTGCTCTTACCGTTCGTGCTTGGCAGCTGTGGATCATCCTCTTTCATAGATGCTCAGATATGTGTGCCTCTTTATGTTTTTGGTCATTTCTAACCAAGGATTGTTGGTTATTTGCAATCGAGGCAAGCAAGCTGGCTGTTATGACAGTGCATAGTTGCTTAAGCATTTCTGTATGGTCATCAGTTTTTCCAGCTGTATCTTGTGAAAAAGGCTTCGTGTGACTGGTGTTGCCTGTTGCTATAAGGCGGAGTTGGAGATTTTTGTTAAGGTCTTCCAAATCATTTATATTTTCTTCGAGTTGTATGGCTTTAGCTTTGAGAAGCAGGCTCTGTTCTTGCCTTTCTTTCTGGCATGCATCTTTTTTGTTTAGCTCAGCTTCTTTTTCTTTAAGCCTTTTCTCTTTGTTTTGATACACCTGCAATTGCTTGCGCAGGTTTTCATTTGTGATCTTGAGAGTCTCGAGTTCGTCTCTTAGCATCTCGTTAATATTTAGATTGCTATTTGTGGTGTGTGAATTTTGTACCAGATCTGTTTTAGTCTTATCTTTTTGCTTACTTGAAGTTTCGATATTGCTTTCCATATATTTTGAGAGTGTAATTTTAGATGGTGATGATGAGGCAGCTAGTTGCTTATGATGATTGTGTATTTTACTTTCGGTACGTGATGCCGATGCACAGTTTTGTTGCGTTACAGCTTTCTTTCTGTTTTGTACGGTTGAGGTTTATTCGTTTGTTGATTTACCCTCAGGTGGTGGCATTGGTACATACAGATATTTTTGATAATCAGGTCGCGTAGCTTCAGGTACTGTTTCAGATTTACGCATTTGTTGGTCTTTGTTACCTTTCTTACTGTTATGTACATTTGGATTGCTACTATTGCAGTCTTTACGTTCATGAACTGTGACTAAAGGTGCTGAGGTTTGTGACGATGGTACGATTATTGTATATTCATCTAAAGGTATTGGGGCTGGAATTGTTGACGGTATGTTATCATTTTGATTATTTTGATCTTCATTACTCGATGTTATATTTGAGCAATTTTGTGTGTCATCATTTTGATTATTTTGATCTTCATTACTCGATGTTATATTTGAGCAGTTTTGTGTGTCAGTATCGGTAAGTACAAGTGTAGAGCTTAATTGAGCCTGTACTTGGTTTGGGGGGTCTGACTGAATCGGTACCTTGTTCTCAATGTCTGGGAGTTTGGGGACATCATCAGGTACCGGACAAGGACAGTTACTACAGCAGTAGCTATTACCAGGAATTTCTAGTTCATCAACCTTTTGCTGTGATAGACGCTCACGGTCATAGTGATACCACGCATCGCACGTGTCGCATTGGACACCATCGCTTACGTGTCGTTTGCATATTGGGCAATCATCATCTGGGGTTGGTTGGTTTTCGTCATCCGAGCTTTCCATGCTATCGTCCGTAGTGTTATTTATAGCTCCTTTAGGGACTCTCAGCTCTGTCGACCTTTTAATTTCTACAGCGGTAGTTTTGTCTTGTTCTTTATGTTCTTTAGCTTTGAGTTTTTTATATGTTTCTTTTTTGTCATCACTATTGTTGGCATTTCTGTTTTCACTTAGTGCCTTTATCATGGTTGCTTTAATTCGTCCGTTCTCTTTATGAATAGTTTCACTGCTAGCAACAGCATTTACTAAGTGACAGAATGCATTCATAAACTCCATAGCATCTTTACCATTTACCATAATGGTACTTGTAGTTCGCATCATACAAATGGCAATAGAGCAAGGACCTTTTTATCATACAGTCTCAACCTGACAGCTTTCCATTGGCGCAACTTATAGACATCTCTTTCTATATTGCCTTCCTTGTCTAATTCTTTAGTGTATGACATGTATCTACTTTCATCTTTGGTTGATGTTATATTTGACTCAAAAATTGCTCTCACTGCTTCGAAAGCTGCTGCATTTAAGGTGAAGATAAAATTCCCGCCTTTATTGACTACTTTTGCGCTTCTGTCACAGGCTTGCAATTTTTTGACCAAGGCTTCATGTTTATCAAGAGTGTGATCTAGTTGCGTTATGTTACTAGCAATAGGCTGTCGGTCGCGTCTGCTGCCACCCAGCTTTTTGACAATGTCATGTTTCGGGGGCATGATGATGATTTGGTAATATATAGTAAATAATATGAACAATATGGGACACGGTATGTGCCGTGATTATGATACAGAGTCTATAGTAGTCTATAATAATAGTAATTTTGTGTCTATAGTAGTCTATAGTAATAGGTCAAGGTCGCGAGTATGAGACACTGTATGTGCCACGATTATAATACTAAGTTTAAAATAGAAATATCATTGAAATACACACAGTGTTGTGCCCCATTTACAGGATATTTTAAAATAGAAATTTTACTATTAAAATACTTATTGAGATACACCGCATTTCAGTATTATTATTTCATTATCAAAATACCTGACACTTACAGGTTGTTAAAATACACCGTGGTTTTGACACATTGGTCATTGGTCATTTAAAATACACATAAATTCTTGATACTAATAAGAACCTGATAATAATAACTTTAACAAACTTAAAACACCTACGGTTTATATATCTATCTAAGATACTCAATATATTAAGTATGATAATTTATGTAATTAAAAAGAATTTTAATTAATTTAAAGATTTCTATTAAAATTTTCCATTCACACCTTTCATTCTTTAGTATTAATTTTATAGGCCTTTTAAAGTGAAAAGGTTTTTTGTTGTGCTCATAACGATTAGACGATTAGACTTCACTAGAGTAGTCAGCAATAGATTGATATATTTAGCAATAGAATGGGCCTAAGTTTAGACTTAAATATTTTAAATATTTTTAGTTAAGTTTTAAATCGGCGATAAGCTGGCACGATACATCAACGGTAGATTACTTTAATTTACTTTAATTAGTTAAATATAGGCGTTATAAATAAAAAGTCCACAAAAAGGTGGCTATAGAAATACTTGTTTCTTGTTTTCTTCTGTTTGTCTTTAGTCTTCCTTCTTCCTTCTTTTCCTTCTTTTCAATATGGCGGCAATATGGCGGCCGCTTCCCTTTGAATTTGAAATATACTGTCAAACTTCACAAAATTTAACTTTGGGAGGGTTCCTCCTAAAAAAATGGCGTCCAGGCTGGTTATGATATCTTGGTTGGTGGCAACCACACAAGATTCTGGATGATTGAGACTATTTTTACATTTGTTGGCAGCGCCTCTTGTGGTGTGATTTGGAGTAATTGTATGAAATCGTACAATTACTCTACAACTGACCGCTAGAGGCGCTGTTTTTTGTATCAACAATGAGGAGTTACAAGCAACCAATGAAAAACCTCGACACAGAGCTTGCGTTCACATTGACAGACATACCAGTGCTTGAGAGCCTTGCGCCGAAAGTCAGTGGTCGGCTGTAAAAGAGACTAGAGCGCCACCAACCGGCAATCCACTGAAATACTTTCAACTAGTTCACGCCTGTAGCGCGGGAAAATCGTGTCTGCGCGCTGCTGTATTTGCGTTGTGATAAATCCATGTTGCATCGGGCACTAGTACCAAAATGGCTCCCACAGAAAACAGATGTCAATGTGTTGAAATTTCTTGTTATATGCTTAAGATATTAAAGTAACAATAAAATGAATTATGTACGATCATTCCTAATGAGGTTTTACATAAAGTTATCTACTTTTAATCCCGATGACACTGCTTCTAAATAGCCATTTGACGGATTTAAAAAATGAAACATATGACAGGATCTTACATGTCAAAGCTTTTGGCAGCCAAAAATATGAAATGTTCAAATGATACGGCCGGTTTAGACCGTTAGCTCTAAGAGTCTGTATTGATATTAAAAGTGTTGTTATTTATAGAATTTTCTTGTATGATAAATGTATGCAAAAATACAAACACCCATATTATTGCTGGACAACCCAGAATATCACCCGGACCACCTACGTTTTATAGTAGGTCGTCCGGATGGGCAAGCTATGATTTAGAATTAATGTGCTCTCTATTGTACAAATGAATACAAAAGTATATCCATACTGTACTCCATACTTTTCTAGGAAAGTTCAAAGTTGAACAAGAGGCATTTTCCTGTAACCTTTGCAGATATTTTTTTGCCACGACTGTGTGATGATATTCCAGACCTACCCATGGTAGATATGTCAATTGATTTCTTACATACTTTACAGAAAGCACAAGTTGGTATAGAATGTTTTTGGAGCCATCCTGTAGATGTGGCTTCATTAAGCCATACATCTTGAAAAAAAAATAGGCATCTCTTCTTTCAACGACACTGCTCACTGCTGCAGACCTGAAATATTTTGACATTGTTTTAAAAAGAGAGAATCATGTTTTGTTAATATTTTATCCATTCAAAATTGGTAGTAAACTATATAGTAAACTGCAGGAAATACTTGTTGGATGTTTATGGAACTTTCACAGGTATTAGGGAAATTTTGTATGTACTAGTATACTGACAAAATGTCTTACAATTAAATGCAATACTTTTGGAGATAATCCTCTAATTTTGATTCTGAATATCTGTCATTGCCTATCCTGAAAACACCAGTGCAAATTGAAACTTCATCAGGCTGTTGATGATTTGAAAATAAGCCATCCTAGTCTACATATGGTCCATCAATATCTTCTTGGATATACATTTGAAAAGATATATTATGACTCAATAATCCCTATGTTCAGAGTTTTTAAGGAAATTATCAAGAGGGGTTGTGCTCACGTTTGCGACCTCTACCCCTATGCTTCTTCTTACTTCTCCCCGAGCGCTGTTTCTTCCTCGATGCCGCTGGGGACGAATCCCTAGCTTCTGCACCGCCGCTTGATGACCCTTCTGATATAAGGTTTCCCACACGCTCTATCCGAGTCCGCGTCTGAAGACACGTCATCATTATCGCCATTATCGGTGACCACAAGGTCCCGATCTGCGGCCTTCTGTCCGTCGTCAGAGTGCTCAATCTGTCCATTGTTCGATTTATCATCAGCCATACTGGGCTAAGCAGAGTGCACCAGCAGTTCTCACCTTTGTCTTGTCCAACACCCTTAGATAGAAAACAAAACTTGAAGAAATAATCCGTAAAATTTTTGTGTGTGCAATTCAGGGCCACGAATAGGAGAAAAATCATACTTGTCCATAGAACGGGTATCCTGCGAAATATACCCATCCTAAATAAACTTTAGACGTCCACATCAACAAACTCCTGGTAAATTCAATTGAAACTGATGTCTGGGCAACTGAGAATACTTGTCCATAGGACAAGTAACTGAAAAATTTTACCCATCCTGACAACACAGATACCCGTCTCGAACGGTATGTAATCGTGGCCCTGTGCATTTTAAATGGTGCGAACAAGATAAAAGTGGTGAGGAACGCCACCACTAGGCGGCATTACCTTTTTGGGGAGTTGAATTTTGGGAAATCTGTACTTTGAACGAGATTAGCCTATCATAAACCATGTAACATTTCCGAAGCTACTGAAATGAAATATGAATATTTTACCTGTTTTCAAACATGGCGGCGCAGTTTGCTGCTGCTATTGACCAATGAGCAATGGCCTTACAGTAAGTTACTATGTCAATTTCTACGGAGGCTCAAAAATGCAGATACAGTAAATGTCCCCAACAACGGAGTAGTGTTCAACGGAAAAAAAACAATAACGGAAGAAATTGCTGTGTATTAACATTTTCCCTTATATAGATAAGTAAACAATGGAGTAATCAACGGAATGTCCTCAGCAACTAACAACGGAAGGCATTTGGGGTGACAAATAACGGAATTAACCTTATTTTGCTCTTTGTTATCGTGTTCCACGTGCTTTCTTTATCTTGTAAACAACGGAGCGGTGCATTTAAATTAGTTTCGTTATTGTAGGCGCTTCTTCAAGCCAATGAAAGGTCGCCGTTAACAAACCGGCCAATCACAGCACGTTTCTACTACAACTATTATTGTTCCTACTACACGCAGTTAACTTCAAAGCAATTATTCACCTGATTTAAACATATACTTCTAAGATGTGCTAACATCTACTAACCAATTTCTTTGTTCTGTGACCCATTTTTTCGGCTATCGCACGTGGTTTCATTAAGTTGTAACAAATAAACACATAGTGTTGATCATCTAGATTCTATGGTGGCATGCATTCACCGATATGCACTAAAATGCGGTTTAGCAAGGCTAACAACAATCCATTAATTATGCGCATGCGCTGTAGAACGGAAGCACCATATTGAAAAAATAATAAAGGGAAAATTCAACAGGAATTTTTAATCTATGGACAACATACTAAAGATTTTGTTTGTAATAAACTGCCAACAGAATAGACATCTATTAATCAGAGAACTGCTACTGATAAATGGAAAATGCACTCGTTGTATCAAGCAGGATTCAGTAAGTAAGCTATTGACTGAGCGATAATGGATGCCGATGGGGGTTATGGTCAGATCACTAATCAGCGGAAACCCTCTCCAACGGAAGGAATTTGCACTGCAAAGTGGGTTCCGTTCTTCAGGACATTTACTGTAAACTTTTTTATTTCGATTTTTTTCCGGTACCATTTCGCTTTTTATTCAATTTCAGTGTCTTTTCCTGGTTGGGAAGAAAATTTCTATTTACCCTCTGTTTTCCCGATTTCCGGGAAGGGTGGGAACCCTGCATTAAGCGCACCACCGCCCCGCCCCACGCCCCCCGCCCCCTCCCCTGTTTATGGAGAGTAAATATCATACAAATCTTGCTCTTTTTTGGCAGAGTTCACCTACCGGCGCCGTATTGTAAGACTATAACATTTTTTTTATTCCTCAAAGTAAGGGTCGTACCAGCGATGTTTTGGCTCAGATGTGCTGCATCGCGATCATTCAGGTCAATGGTCGTCATATTTTCCACACGAGTAGATAAATCAGACTGCTCGTCTGCCCGAGACAAAATTGACTGGGCTACTAACATTTGAATGAGGTCATGTAAATATTTTCAACATAAAAATTCAATTGGTAACATTTCTAACACGAATTTGACTTTCTTACCCATTACACTCACCCTCTGCTTGTTGTGGTAGATGAGGAACATGATGACAACCACCACCATGGCGGTCACCATGCAGGCCATGAATTGAATCGATGTCGGCACATCATAGTGTAAAGAGCCGCCAGAGCCTGTAACACAGCAAACATCACTACCAAGGTTGATGCACTAAACATTTTTTTGATAAGTTACAATTTTTAATCAACTCCCATCAAGTTCGAGTGAAATGGATCCAACAATAAGAAATTCTTAGTTGCACACGTGTCCCTTGAGGTACCGAATATATTTCTGTGTTTCACTCACCTCTGGGAGCCGCTCCCTCCTGTCTCACAGCAGCATCAGACGCTGAACTTCTATTATCACCATCGGCGTTTTGGCGAGTGCTTGTGTCATACGCTCCAACTTTAACATGCAACTCGCTTTTCTGGCGCTCATCCTTTTTATCTTTTTCGTGATGGACTAAATTTTCTGCAGCTGCAAAAATAAACAAGGACATTAAAATACAAATATTTAGACAGCAAATATATTGTGAATATTAACTTTGGAGCATATATTTCTCAGTCTTTTTACAATCTTATAGAGAACCTCATCGAAATTAACATAAACTTTTGAAGAAACCTTTGAATTTGTGAAGATGCACTCCGCGGTGATGTTTCCGCAGATGACATTTTAATGATGTGATGATTGGTAAATATATGCAATGATAACAATGATGACATTATTATTTTTTTTCTTTTTCTTCTTTTGTCACAACTTCATTGCAACTTCAGGAAAAACATCAGCTTTATGTACATATTTAATAACATTGAGAGCAGCTATCTTTATATTTATTGTCTGTGCTATAACTTTTTTCATTAAAATTGATTATATGCTTCCGATTCCACCTAAATGTTCCTCCTGAATATGCTTGTAGTATATTGTAGCTTTGTTCATCTAGATGCTTAACAACTGTCCCAGGCTTTCATAATTTTGAATATTGCTGAAAACAGATTTTATCTCCTTTCAAAGAAGGCAGGTTTTAAGCTGATTTGTCATAGATTTCTTCTGTATTTTATCTTTCGCTATGTTTGGTGATAACCATGATCTTTGGGGTTAGTTGTGAGCGCCTCATGGGTATTGTGGATCTCTCTTGTCTACCTTGCAATAGCTCAACTGGGGAATAATTAGAGCTGTCAAATCTTTGCAAAAAATTGTAAAATTACTCGGCTGAAAGCAATCTATATACTGGGGTACATTGTATGATTATTAATGAGATCTCTTAAACGATGGAGAAAAATACCCCTTCTGATCAATGGCAATTAATTTTACGCTAGTACTAATTTCATGCACTTTGTTAAGTTGAGAAAAGGCATTGAATTTACCACTAATTTTATTATGGTTAATAATGCCAATCATTTGCTTCAAGTGATATTAGGCACAACCACAAAATGAAGCTAAAAGCATCAGATTTGCAGATGCTACCTGTGTTTACAGATGAAAATTATACTTGTGTTTACACATGAAAATTATATGATGTCACCGTCTCTTCTAAATTAATACAAAGTAAATTTCATTATTGGTGGTCAATGAATACTACGAATTGGTATGTGAGTCTACCTGATAAGCTCGTACACTGCTTGTAATGTGCTAACAGTTTGAAATTCGTTGAAAATTGTTGAGAACCACCAGGGCTCTCAACTTTGAGAAGTTGAGAGCCCTGGTAAAAAGTTAGGAGCCCTGCAAAAATTGAAAATTTAATGAGGGACCACCAATACGTACCTGGTCGATGGCTTGGAGGCGGTGGCTGACGGCTTCCCGTGTCCTCCTTGGCCTCTGAAGTTTCCACCGGTGCCGCGTCCTCGCCCAGGAGTGAAGGTCCCCCTGCTGCTCTGGGCTTCCTGAAAGTGCTGCGGAGGTGGTCACAAAGTGACCGGCCTCTTAAACTTGTGGGATTTGTTACGCTGTATAGGCGGCTTAACGCTATTTCGGCCCACTTCTGCCAGGCCCCCCACTGCACTTTTCTCCTTGCGGAGACACTGTTGGAATTCCAGATGTGTGAACCTGCGTTTTTTCCCGTATTTTTACGACTTTTAATCCCTGAAAATTCATTACGTACGGGACATGGGTTTATTATGGGATTTTACTAGGCAGTGTGTGAAACTCCCCCAAAATAGATACTAGACATCAGGGCTGGCAAGTTGAAAAACTTACAGGCCCCAGTGAATACTTACCAGCCCTGGCAACGAATGACCATGGCACTTACTGCATCTAGGGCGGTTCATGGGCAAGCCCCCCGAGATTAATTTTGATACATATTTTTAAAAAAATGTCATTTTGGTGGACTTTAAGATGATAATTAAAAAAAATACTTTGAAAATAATTAGTTCAGTGCAAAAAGACGGCAAATCATTGTGTGTCTTGAGTGTGTCATGTTTCAAGTTTATAGTTCCAACAACAAATGCGCCTTTGGCATATCTGTCATACAGATCTTTAGTCACCCCCGCCACCCGTCTCTTAGCTAGTGGCCCATAAGCCTGTCTGCAGGGAGCACAATAAATTATCTGTTTGCTCTCATCAGCTAGCAGCCATGGGAATTCTTGTTGCCAACCTTTCTGGATTTTTCTGTTTCGCTTGTTAGCATCATATTCTTTGTTGGCAATCTTGGTGTCGAGTTTTGGCAGTTTTTCCGTGAGTGGGGCCATGCCAACCCATTTTCTTAGCATATTTTGTTGTAATTTTGTTATTTTTCCAATTCCACATGTTCCAATGACATAAAAAGGTAAGCACTGTCGTAAAGCGGTTCGTCTGATAACCATAGAAAGCCGCCCGGTGATTGGCCTAGCCCCACGAGATTTACAACATAATTACGACAACACTGTTTAGCAGCTATGTGCCACGACCGCTGATTGGCTGCATGCTGATGCATGAATAATTATGGCCGACCAGACAAAGATTTTCACCGGAGATGAATTATATTGTATATTATGACAAAAGTACATTAACATATGGGCTCAAAAAGCTGCCTGACAACCGGGCAGGTGAGTCTGAAAACATACAGGCCTGATAGTCAACTTGCCAGCCTCGGGCCGCCGGGCAGGCAGCCATTTCGCACACTGTACTAGGGTCCGAAAAATAAGTAAAACTTGTACTTTTTTTCTTAAAATACAAATGTTTTTGCTCGCAAATATGGGCGCAGCCATTATTAAATGTACTTGATTGAACTACGCATCTGTGTAAGGCTTTCACCGGCTTGCATAAATGTACTCGATTTAAATGACGTGCTGTAACATTTGAGTCTCGTTGAGTCCAGTTTGTGCGAGCTGTCACTTATGCCGTAGACAGCCGCAATGACTGAGACTAACAGTTTCTGCTGGTTGTCGTAATGTGCACAATGCACCTGCACCTGCAACAAGACATGTCAACGGCATATGAAAGTCAAACTGATAAGAATTATTTTTTGAAAATATATGAATTTGTGCATTTTCCAGTAATGTAATGGTGCAAAAATACAGGCACAAGTATTCAAGAAAATACAATGATATCACTGCATTGAAAAAGAGTGTGCTTCACGCCCGATATCGGGTGATTCTAGTATCAAGCCGTTATCTATTTTTAATCACGATGACTGCTTCAAATGCAATTTGATGGACTTACTTGATAAAGCTTGTTACAGTGGGGTAAATGGCAAATGCTTGTTTAATCTAAATATTTATCAATTCTTATCGGATTTTGGTGATCTTTTTTTTTATTGATTCCCGTGATATATCTAGATTGTTTTCCAGTTATCTTTTTTCATTTCATGTTAGATTAGTTTACAATACTAGTAAATATACTAGTAAATATACTAGTATTGCCCTTATTATTGTTTATTATAAGTAGAAAAATATTAAGATTTTATTAAGATTTTTTGTATTTTTTATTAAGATTTTTGCTTGAAAATTAAGATTTTTCATGGCTGTGATTAAGATTTTTAACGCTGAAGGGTTCACATCTCTGGAATTCTGTCCCAAACAGAAATTCAGCCTCTGGTAGGAGGCTGGCATGAGCGATCAGGACCTTCTTGGGCTCAGCCTCATCCTGCAAGAAGTGGCGTGCTATTTCCACACGCCTCTGGTGGGTGATCGCCTGTGTGGCCTGTCCCACCAGGACGATGCTCTGCTGTAGCTCCTCGAGGAGTATGTTCCTGTCAAAAACGGTGTTGAGGCGGGCTTTGTCTATTTCACGCCAAAGGGCGCTCAGAGACCCCATTGGCTTGAGCACCTTGGTATGTAGTTTGGCCAGTATGACGTCCCGCGTAGCCAACCCACTGTTGGCTGGTACCTTTGGCTTTGGGGCCCCTGGCTTGTTTGATGCGACCACCTGTCGCGGTTTTAAGACATTCAGAACGTTTGCGTCCATCGCCGGCGTCTTGAGGAACGCCAACGGTGGCAAAGGATGCTCTTGCAAAATAGGTTCTAACTCAGAATCCTTGTAGCTGGCCGTGAAGTAGTTCCTTGCAATTTCCACCAAAGAAAGAGGTAAACCCAGTAGAGTGGGTGCTTTGGGGACTGGGCGGAAACCCACGTACCCCGCCTCATCTGCTGCCTGTTCCGCCCTGGAACCAGAGGCTGCCGGCTCACGGAGTCAGGAGCGGTGTCTCCGCTGTCCCCGCTCACGTCGTCTGGACGTGTGCCTTGGCCTACCCCTCCTATCTTCATCAGAAGATAATACGCTCTCATCTGAAATCGGGGAGTCCGCTGGGTTGACCGTGTCATAGGAACGCAATTTCGCTCTATGGCGGGAGCGTCTGTCTCGCGAATTTCGGCTGCGCCTGTGCCCGTGTCTACGAGGGCTACTCATATTTCACCGGTAGCGTTCTCGTGAAAAAGATCTAGAACGGTCACGGGGCACACTATGGTGTGGGTCACGGTCACGTGACTCGAACCGGCTGTGGTCTCTTGACCTGCATCTGTACAGAGATAGGACGTCCGATGCCTCAGAAGGCGCCTCTTACGTAGCTCTGCTAGTGGGCCGAATATCCGCCCTGGCAGGTGCCGTAGCATCAGAAGATGCCCTAGGCGGTGCTGCCGTAGGTTTAATGGCATCAGCCACCCTCACCTCTTTCACCACACCCACGCCACTAGGGACGTTATCGACATCGGTGAAAGAATCAGCCATGGCGGGCTCGCTAGCAGTCGCCTGGCTCATGGCCAGTCTCAAAATGATTTAGAGTCTTAAAATTCGCGTATATGACGTCACTGTGACGTATTGCAATCATGAAGTCTTAATCAATTTCATTAAAGAATACCACATATGTTTGATTGTCTATTCTTACCACTGAAGTAAACCAAATCTTTTATTGAAAGTTTTTAAAAGTTTTTAATGTCACAAAAAAACGCTTTTCATCTCTATAGAGACCTTTTCAATTTACAATCATTTAAAGAATTCAAATTTTAACATTAAAACTTGACCGAATTGTGAATTTGATGTAATAAAGTGAATTCTAAATGTTTATTGTGTTTTGTGTTCCCCTGTAGCATTCATAGACTTTTTATTTCCTATCTAAATCATGCACTTTGCCTCGTCAAAAATAACTTTGTTTCCTTTACTTACAGCAGCAGTTGCAGCACGTACAGAGAATAAATTGCAACCCAAGTCTGGTACATGTAACACATGATACATTACAATATAGTCTTTATTCTATTTTCCAACCACAACATCACCGAAGCCCACAGCATCAAATGGTCTTCCATCCCCTAGAACAACTTTTTCCATTTTTTCCAGTTTCCTGTAATTGTTTAACATTAATTTATTAGAATTCACGTGACTAGATGCAGCTAAGTGACAACCAACTTTTCACCACTTTTCCTACTCTGATTTGATCCAACAACAAAAGCACCTTGATCATCTTTATGATCTGTTTCTTCATTCGCACAATATGGCTTTCTAGCATTATGACAGTCTCTCCGGAAATGACTTAATTGACCACAACCATAACATCTGAATCTCTTAGGTTTGTCTTTACCTTGATGTCCCAGTAGCGCTGAATCTGACTATTGGATTTGCATGTGATCTTTTCCGTTCTTCATTAACAAGAGCTTGTATCGCAAAATTCAGGTCAATAGTATCTACTCGTGCTTCCAAGGCTGTCAAAAGTGGAGAAGAACTTGCGGGTAAGCTGCCTAGTAATATTACCATCTGATCTTCCACGTCGATTGGCGAGTTTATCGCAGCCAACTTGTCACTTAGTGGTTTCATCTTCTTCACGTGTTGTTCTACACTTTCATCTTCCCTCATCTCACACCTAAAATACTGTTTCTTCAAATCCAGTTTATTACTGAGTGAATTGCCCTAGTAATGATTCTTTAGGATATCCTATGCTGCGATTGGTTCTGGCACAATGTTATCAGTTATAGCTGTGAACTGTCAATGATCATGACCATGCACGAGAAGGCTCTCTGTTGTTTCTTTCTGAAATCAGCAGTAATTTGAGCATTGGCATCAATGGCTAACTCTTCGCTTCCATCAACAAAGCCCGTCAGCCCCTTGGCAATCAGGAAATGTTTCATTTGAAATTTCCAATTGGTCCAATTTTCAGCATTGAGCTTGTCAAACAGCCATTTTTCACCGTCTGCCATCTTTCACTTCCGATTTTCCCGTGCAAATAAAGATCTACAAATCGGCACCTTCGCAGTTATCCTACTGTATAGAGTTACTTTCTAAATTGCACTTCGTATATTCCGTATACTGAGCTCATAACCTAATGTATATTTTGTGCTACTGACTGTGAAATAGGACAAACTCTATAAATTAAGAATACAGACGACATGCACGTTTCGGAAGTACTGCCGATTTATTTAACCCTTGCCGACCGTATCCGCCCTGGGAAATGAAATCACAAATTAAAAACATCGGCGAACAATGGTTTTGACAGTGTGATGCCCAAGACAAAAAACTTTTTCTGGAGCCACGAAAAATGCTTATTTCTCTACATAAATTCACGTGTGCAATCAGAATCGTATATGCTTTCTTATTTTTAGCCCATGGTAAGAGTATTATGGTTTTATTTTTCTAGATTTTGTTCGTAACAATGAGCTTGTCTTGCTCTCGGTTCGAAATGACAGCTTGGAGTTCACAATTATAAAGATGTTTTTCTGTCACTTCCCGCCGTCGTACAATAATGCCATTGCACCAGGCAATCATAAACAGCATAAATCAAACAAAAATATATATCATAATGCTCACACTCAATGATATCCAATACGGAACCAGATTCACAACTTTAATTTCATATGTTGACATTCATTTTTCGTCCAAAAACGTCTAAAGACTTGGTACATTTCAGGTTGGATTACACAATGTTACACGATATAGACGTAACCGTACTTTGGTATATCCTTATAAAATCGGTTTATGTGGTATCCGCTGTGTGAATTCATGTTGGTTAGCATACTATATCCTCGAAAATCAATTATTTACAAAATTATTATACTTTCCATTGAATTCTTGACTTAACAGCCATTGCAATCTGCAGCAAATAGCGGCATGTGCTCTCATTGGCTAAAATTAAATGAGGCTGTAAATCATAGACACGTGGGTGGCACTTTAGCCTTTATCAAACGCGCACTGTTTCTCAACATCGAATAAAATAATTTTGATGATCTAGACTAAATGTTTAGCGGCGATAAAAAAGGACTCAATGATGTATTCTGCACACAAATCCCTTGTTATCATGGCTGTTATCTGGTATTTCTTTACCTTTATTTGCTAATGACGTCATTAAAAAATCAAACCTCACTTTAGCCTTAGCCTCGACTGATATCTACAAAGTGTTTCGCGATATTCATTCAAATATTACTTATATATGCTATAAGATAATACTTATTATATATCAGGAATGTAAATCATGGGGGGGCTAGGACAATTGTTCTGCCTGTCTGCACGCTTTCTAAAAGTGATATGTGTAATAAAGTGAACAATTGATAGTTTAGGCGGCTTGTAAACATTGATTATTGTCATATTCATATTTGGGATTTTGATGCCAATGCACTCGATATCTTTAGGTTTTGTTTCTAGCATTTCATAGTTTATATCTTGATGGATAAACATACATACTCCTCCCTTGGCCTTGGTATTATTTTTTATTTCTTGTGGTAGTCTGGATTCTGGGCTATAGGATTCTGTTCTACTTTGTATAGTTAAATTGTATTTTCCTAGTGGTGAACGTATACCAGTAGGATTATGGATTTATTTGTCTAGAAATTTGGTTATGGCTGATGAAGTTTCTTTCACCTTATGGAAAATGTCCTCTACATATAATTCTAAGAAATTGAGAGTCTTAATTAAGGGAACTGAGGGCGGGAATAAACGGTCGTTGCTAAATTTCGAGGGCGGGGGGGCCTCTATCTAGTTTCGTAAAGTCCCGTGGGGCAGAACTCAAGCCATTGGGATAGCATGTGTAAGCATAGACTTTCCTCACCCCCTCACTTTCCCATGGGAAACACAAATATTTCCTATGTTCGGTAGCCACCAATACACTATGATATGCATCTGATAAGTCTAATGAACCCACCAAGCAGTTAGGTCTCATAAGCTTAACTATTGATGTCAACGTTTCCATTTTAAACTTATGGTATTCAATAAACTCATTGATAGATTTAAGATTCAAAATCATTCTATATTCAACTAACTTAGGGTCTTAGAAAAATGTTTGACAAATGTAGTTCCTCAGATTCTTTCATTTCAACTATCACACCTTTCTGTAGCAGCTTTGCAATTTCATTATTGACAACTTCAGTCTCTACCTGACTCATTTTGTATGGTTTAAGGTTACAGTTTTTGGGCGGAAGTACACCCTCATTAAACTTAAAATGGGCATGAGCTACTAAGTGTAAAATGCAGTTGTCAGAAGTGAGCTTGCGCCATTCCCGCAGCTTAAACCTCAAAGAGCCTGCGATGAACTGTACCTGTCTATACTCTAGTTTTTCTTTGGGAGATGGGTTGAGGTCTTGCCCCGATGTGTTGCCCGGCCTTGGCCCCGGGGTTGTCCTCGGCCACTCTGAAAAATTGGCTGCCTCTGGTAGGGGTAATAGCTCCTATTGTAGCTGTAGCTGCTACCAAATTTGCTTCTGTTCTGGGGCCCTGGGTCCACCCCTCTACCTCGTCCTGTCTCTATTTCTAGGAAAGCGTCCTCTGAACCCCCCCTTGAGCGCTACTTGCTGTGATACTTTGTTGGCCTCTGTTTGGTCCTTTATCAAATCTTCTAGATTGTCCCCAAACAGTAGGTTTGTGATGGGCACACTTGGGGCGCATATGTGTTTATATGCAGGGTTGAGGTTGGCCTTGATTTGTTCCCTTCTTTTCAAATTCCGCTCTCGGTTTTGCGTAGTCAGCAGTGCAAAGACATCCGCCAGCTTTGCGAACGTCTGATTAAGCTGTGGTGCCTTGTCCGCTGCTGTTTTGACTTCGTTCATCGCCAAAACCAAGGCTGCCATACTCTTCGCAAGTATATTCTGGTATTTTTGCAATTTTATATCGTTGGACCTGACAGCTGGTGCCAGGAGCTGCCTAATTACCGGGTTCACGCGAACTGCTGTAATAGCGTCACATTTCTTTGAAGACAAATTTTTATCTAGTGTCTCCTTGAGTCTATCTTCACTCAAGCCTGCCATGGTAATGTAGTTGCAGACCTCCGCCAGGCTTTCGTCCACTGGAGGCCCTGTTTCGCTCTTTTCCAATATGAAACATAAATATTACTAAATATAATAAACGTCCTTGCAAAAAAGTTTATCCTGAAAATTTGTGTGTTTCTCCTCTATGTGTACGAAGCAGAAGTGTTTTTCCTGTGCGCATGCGCACCGCCTCTCATGGCAACTCTCTATGCAGTAGCCTGGATCAACAAATAATCTCATTCACATGGGCCGTAAATAAAGGGTTAAACAACTAAAAAACAAACTCGACTTTAAACAATACACAGGTTGTTAAGATACAGAAAGCCCATCGTCATTACACAATATATTTAACACAGGTTGTATTGCCAGAAGAATCCAATGAATTTTGTTTAACAAAGCAGCACCTATCATGTTTTCTGTCTTTTCCCAACCCCAGTTAGGCTGGAACAGAGAGAACATGGTGGCAATATTTTTCATGCCGAATAAGCATGTGTATACAGCAAGACCTCTGAAGATCCACACCTCTATAAAAAAGACTACTTTTCTTGGTCCTGTTGTAGTACTGTAACAGACTCAGTGTGGGTGGTTGAGTCTGTTGTTTATTTACATAGTACAATGTATAGGTTAATTAATATAGTACTCTTTAATTGTTGTGATTTACGAGACAGTTATTTTTAAGGTTCGCTTTATCTATCAGTGATGATGAACTAACGCAGTGTTTGAATATTGTAACTTTTAATCATGTAAACATATATGACATTGGCAGTGAACAATAATAAACAATATCTATAAATGCTAATAACTATTTAGCCAATCACAGTATCAATACTAATATAAATTACTAAATGATCACTATTAATTAAACTACTAATTGGTAAGATTCAATACTATAAACTAGATCTATAATAAAAGATTATTACCAAAATACTGAAGTTGTACGGAAGAATCCGATTCAATGAGTCCGCAGTGTCAACAAAATATAACCTCTTTATATATGTTTTCCTTGGCGACTGATGCGGCTTCCCTTGGAAACGAAACCGGAAGTAGCATTGCAGATAACAATAATTGTCCTCAGAAAACATATAAAAAGTCTAAATACACGAATATAAAATCAAGACAAATGAAATAATTATATACAAACAATAAAAATACTTCTGGAGATTGATATGTAAGTATTTTAAAATGTACGTCGTAAGTATACAACGTACAATTCGCTAAAAACAACAATATTGACATGCGGATAATGACACATTCTTTCACGGTCACGTTTTTTACATTACACCTCCCTCTTAAAAAACATGTCATGACCTCATGACTCGTATATTAAAAAAAAATATAACATTTGCATATAATAATGTACACCACAGTCCACAGAGGATGTACCCCTTCAAAAATAGGATGAAATTCGATTCTGAGTCGCTATTCACATAACCTCATATTATACAAATAATGTCATAAAGTCTTATATTATAGTCCAAAATAATTAAGTAAAACTAGCTGTCCCATCTCTTTCGGAGACTATTTTGTGTATGATGGAAACGAAAATGTGAAAAACCCTGTCTCGTCCAAAATAATTAAGTAAAATGACTTTATACTTCATCCCTGAGTAAGATATTACTAACAAATGATTACATTAAATACCATATTTTCAATGAACACATTGCTGAAAGCATCTCTATATTTTTATTCTAAAATAAATAAGATAAAATAATCACAATGCGCTCAACCTTAAAATTGTTTTGTATACACTATACTAATCTCTTAAAAAATCTGATGAAAACATTATCCATGAACACTATCTTTATCAGTTCTGCATTTGCAATGTCAGCCATTTCCCAGCCATGATTCTGAGTGCTGTGTTCTCCGCCTCTTAACTCCTTTATCCTCTGTCTCGCGGCAAACAGTTCCTGGTGATCCTCTCTTTTTGATTCTACTAATCTCAGTCTTGTCGTTGTTACCTCTAACATGTCACATTCTTTGATTAATGAATCTCGGAGTCGCTTCTTTTCTTTTTGCTTTCTTTTGTATTCCTCTAGTTCATTTAAATTATTGTCTCTAGGTGGTCCTGCCTGTATGATGTAACTAGCCGCTGGTGTTTCTGCCAGGGTAGGGTCCACTTGCTCATCTAATTTTCAAAAAAAGGTTACCAGATTGTCACTCTTTTCACTCTGTTAAGTCATACTAGGAAAAAGATCCTCCATTGGTTTCTCATTTTGTATTTGTGTGATAGTTTATAAAAAGAAACAGAAAAAATCATTGTTGGAAAAGTTTACTTCTTGTAATATTGATACAACTGTTTTTATTGTTTGGGTGTAAAATAAAAAAAACAATCCTTAACCAACAAAAACATATGGGTAGAACTATAAAATTTTATTCTAGCTGCACTTATAAATTTCTTTAAAATCACATAATAATATACATTCAATTCTCTCGAACAGTAACATACTGCTCATTTGATACTGTCTTTCAATTCATCAAATATCGTCTGATTTGGTCCCCTGAGACTTACTTCCCTTAATAGTCAAGGGCATCTTCTCAATGATGGTATCCTCAAGTGCAGATGATGTGGTGGTAGAATCGAGTTTGACTGAAAAGATCTTTTTGATGTCAACTGGAATGTTACCGAAATTTTTCTTTTTGCTAAGCTCACATCACCTTTCAGGATGGCAGCCATTGTGGGGTTTTTGATTATTTGTTGGCATTTTGGACATCTCCCTTTAGTGAGTCCTTTCAGCCAACATCCTAAAAAACAATTCCATTCAAATAGAGTAAAATAAAACATATATGTGAGGTAAATATTAAAGGAGAACCCACACTCGAAATCCCAAGTAGCACCACCTCTGCAAAGACTGTGGGTGCCATAGATAGCAGGGTCCAGTTGATAAGCCTCAAGGACCTGTTTGAATCTAGACAAGAACCAGCTATATAGTATAGGGGTGATACCTGAAGAGCCATTTCTCCAGAAGACAGGGGACATCATGGGGATATCAGGAGTCATATCCCAAAGATGGTGGAAGGCGCGAACAGGGCAGAGTGGGTGTCCTGGCACTTCTAGGAGGATGATGTTGACAGATCTGCTCTTGGTCTGGTTTGTTTTAGTCCAAGGCAGGGATATAGTGATCTGATTAGGCTCCAAGTTTACAAAGGAACGGGCTAAGTGCTTATTTGGAAGGAAACCTAGTTTTTAAGGGGGGAAGAGATTAGATCGGCGAAGAAGACCAAAGAAACCCAGGAGGCATGCACACCAGAGAGCAGTCATCTAGGGAACACAGGTCTAGCTTGTGCAACATCTGAAGGAGTATCTGGGGAGTGATAGGCTCGATGCGCCTGACTGCAGTACGTTTGTCCTTGTTTATGCCAGACAAGACTTGCTTGACCATGTACATTTGCATGACTTGGGGGTCGGAGAGACCTTGTTCTAGGTGTAAGATGCGCAAGACTTCCTCTTGTTTAGCTTGCGCCTGTAATCGGACTTGCTTGGCAGCCAATTCTGTTTCCATCCTGATTACTTGTTCCCGAATGCTTTGGCTTGGCGCTAATTAGAGGGCTTATGAATGCATGGATATTGCAGCGCTGTAAATTGATGAAACGTATGGTTTCTTAAGGCCTTTCAGCTCCTTTATTCTGACGTCAGGATCAAATTCCTTAACTTCCAATTCAGTGATTGTATAGTTAATGAGGGTTATCAGGTCCTTTGAACAAGCTTCAATGGTGTCCGCTTGACATCTGTATTCTTTAAAAGTTTTCTGCTTGAATAGATGTATAAAATTTGCGGCACGCTTTTATAGATAATTATATGAATGCAGACAGTCATAAAATTTGCACTATTTCCTAGGTGACAAAATTTTTAAACTGTGCGTATAACATCACATCTTTTAAGTTGAAATACAAGTCAATTATAGATATTTGTGGCGTTCTGTTACGAATCCGTGTGATTTCGCCTTGTTGCGATTTCGCCAGCATGATTTAAGGTCTCGGTTAGTGAAGTCGCCTGCTTTGAGCCGGCATGTTAAGTGATTTCGCCTTGGTATTGTAGCCTACCTACTAAATTATGGACTAATTAACAAACTACTAAACTAAATTAGCTCGAGCCCCCAAATATTTTTAACTATTAATCACAGTAATATTTTGTTATAAGTATTGACAACAATTACTTTTATTATAAACTGGTAGGTGTGGCAAGTTTTTACTATCTAGGAATATGACCCCAAGTTTGAATTAAGTGTTAATTCACCAAAACAGTTGTAGCTATTACTTTAACTAATTTCTATTTTAGAAGTTAACTATTAGTAATTAAATCTTATATTGACTTTAAGTATAATTTTAAATATGAGTAACTACTAAATAGAATAAACTAAGTCTAACTTTTAATATGTTTATTGAGATCTCTAAGTTTATTCAAGAAGAATATTATCACAGATATTTTGGTTTATAACACAGAACTTTACAAACAGGTTTTATATATAAAAGTCATTCATAGTTATTTGTATGATTAAATAACTAAGACGGAACCAAATGAGAGCTATTTGGGGAAATTGTTTACTTTGAAGTTTTTGTTTACAAACAAACCAAGTTATTTATTTTAAAACTATTATACTAAACCGGACTATTAAATTTACCTAATCAACTGTCCTCGAAATATCGATAAAGAGTTGATTAAGCAATAAGATAATCTCCAAAATATGAATAATTATCTGCTATTTGGGCAAATAAGCGGCCCCAAAAGTATTTGATAGACCGACTTACCAATGTTGATTTAACTAGTTAAGACAAAAATCTACAATAAAGAATATACCAAAATATGGTTATATTACCTTACGATAGAACTTGCCTTTGTACTTTTTAACTTGTTTTATATAATAATAGTAATTAACGATATTAAAATGACGATAAAATAATTAAAATGACACCTCCGACAGCGGAGAAGGGATTCGCCAAGTGTATCCTACGGAGTACAAATCATGAATGACTAGATCTACAACAATTTGTTTATACACAGGTCTAGCTTGTGCAACATCTGAAGGAGTATCTGGGGAGTGATAGGCTCGATGCGCCTGACTGCAGTACGTTTGTCCTTGTTTATGCCAGACAAGACTTGCTTGACCATGTACATTTGCATGACTTGGGGGTCGGAGAGACCTTGTTCTAGGTGTAAGATGCGCAAGACTTCCTCTTGTTTAGCTTGCGCCTGTAATCGGACTTGCTTGGCAGCCAATTCTGTTTCCATCCTGATTACTTGTTCCCGAATGCTTTGGCTTGGCGCTAATTAGAGGGCTTATGAATGCATGGATATTGCAGCGCTGTAAATTGATGAAACGTATGGTTTCTTAAGGCCTTTCAGCTCCTTTATTCTGACGTCAGGATCAAATTCCTTAACTTCCAATTCAGTGATTGTATAGTTAATGAGGGTTATCAGGTCCTTTGAACAAGCTTCAATGGTGTCCGCTTGACGTCTGTATTCTTTAAAAGTTTTCTGCTTGAATAGATGTATAAAATTTGCAGCACTTTTTTATAGATAATTATATGAATGCAGACAGTCATAAAATTTGCACTAGCCTTTCCTACATGACAACCTACTAAATTATGGACTAATTAACAAACTACTAAACTAAATTGTTTAGCCCCCAAAATTTTTAACTATTAATCTAGAATATGACAACCCAAGTTTTTACTTTGAATATGACCCCAAGTTTGAATTAAGTGTTAATTCACCAAAACAGTTGTAGCTATTACTTTAACTAATTTCTATTTTAGAAGTTAACTATTAGTATTTAAGTCTTATATTGACTTTAAGTATAATTTTAAATATGAGTAACTACTAAATAGAATAAACTAAGTCTAACTTTTAATATGTTTATTGAGATCTCTAAGTTTATTCAAGAAGAATATTATCACAGATATTTTGGTTTATAACACAGAACTTTACAAACAGGTTTTATATATAAAAGTCATTCATAGTTATTTGTATGATTAAATAACTAAGACGGAACCAAATGAGAGCTATTTGGGGAAATTGTTTACTTTGAAGTTTTTGTTTACAAACAAACCAAGTTATTTATTTTAAAACTATTATACTAAACCGGACTATTAAATTTACCTAATCAACTGTCCTCGAAATATCGATAAAGAGTTGATTAAGCAATAAGATAATCTCCAAAATATGAATAATTATCTGCTAGTTAAAAACGCAAATAAGCGGCCCCAAAAGTATTTGATAGACCGACTTACCAATGTTGATTTAACTAGTTAAGACAAAAATCTACAATAAAGAATATACCAAAATATGGTTATATTACCTTACGATAGAACTTGCCTTTGTACTTTTTAACTTGTTTTATATAATGATAGTAATTAACGACGATATTAAAATGACGATAAAATAATTAAAATGACACCTCCGACAGCGGAGAAGGGATTCGCCAAGTGTATCCTACGGAGTACAAATCACGAATGACTAGATCTACAATAATTTGTTTATACTCAAACGTCACTCAACGTCATTTCATTTTGATTGGCAGTTGACACATGATAACATGGGATCTGATTGGTTTCCGATATTAAACAATTTAGACCAATCAGATGAGCGTTTATACTGCGAAATCAAACTGCCTCGTTTTGGTTGTAAAAGCAATATGGCTACGGTGAGATGCAAATTTCAAAGATTTGACATAATAAAATACTCATTACGTGATAATGCCAGGTTGACTGACTAGATAAACATTTGAGAAAATGGATATTTAATTAGCTGGATACAAACACGTTACGGTAATAACTCTAAGCCTGTTTATACGACCGCTAATGGGTCATTTAGACTAATAGTAAAACAAGTGACTTACGAGTCACATCACCCCCCACTAAAACCGAAATTGGGAGTTAATGGAAATATATGACGAACAATTTCGGAATAGCTCTCAGATGGTTGGGAATATTAAAAATATAGTAGTTCTTTCACTATGTTGTAAAAATAATTAGTTCATTAAAAACTTAAACTAACTAATACTCAAAAAGATAGCATCCACAACAGTTCACTTTCAACCAAAAATTTACATTTTCAAATACCATAGAATTCACACTTACATTTCCAAACAATCCAAGATATAAAACTGCATCCTCAACCAATTCTATAGTTAAAAATTACATTTTTCAAATACCATAGAATTCACACTTACATTTTCAAACAATCCAAGATATAAAACTGTATTCTCAAAGTGGTTCACATATTTAAAAATCACCGCCATTTTCAAATACTATAGATATTAAAACTGCCACGACAGATCAGAGATACATTTTCAAACAATTGTTCCAATGGAGATTTAAAGCCCCATTGTATTCTCAATTCTCAAACAATTTTATATTTAAGAATTTCATTTTCAAATAATCTAAGATATAAAAATTACATTTTCAAACAGTTCTAGGTTTAAAAATTACTTTTTCAAAAATGATACCATTAAACCTCTTTTAATCATTAAACATCACTAGTGTAGGTAAATATGTCCTTGTCCTATGAGTTCAAACGGTGGTGCACAATGTAACCCAGATCTAGGAAACACATGCTGGTTGCATTATGTACTGTCAGTTCCTTAACTCAGCTGGCGAAAGTCAGTCCTTTGGATCTTCATGACAAAAAAAAGTTCAATCACACATTAACAGTCTTGACTCACTAAACTCATGTATGTCATAACATTGAAAAATAATTGTAGTTCCTGGTTGTCCTTCATGCAAGAAATGTTCAATCACACATTAAAAAGTTTATAGTTAACCACTTCTCTGTTTCATGTAATTTCTAAGATCCTTGACAGTTCCAATGAATTCCATCATATAATACTGAGTCCACATTCACCCAAATATAAACCATAGATTGAGTAGTTTCTAATACCTTTAAATGTTGGCAGTGCTTTACTAAGTTTAATATTACCTAGTATTTCACATAAAATATGACAAATACCTATACTAAAGAGTAAATATCTACAGTAATTAACTAACAAACCTAACCAAGGATCACAGTTTAAATAAACCAGTGATTTTTCAGCATACAGGCATTAACAAAAATTTACAAAATGCATCCAAACTTTAAGTTAACCATGCCTGTAAGTGAATACGACAACTAAAAAAAAAAATTTAGTAACTACCATATTACCGTTTGTTATTTTAAAATTGTTATGTTAAAATTAGTTTCATAAAAAAAAACATATATGTTTAAAGAACATATATTCCCTCCCCCAACTTATTTAAAATAAAACAATTATAACAATTATAGATCTAAAGTTTTGGGTAATGATGGTAATTTATCTCTAAAAGATGACTTTAATGGAGATGGCATCAAGCTGTCCTCCTCACCATCGGAGTCCTCCGAATCAACCACTGCCAACCTCCACAAACCCATGCTCTCAATCCGTTCATCCAGAGAACTCCGAGGTGGAGAGGACAAACTTGACGCACCCAAACGCTCTGTAACTTCATCTACCCCCTATTCCCACACATATTGACATGACTAACCAAAACAGTATCACTAATAGTTTGAAAAAAACAATTGTTACACTTATGTAGCACGCAATTCTCATTTACCACGGCGAAACACTCAACGATATCAGGTATATTTGAATGAGATTGGATGTGCCTCTTAAAAAGACTCTTATGACAGACATAAGACGAAAATTTGCACTGTGTACACACGAAAACCCTCTTCACGCTCTGGTGAGCCCTGGCCCGATGCTTCTTCAGGTTGTCGAAACTTTTGTTACACAGATGACAATGTTGTATTTTCACTTTGTGCTGTTGAGCTGATGTAGATTTAGGTTTACCCATCCTTAAAAATAAAATAATAACATGTTTTAGAATACATATTTAGTAAATACAATCTAATAAATATAAATATATTTTTAACAAAATCTTCTTTGGACATCTTCATACTGAAAATAAAAATATCATACATAACATAGAAGTTTAATGAACCCAGTCACCAAATCTTTGTGGTGGGTTACGGTTTCGTTTTGTTTCCATCACCTTGTCATCTGAGTTTCTGACATTGGCAGGTTTTAGTTTATTATGGTGCCCAATTATGGGTAAATGTTTTCTTGATTTTTGTATCTTGTATAATACATCTGATAATTTGGTTAATACTGCATAAGGGCCATGCCACTGAAAATATGATTCTTTCTTGGCATTTTTTGTCTTTTACGGATTGTAATAATAAACTTGTACACCTGGAGCATACTCATGTACTTTGAGTCTATTATTGTAGTAATTTTTTTTGACGGCTGATTTCAAATTTAGTTTGTATGTACCCGGTTCTGACCTGTACATTGTTTCATTCAACTATTTTGTTTTCATGTTTATTTTTACCGGTTTTGTAATACATTGTTTCATTCATTTACACAAATCAGGCTAATGTTTTTTGTTTGTAGTTTGTATGTATTCAACTATTTTGTTTTCATTATTTTTAGTTTGCGACTTACCTCGGCCTCGTCCTAAAAAATTCTTCTGGTAGATGCCAACCTGGGTACCAAGACGTCTGGCCTCCGTCATCTCTTTGACCCTGTCATGTAGGTTTGTCCCAAACAACCATTCGGATTCTTCATCAGGGGGGTTACATAACAGTCTATATGTCTGGTTCAAGTTGAATTTCATTTCTTGCCTTCTCCTCTGTGACAGATCTTGTAGGGCAATGGCGCCTATTTGCACAGCCTCCAGGGCCATCTTAGCTAGGTTCTTGACCTCCTTCTTTGTGTCTGTCTCCTTGATCTTTTCCTTAAGTTTGACCATTGCATCAACCAGGCTCACCGTGTGTATCACTGTTTTTGCAATTTTCTCCCCGACTTTTCCCAGCTTCACATCTCTATTACGACTCTCTGTCTTCATTCGCATCCACACTTGTGGGTTTACCCGTGGTGATGTGACCGTAGGGGTGTTAGAAGGTTTTAGGATCTTCTCACACAAATCTTTTACCTTGTCTTGTTCCAATCTCTTCTTAACAAAATTCTCAACAATTTTAGCAAGGTTGTCTGCCACTGGTGGGCCTGTCAAGTCCTGCTCCATGAAATTTCCGGCAAGTTCTTCAAGCCAGTCTCCATCAACTTCATCGATTTCACCTTCTTCTTCATCTCCAGAGTTTAACCAGGAGTCAATTTGTTCTTCGTCAACTGTGTCGTCAACTGCGTATGCATCATTCTCATCTTCAGAATCTGAGATCATGTGCTTGTCGACGCCATCTTGTCTGCCCTTTTTTGGATGTGAAATTTGATCAGATTCATCTGGGAACAACATGTCTTCTGCTGTTCTCTTCCTGTTTTCTTTTAGCAGGTCAAATTCTTGATATTCATCAAATTGTGTTGCATTTTTAAATTCTTCAAGTGCTTCTCGAATCATCTTTTTCATGAATTCACTTCTTTCCCCCATTTTAGGGATTCGTGTATTATCACGTTCTTTTTCTGTATTCTCTCTGATACTTGTAGTCGGCTTTACAATGCCTTCTTTATTTACCAAAGGTTCTAAGATTGTTGGCTGATCGTTAGAAGCATTTTTAGCAACGCGGTCTTCATCGCCGCCATTACTGTTCTCGTTTTGTTTTTCCCCTTTGTTTTGTCTTTTATTAGTGTCAAAATTTATCGAACGACAACACTATAACAATTTTGCCATCAAAAACAAAATGACCTTCTTCCGAAAAACAACACTTTAACAAATGAAAAAAATTTTAGAAAACCACAGGCCTAAGACCTCATGATGCTGTTAACCTGAACAAAACCGATAAAGGTAACAAAGGTTGAAAATTACATAATTTGGCCGTCTTCCGGAAATAACGCTAATGCCGTTTTCTGGAATGGATGTAACTAGACAATTTAACATCTCATGGAAGCAAAACCAAAATTAACCTGAACAGCACAAGGATCTCTAAACACACACCAAAATATTTTACCCAATGTCTAACAAAAGCTTCAGCTACTGATTTTGCAGTAAGGTCTTTTATTGCTACGGCAACCACATACTTAGTAAAACAATCACAGAAAGTTACAATGTATCTATTGTCATCATCAGTACATGAAAACGGACCCATAGCATCTGTACTGATTCGTTCATTTGGAGCACCTACCACATAACTTTGTAACGGAGCCTTAGCTTTGGTGGGAGGACCCTTTCTAAGTTGACACATTTTGCAGCTTTGAACCCATCTCTGTATATACGCCTTCATGTGGGGAAAGAAAAACTTACTTCTTATCCTAAAATAGGTTTTAGGACTGCCATTATGACTGGCTGTAACATGATCATGAGCTACTTTTAGAACTTCATCCCATAAAACTCGTGGTAAGGCTAATTGGTACCAAAAACCTTCAGAATCTGTAGTTTCAAATTTTCTATGTAACAAACCATCAATTATTTTTAACCTGGACCAGTCTGTTAGTAAGATTTTACTATCAGCACTCAAAGTGGACAATTTTGACCATTCAGGCTTGTTATCACTAAGTGATTTAAACTCTAACACTGGGCCAATATCAGGATCGGCTTTTTGGGCAGCTAGTAGCTCCTCTTTTGTCCACTTAGTTGTTAAAGAAAGAAGTCTAGTCATAGCTTCATCTTCAACTGATGAACTACAGGAAGTTTGACAACTACTTTTACAGCAATTTTCTACTTTAGTTTGAACACAGACGTCAGATTTTACTTTTGTTTCTATGACAACAGGAGGGTCATATTGGAATTCATCAAATTTTTCACACAAGCATTTTTTTACCACCACAATCGTGTTGTCGGCTGAGGCCGTCACAATTTCCATGGTCTTTACCAGGTCTATGAATGATAGTAAATGAAAAACTTTGTAAAAAGTCCAACCAACGTCCTAATTGATCTGGGGGATCTCTAAATTTCCAGAGATATTTCAACGCAGCATGATCTGTTCGTACAGTGAAGTGTTGGGAAGCGAGGTAAACTCGCCATTGTTTTACAAAGTGTAATATCCCAAGCATTTCTTTTTTAGTTACACAGTAGAGAAATTCAGGACCAGACAAAGTCCTTGAGCCATAAGCTAAAACAACCTCACGACCATCTTGAACTTGAGAAAGTACACCACCCAGTGCGTAATAACTCGCATCGGTGTCTAAAATAAACTCTCCAGTGGGTCTAGGTAAACCTAAAATAGGTGCATTTATTAAACAACTTTTTAAAGTATCAAATGATAACTGACACACAGGAGTCCAACCAAAAGTCACTTTACTGCTAGTAAGGGTTGTCAACGGTTTGGCTATTTCACTGTAATTTGCTATAAATCTTTTATAGTAATTTGTTGTTCCTAAGAACTTCCTTATTGATTTTATATCAGTGGGTTCAGGCCAATTCACAATGCACTCTATTTTTTTAGGATCTGTTTGAACACCCTGTTCAGAAAGTTGAAAACCTAAAAACAATATTTGAGTTTGGAAGAAGTTAGATTTTTTTGGTTTTAATTTCAGAGATGCCTTGCGTAATCTAAAGCATACTTCAGTGAGAGTGCATATCATATCATCAAAATTGGATTGATTAGCCACAATATCATCCACATATATGAGGAGACCTTTGTACAACAAATCTTCAAATATTGAAGTCATCAATCTACTGAAACAAGCTAAGGCATTTTTCAATCCAAACGGCATTACTACCCACTCATACTGACCTTTACGACTAACAAAAGCCGTTTTTTCAATAGAATCAGGATGCATAGGCACCTTACGATAGAACTTGCCTTTGTACTTTTTAACTTGTTTTATATAATAATAGTAATTAACAATATTAAAATGACGATACAATAATTAAAATGACGCCTCCGACAGCGGAGAAGGAATTCGCCAAGTGTATCCTACGGAGTACAAATCACGAATGACTAGATCTACAACAATTTGTTAAATGCGTGCCTTAAGAGATTTTGCCAGTCCAAATGGTCAGTGTAGCGGATTATATGTTTAAGTCCTATTGATGACTGCGTCAATATAAGAGCAAATTAGTATGTGGACGGTTAACCGGATAACCTAAGCATAACCGGTCCCTACATTGACAAACCGGTTATTGATTTTGATGATTATTTTCATGCCCAAGCTATATATATCCATATATTTCATTAATTTTGCGTGATTTAACATTTTTGGCAGTTCAAATTGCCTTGCTGGTGAAGGTAACAGACGAATTCATAAACCGCGATTTTTTTTCAAACACTAATTGATACAGGGTGTCCAATCAATATATCCAGTCGCAGTATCGTATCGCTTTAAGTTTCCTGACTCACACACATGGCACATTAGGTTAATCGGTTACGGTTCAGTTACATAGAGCCGATTAACCGGTCTCATTTTTCGAACCGTCCACACACTAGTGCAAATAGGATTAATGCTGTTGATCAAAACGTTATACAAGTTCATCCATTTGATATATGAAAATATAGTGATGTGAATACTGTACAGATTAAAAAGTTGAAAAGTCCATTGTTGTATACAAGAACAATACACAATGTCAGAGTAATATTGTTTTAATATGAATAACAATACCATACATCACCACATTGAATTGTGTAACATAAACATTATATGCAAACATTCTGACTTATGTTATATATATAAATACATAGTCTGATAAGAAGGCAAGACATGGCCATGCACTTTTGCTACTGGCTGAGTTACCACATTATTAAAACTGTATAACATAAATATTATATACTAAAATGGATTTATATATATATATATATATAAATATATATATATATATATATATATATATATATATATATATATATATATATATATATATATATATATATATATATATATATATATATATATATATAATTATGCCTAAAACAACATAAAGCTTCAAATACATTTAATCAATGCCATGGCAAAGACGACCATGCACTTTGGCGATTCCGGAGAGCAGTTTTAGAACGTTTTTACTTTTTTTTATATTCTCCCACAAATTGTTAATTCTCTCATTGTTTGTCCTCTGGCGTTTTGAGATGTATTTTGACAACTCATCAGCTTGTACAAGTCGGTGCTGTAGCGTCACTTGCTCAGCCTCTGCCATAAATAACTTTACAAGTTTGGCAAAGCCCAGTCCGTGGTGTCTTGCTCGATGGCTGAGTCGGTTGTGAAACCCCTCGACAGCATTGTTGGTTCTCATCTGCAATAAATATAGTGACATATTTAAATATATTGGCATAATATTGATACGCACCAGGAAGACATTTTATGCTAAGAGATTTTACTTTGATTCATAAATGTTACTATATGAGTCTGATTCTTCACACAAATTCTGAATGATGGACAGCAGTTTTAATCAGTATATAATAGGTTTTTTAATAGATTAATAGAGTGACGGACCTGGACGCCAAACACGCTCCATGCAGTGGGTGGCCAAATCCCATCAATCCACGCGTCTTCAAAATAGGTCGCCAGGTCTTGGAGTGGTTGAGGGGCATTGATTGTTTTTAACTTTACCGCTCTAAAGACTGGCGCAATTTGCTCAGCGGGCAAAAAACACCAGTGCCATTAGTTTTCTTACAAAACTGTAAGTGAAGTCTTGTTTCTTGTATGAAGTTGCAAGACCCAAATTTTGAACCTTTCTCCAGATGGCTTGAGTAAAATGAAAATTGCACCCTTGACGATTTGCATCAATGCCGAACACTGCTTTGTATGGCTAACCACTCAGCCTGCTCAAAGTCCATCATGCAGTGTCTAATCTTCAATGAGGGGCAGAGTTCTTTCACTTTTTCTAATACGCTTCTATAATCAATTTCTCTTGATCGTGACATCATAGCAAAAAGTACAGGGACCATTTTTACTGAGTCACCTTTTTTTTATATATGTGTGTATCCCAAACACCTGTGTGAAAGGTGGTGTCACAATTTTGAAAATACTGTCTATGCTTATGGAAGATGTCCTTTTCAAATGTAAATATATCAAGTTGCAATTTTGAAGCAAATAGTAAATGCCGGTTCGCCCCTACTGTTACTTCTGCCTGAAAGAAGTCTTCAGGCAACTGAAAATCTTATAAATTAAAATTCATGTTGCGAGGATCCTTAGGTGCTTTTTGTTGCCTCCCATGATTAGCATTTCTTGCTAAATGATCGGCTTTTAGATATGCTGCAACAGGGGCATTTTCAGGCAATTCTTGAACTATTATTTGCTCTACAATCACACATGCACTTGAAAATATATCTTTAGAGGTTGATTTCTTTGATGCGTGCTTTTGATCTTAGCTCTTTCGATTGCTCCGATCACTGGAGGATGATATTGAAGGCATAGTCATAAGCAATGCCATAAGTCTTGTCAAAATCGTTCAAGTCAGGAGCTGACATCTCACTAGATGATTTTTTCAACTTGCTCATCATTAACTGTGGTGTTTTTCTCTCCTTGCCAGTTATAAGCAATGCCATACGTCTCGTCACATTCACTAAATTTACAAATCAAACAAGCACTGATTGATGTAAACCATTCCTACTCAGTTTTAAATTAAACACAAAGGAACAGCCACCTTAAGGTAGCCAGCCGACTTCGCTAAAGGCAAACAATGACCAGTAAAATTTGCGGTCACTCTTAAAGCACCACCCTTGAAGGCGCGAGATCACTTAATTGACCAGCCGAATTTGCTAAATGTTTAAAGTGAACTCGGCTAGCCGAGATTGCAAGCTGGCGACTTCACTTGCTACCTTCTGTTACATTTATATGAATTAATAAATACATATCCTTCTGGAGTTTTATTTGAAAACAATAATTCACAAAGATTAGAATGCAGAATTATTCCCAAGTTTCTGTGCCACAAATTACATTACTGCTTAATAAATGTTTACTTTTTATCTCACACGTGTACATGGAGAAAACACACGTTTGAAGCTAGAAATTTTTATTAAAGGAGTTTGTCAGCCTGCAGCCCCCTCATGCTGGGCATTTGGGTGTCAAACTCCTTCAATAAAAATTTCCAGGATCAAACAGGTGTTTTACATTTATCCCATATCATTTCAAAAATGTCACTAAACAAACTTTAGTTATGTTGATACATTGTTATTCATCAGGATCTTTTTGAAAATATTTTGATATTTTCCCTCTTAGTTGAATCGACATGCCCATTTACATCACTGATGATCAGAATATAAACAAGTAAATGTCAAGCTTCAAGTAGGTTGAGTACAAGATCAGAGTAAAATAAATAAATGAGAGTTATCAGGTCCTTTGAACAAGCTTCAATGGTGTCCGTTTGACGTCTGTACTCTTTAAAAAGCTTTTTTTTTTGCTTGAATAGATGTACAAAATTTATGCACGCTTTTATAGATAATTATATGTAAGAAAGAGAGTATATGTGACATGTGGAGGTGTCACTTCTATGATATTTCTAAACTCCTCAAAGATAACTTCGAGACAACAGCTTGTACAAAATAGCTTTTAGATCCATGCAAGGTGATACTGATATGTTCACAGTGTCTGATGTGAAAGCTGCTATTAGAGAACTTAGGACTGGTGTCTCAGCAGGTATGGATGGGCTAGCCAGTGAGCACTATAAATTTGCAAATGATAGGGTATATGTTTTACTCAGTGTTCTTGTAAACAGTTTTATAGTACATGGTCATATTCCTGAACCTGTCATGGACTCTTTAATTATCCCACTTTTAAAGGACAACAAGGGCAATATCTGTGATAAAAATAATTACCGATCCTATTGCGATAACCTGTATTTCTTCAAAGATTGTTGAAATAATGTTATTACATAGATACAGAAATGTCTTTATACATCCTGCAACCAATTTAGTTTTAAAGCTAAACATTCTACTGATATGTGTACATTTGTTTTAAAAGAAACCATAGATTATTATGTATCATGTTCTAGTCCGATTTATTTGTGCTTTGTGGACGCATCAAAAGCGTTTGATCGTATTAATTATTGGCATATGTTTGAAAAGTTATTGTCTCGTGGTTTACTCCCTGTTATTGTTCGCTTATTGATGTATTGGTATATGAAGCAGAATTTTATTATCAAATGGTGTGATAAATTATCTACACCTTTTAATGGAACCAATGGTCTTAGACAAGGTGGTATTCTTTCCCCAATTCTTTTTAATGTGTTTATGGATGACCTGAGTCAAGAATTATCTAATACTAATGTTGGTTCACCAGCTGCTTTACAGCTGCTGCTGAAAGTATGTGAAATGTATGCTAATAAATATGAAATGGTGTATAATGCAAAAAAGACTGCTTGTATGGTGGTTTATCCTAAAGTTATAAAAAATATGTCTCCCCCTCTCATGCTCTTGGGTGGAAAAGCACTGAAATGGATTGATGAACATAAATATTTAGGTGTTTTTTATTTCTAGTAGCAATAGTGATGACAAGGATATACGCAGGCAAATTCAGTCTACTTATTGCAGGGGTAATGTTTTAATCAACAAATTTCGAAACTGTGATAATAGTGTTAAAGTCCAACTTTTTAAAACATATTGCTGTAACTTTTATTGTTGTCAGTTATGGGCATCATATAGTAAGAGTATTTAAAACAAAATGTGTGTTGCATACAACAATGTATTTAGAGCTCTTTTAAACAAGATAGAAGATGTAGTGTCTCTCAGAATTTTTTAGATAAGAATATTGATTGTTTTAATATACTTATGAGAAAAGCAATATATAGTTTTAGAAGTCGTCTATATCGTAGTAATAATACTTTATTGACATTAATATTCACCACAGTGTGGTTCATTAATATAGAGTACAATAAAGTGTGGACAGCACAGTAAAACCAAACAAGAATAACAAACCTAAAACAAGGCAGTAAGAAAGAAACAAATAAAAAAAAGTTTAGCCCACAATGGCACTGCAGAGGGTCCCAAAAACACGCGATATTTCTCCCTCAGCAGTCATTAAATATGTACACTTGTCATTGGAACACATTGTGTAAAAGTTACAATTAAGTTGGCTAATCTTATCAAATACTGTTCTTCGCACATTTTCGACCCTACCACATTCAATTATACAGTGATATTCATCCTCTACCACTTGAGTACCTGTTTCTTTACAATACAAACAGAATCTTTGTTCACGGGGAACTCTATTATATCTCCCTCTTTCAATATTTAACCTATGGGCACTTATTCTCAGCTTGCAAAGTGCTGCTCTGTCTTTTTTTTATAGTGATGTCCTGTAGGTAGCCCTCGCGATAAAACCCCGTTTTTATTTCCCTATACAAAGACAATTTTCCACTCTTCCTGATATTACACTCATCTAGTTCACCTCCATGTACAGCCTCTCCCCATTCCTGTATAAATTTCTGTCTCAGCTTATTTCTAATTAAGTTTAAGTTAGTTTTGTTGACATGCGCCAAACCTGGGAGGCCGATTATTTTTACAATATTATAAATACAAGCAAACCAGGATTTCTTTTTTTAACTTATGTAATTTGGCACATTCTTGGTATGCTGCCCTGATCAATAAATTACCTGGTTCATTTTCTCGTATATGGATAAAGAATTTAAGCATTGCCATTATCATGTCAATATAGATTGGGCATCTACCCAGTTCACCCTGAGTAGCACAATTCACTGCCTTGCTATGCACCCCCAGTGTAAATTTACAATACCTTATGTGTACTTTCTCTGTCGGGAGTTCATCAAATAATTTAAACAACCGTTTATCATACGCACTGATAGCGCGGGGCAAATTACCCCATATCTCACTTCCATATAGACAGATAGGTTTTATAAGCTGATCAAACAGTTTGAGGGCAAGCCCTGGTTTTATATCACAGTTCCTAAGTGAGCTTCGGAGTTTAAAAATTGCCTTTAAGGCCCTCGATTTTATGCTATTCTGTGCAGTTTTCATACTCCCAGTGCAGTCAAACAGCACACCTAGGTACATATATTCACCTACTTGTTCTAAAACCACATTGTTAAGGGTAAAGTCAACCTTAGGTACCTTGGACCTGCTTTTTGCGATCACCATTACTTTAGTCTTTTTAACATTTATATTCAGCAACCATTGTTGACAATAAGTTTCTAAACGGTTCAATTGTTGCTGTAGCTCATCAGCTGATAATGTTATAATAACCAGGTCGTCTGCATACATGAGACATTCCACTGCCCTATCATTTAACATTGGTGGATTATGTAGTGGTTTTAATACCTGTGGGAGGTCATTAATATATAAGTTAAATAGGAGTGGGCTCAAAACATCACCCTGCCTCACCCCTATAGAGCAAGAAAATGCTTCAGTCAATAGTCTATCTTCTTTGATGCATGCTTTATTCTTTACATACATACTCCTAATAGATCGAAAAAAGTTTCCTTTAACATTCAATTTGGATAATTTCCAGAAAAGCCCATCTCGCCACACACTGTCGTATGCTTTTTTAAAATCCACAAAGCATGTATATAGCATTTTGCTTGGCGTGTTGGCAACATACTTATCAATAAGTGTACGTAATATAAACATATGATCTGTGGTTCTGCACTTCTTCCTGAACCCTATCTGATGGTCTTCCAGAATCTGATGTTCTTCCACAAATTTTGTCAATCTATTATTAAGAATTATACTATATACTTTACCAAGACAAGAAGTTATAGCTAGTCCACGGTAGTTGGATGGTTCACTAGCATCACCAGATTTATATAAGCTGCAAATAATACCTTCACTCCAGGTCTGTGGATATACTCCTTCCCTAAGTACTGTGTTGAATATTTTCTCATACCAACCCAGCATAAAGGCCTTGGATTCCTTAATCATTTCCCCTGATATACCGTCAATTCCAACAGCCTTCCCGTTTTTAAGTTTACTTATAGCTTTTATTATCTCTGCCTTACTAATACGGAAATTTAACTCATTAAAAAAGGGTTCTTCACTTAACTTTTCTACTTCTTGGATAATAAACTTGTTCTTAATCTGGTGTGTATCTAATGTCAACAACTTCATGTAATGTTCCTGCCATATCTCAGGTTGGACTGGTGAAGTTTTATGCGGCCGATCCAGATCTTTCAGTTTGTCCACAATTTTCCAGTATTCTTGTGGATCACTATCTTCTAATATTTCTAGTTTATGGATTAGCATTTGTTTAAAATTTCTTTTGTCCTTTCTGGTGGCTCGCAGAAAGTTTTTCTTTTTTGAGAACATATTTTCCCTGAGTGCAGTATCATAGGGGTTGGCTAAAAAGGCTCTAGTTGCATTTTTCATATCCCTTTTTAGGGTTTCAGTTTGAGAGTTTATCCACTCTTTTTTGTGTTTCCTTCTACTTTTCTTATACTTTCGATTTACATTCACACCTGCTTTTTGACATATCCACTTTGTCACATTTGCAATATGGGCATCTATATTTGTCTGGTCTATTTCACTATCAACAAATTTTTGGATTTCTACTGATGCTCCCGCTGAACCCATATCTTGCAAAAATTTGGGGCAATGATCAGAGAAGTCAGGCAGGAGATCCATCACTTTAAAGTACAAGACCTTACTAACCCTCTTGACGACCACCGCAAAATCAGTGTTTTACCTGCCACTGCCGTTATAGCATGTTATTCACCGTCGGAGTTTTCAATGTCCACACTTGAAATATGATCCTTAGCAGCACATGTGATATTCACCACATCTTTTCCAAATTTACACTACACATTCAGAAAATGGTTTTTTTTATTTTTACCAAAATAAATAAAGATACCTACAACAACAAGTCTGATTTGTACAATTTCGAGTCACCCTTCCAATTCATTTGTCATAATACATGCTTTTGTTATGTCCATGATAAGGAGGTTTAAACTTTTTTATAGTGACATCAAATAAATCTAATATGTATAGTTTTGCCAGACAATACAAAAAACCCAAAAGAATGTTTTTTAAGTGGCACATGTTACAAAATGGGTTTTAAGTTTCATCAGTGCACAACACTTGACAGAAAAAATCTTCACATGTCAGCCATTTATGAGTTTTATCAGTTTAGCCTTTAACGTTGGCGGCGTCCATACGAGAAAACCGTGTGGTGATAAATTACTTATTGCAAATCAGCATTACTGTCTAATACAGTCTGGGTGAAGGTCATTGGGAAATACTGATTAATATGCAAAAATAATGATCATGTTAACATTGACATTTCATTGATCTTGGTAACATGAAGAGGAGGGCTTAACCTATTTATAGGTACCAAACATGTCCTTCCGAAATGGTAAAAGCCTTAGAATTTTGGCATCCAAATGTGCAAGTTTTTGTGTTCTTTCTGACTGAATTTTTTTGGATAAAAGTAATTTGAAACACAGTAAGAAAATGCAGATGTATTTTTTTATTGTAACCCAATGATTTTACAAGTAGAGGTTAAGTGTTAAAAGCTGTTTTATCTGATTGTTTATGGTCTCATGTCGGAATTCCGTGGTTTTAATCCCTTTACAAATGAAATTGGACCACAGCATATATTTATGGCATGTGAATTCACCTATGTGGGAGTCACCCAGCGTTCGACCATTCAGAATTCTCAGACCAGCGCTTTTACAAATTTCCAACAATTCCCCTCCATGCTCATTAACATGTTTATCCTTATTATTTCTAGTATTATTTATAATGCTCTGATCTACATGGTACATATCAGGAACTGGGGTGTATGTACAATCATCATCATCAATAACATCAGACAACTCATTTGTTCTGGCATTAAAATCGCCCATCAATATACACTGCCCTTCGGCTTGGTATTTAATTATGTCATTAAGTAAAGTCTCCCATACTGGAACAGCAAGCTGGCATTCATATGTAGATCCCTTCGGGCTGGCATACACAAATCCAATATAGAGATCACTTTTGTCTTTATTGTACCCTTGCGATACTTTAACCCACACAACATCAGGTATACTGCTTTTTAGAATGGTAACAAAAGGACGCAGGTACTCCCGAATAAGGATCGCTACCCCACCTGAGTTTCTCTTTGCACTCTTACTACGGGGGCGGGTAACCGATGTCACATAGAAACCAGGCAAGTATATATCCGTATTATCATTTGCATGGGTCTCTGTGAGACCAACAATATCATACTTTGATAATATACCTTGGACAATATCGTTTCCACATTTGCTACCATATACACTAGAGTTTATTCCACAAATATTCCAGTGACATATCTTTAAACTGCCAACTCCAATTATGGCGTTGCGAGCTAAAGGAGTTTTTCTCTTCTTCACCATCTATAGTTCTTCTATAAACAAGATCCTAAGGGCCATAAACCGGCCTGTAACCAACATCTATCACCCACTCACTCATTCTTATACAAAGTTTATGTCCATCATACACATTTGAGGTCCACCTGCAACTGTTAATTGTACCATCTATTCTCCCCCCCCCTCCACAACATATGGACGCCCAAAGACTTCCATGCATAAATTAAAACATTAGTATATGGACAGTCACACATGTAATACATTTAGCCCAATGTATCAATACTTTATCATACCTTTTCCTAGTTTCCTATCCTAGATTACAGTATTCACACATATTTACAAGTAGTAAGTATCTCATATTTAAGTAGAATCATGTCAGCCATACAGATTGTTATTGCACACATGCTGTATTCTATGGTTTGCAATGTCCATTAATAGTTTCGGATAACATGTATCAGGTCATAAAACATTTTCTTCAGTTTACTGTCACCATCTGACACCACTTCAGCATACTGCTTATATCCTTGTGAGGAGCCAGTGTCATTGAGCGCTGAGGGTGCACCCAGCTGCTGTCTTGGGTGTCTTCTGGGTCCAGTGCCCCCCACACTATCACCATCCGCAGCTTGTCTTGCACTGTGGAAACGGCGCCCTGGTTCAGGGTCCACCCCCTTTTTCTGCCTCCCGTACCCTCTCATTTCCACCTGGACGTCCGGGCACAGCACTCTGCGGATGGAGAGGGCTAGTCGTGCAGAGCCCTGGTAGGACAGGTGAACACCATCAGGAGCGAAGCTGAAGTCGTTCACCCACTTCTCTATGAAGGACACGCCGCCCACCTGTCGGCATATCGCCTGATATCTCCTGTTCAATGCCTCAATCTTGTGGTTAAGGTCAACCTGATTGCGGCGGGGGGACAGCCAGCACGGCAACACGACATTTAGGGATTTTCTACGGCACACATCTATCAGTTTTTTCATGGACTCTCCACACTCCTCTACTGACTGGTCTCTTAGATCGTTCCCACCACATAAAATCGAGACAGACTCGTCTGCATATGCAGACCGGTCCACAATCTCCTGGAGTCTTTCCAGGGTTCCTCCCCGCACCGAGATCACTTTGACTCGGAGGCCTGGTGTAATCCGTTTTTCATCCAGATTTTGGCCGAGTGAGTCCGTCAGTATTAAGTGGCCTCCAGGTTTAGGGGGTCTCCCACCATCTTTTCTTCTCTGGTGATTGTATTCAGCACCATCTGTTCTGACCGGGCTCGTACCGTTTGGATCAGGAAGAGCCGGCAGATCTGCACCCGAGCTCTGCGTTGCCGGCTGACCTACTGCCGAGCCATGCGGCTGGACTTCCCCTTTGTTCCGGCCCAACAGGTCATGGCTGCCATCAGTAGCGCAGACTCTCAACGCAGCCATTTCCTTGTTGACTCGGTTGGTCTCGTCCCTCAGCTGTTTGCAGGTACGGGTGGCTTCATCCTTTAGCTCCTCCTCCTTCTTGCACCTACTGCGTAACTCAGCAACAGTCTCATCTAGAACAATGTTTGTCTTTCTCGCACTAGCAAGTTCACCCTGTAAATCCTTCATTTTGTTTTTCAGCTTGTTCATATCCTCCTCCATTGTCAAGTTGTGGGCTACCAACTCCGACATTTTCTGTTCACATGCTATATGCGAGTTCGTACTATCAGTATTACCCTCCAGATCTTTCAGCCTACACTCTATTTCACTCACTTGTTTCCTCAGCTTTGTATTTTCCACAGCAAGTTTATCGTTACGTGCAGATAGCTCCTGGATCTTATCCGTTGCGACGGCTGTATACATTGACCCCTGGGCCTCGAGTGCCGCCAGTAGGACCCCCTCCATGTGAGCAAAGCGTTTGTCTACTGTACGGAGTAGGTCACTCACACTGATATCTGGTTCGGGAGGGACTGGCACTGGCCTTGTCCCAGTGGGCCGCCCCGCACTCCAGGTCCTCCAACACACACTCACATCTCGTTGCTATCTGAATACTATCTCCTGGGTCTGAATCCCTCACTGGAGCCACTTCCTTCTTGTCATGCTGGTTTATCGCTGTAGCTTCGGCGTCCTCAGCCCCGTCAGTTGCCACCTCGCCATCCTCTTCCGCATCTGGAGACTCATCCCTCTCCTCCCCTCCATCTCGCTCCGCTGACGGCAGGTCAGAGCCTGGCAACGCACGCATGACCTTGTTCTTCGGGGCTTTTGGTGCAGGCTTGTTGATGAGAGCATCCAGGGCTGCCTTGGTTCGCTCCCGGAGACTCTCGTTGATTGCATCTGCATGCGGAGTATGCAGCTCCTCCAGCATCATCGGGAGCACGGTTTGAAGGAAGGAGTGAACTCTCTTACCATTCACCAGTACTGAACTCTGGGTGTGGTACAAGTTCACAGTTATGCTGATACATTGTTATTCATCAGGATCTTTTTAAAATATTTTGATATTTTCCCTTTAAGTTGAATCGACATGGGCATTTACATCACTGATGATCGTGAATATAAAATGTTAATGTCAAGCTTCAAAGTAGGTTAAGTACAAGATCAGAGTAAAAATAAATGATCCTGTCTCAGATGCTATGTAAATGATATTTACTGTGTAAATGGCACATTAATGATTAACATATTTTACCCCAAAAAAGCCAGCTTATTTTACATCAATTTTGTACAAGAATGTACCTTTAAAATTTATCTTACTCATATTTGACAAACGTTATTCGATTGTCTTGCATAACATGAAGGTGCACGGCAAAATCATTTCAGGATGGGATATAGATATTTTCATTCCCTGGTACTCCGCATGTGATAATCCTAAAAATATATAGTTAATATTCACCTCCCAAAAAGCCAGCTATTTTACAATAATTTTATGCAAGAATGTCTTTAAAATTTAACGTGCTCATGTTTGACCAACGCATTTTGTTGTCTTTGGCTTAACATGAAGTAGTGGGCAAATATCCACAGGGTGGGATACGGATATTTTCATTCTCTGGTACTCAGCATGTGATAAATCTCTAAAAAATATGCAGTCAATATTCAGTCAATTTTTACAATTAAAAATATACAAGATATGGGATAAATAAGCATTGCCATACAAGCAAACTGTCCATTCGTAAAATGAAATAATTATTTTGTTATCTTTTAGTCCTACTCTGCATTGGTCGGGACCCACCAGTGAATAATCTAGAGTAATTAGAAATTTATCCATTCCTTTATTTAAAACCAATATCACCCTACGCTCGACAATCTAACTTCAGAGAAACACCATACACATCCACAAACAACAAAAATATAAAACGAATCTAGTCCAAAACAATGAAACAATGAAAATTCACATTACCTACAATACCAGTGTCAACTTCAACTTCCTGCAAGTAGTGGTTTAAATGCTGTTTCTACCATGAAATCCATGATCGTTATGGTGATTATTTGACCACGCATGATCAAAAATAAAAAGCAAATTAGCCACCCTCTGAAGGTTTGGTTGTGAAAGATACCTTCGAATGTATAGATAGACCAAGGAAGGTTCGCAGCTGCCCACCCCTAATGCCAACTAACATATCTTGGGCCACAGCAATTTATAGAAGAAAAAACTGCGACCAGCAGACGCGACAAGTTAGGGTCTACATTTGTTATTTATTTAGTTTTAAGTACTCATAATTGGCCAACTCTCATTGAGAGTTTGCCTTTCTGCAACTCATATGATCTAAGTATTAATCTTGAGGAGTGAAATACTCTCGCTTGGCCAACCATTCTGCTTCTCTTTTTTCTTGAACAACCCTTTCTGTTTCTTGAGCTTCGCTAACCATCTTGCTGGCAAATGACACACGCTGCTAGGAAACAGTGTCAGGCGCTCTCTTAGTAGGTCACAACAACATAAATCCATAGGTATTGAAATGAAATTTAAAAATAAATAATAGCTGCTGAATATGATTTACGCAAATGAGTTAAAAACAGAGTGCTTAAAAAGAGAAACCATTGTACAATACAAATTTTTACTTTTCGCATCGGAAATAACTTTCTGTAAATTATTTAACTTTACTGCAGAAATTATCATATTACTTCACACTCGCCTACCAGAATATGGCCCTCTACTAGATAAAGCAGTGTTCAACTTCAAGTGATCCCATTTCATCAGAATTTGAAAAATGTATCGCCTGGGAAGCTCAAAGAGAATATATACAAAGCAGGAACTGGATATTTGAATTTGAGTGCCATCAATGGTAACGATGTGTTTTTATCAATTCACTTTGTCCATCAGTTTTTTGATGGATTTTAAAGAATGCTGGTTGTTTGATACTTCATTTACTCTTCTGGGCAATACTTGCCTGTTTTGTTTTCAGCTTCTTCACTTATTGTATTAGAGTCAGTATTTGAATGGGCTGCTTTTATTATTTCATAGGAATTGCTTATACTATCAACTAGTATTTTAGTCTCTTCTTTGTTGAGTAGAATTGCAACCTTGCATTATGTTGCAGAAAAATTTTAACTGTACATCTACATCTGAGAATTTTTTTCCTTTTTTTTAACGCCGTAACACCAATCTTCAAAGTGCTTTTTTTTTATTCTAGGCACAGTACGTATCAGAGATAGCAACACTAATACACTTAATATCATTACAAATTTTGTCCCGATAATATTTCTTTATTTTCTTTACTTTTATTTTGTTAGGGGTTGAGGGGGCAGACAGCTGCTTCCAACACTGGTATGTTACTTCCTGCCTTCATACAAAGAGTTTACATAGTCCAATAATTTTAAAGTGATGGCAATAATCGCCAGTTTTTTATTGTTTAATATAGTGGTATTACCTCGGTTTGCAGAGGCAATGCCTTTATTTCCTTGATAAATCTGTTCATGGCATATTTTCAACACAATGCTGTTTGGAGGCTTAGTTTTGCACTTTCCTGAATATTTCCTGATTCCAAGAAAGAGGTATCCATAGTGCTCAAATAAGATATGAAGTCTTTAGTTTTTGCTGCACTCCACATGGCATGTTCAAGTCCCTATTATTGATGTTACATTAATGTCAAGTGCCTTTAAAATTGCTCTGTAGTCTTGCAGTTCTCGATTTGCCTCAACATTCAATAAAAAAAAAATCAGGGATAAAGTTGTGATTGAGATCAATTCTGGAATGTTAGAGTTTTTCCAATTTTGCATCTTTCTATTTAGATTATGAGCTAAATACCTGATTATTAGTGAAAAGTGACATTACTTCACTAGGTGGCAGATTACTTTTTATGGCCTGCGAATAATTCCATTTTGGTAGATGCGAAGGTTGAGTAGTTACAGCACAAGTTGCTCCTCTGTTATCTTCTTCATGACTTATCCGCAGCCTATGGCCTTCTATAAGGAACTAAGAGGCGCTCTTGTTACCTGTTTTTAATTTTCTTTTGGGTGTTGCATCCCAATCTGGATCATTAATCTCTGGCGGATCTTTTTGGCATGATTATTTTGTTTCATACATATTTAATAATATTGCATAATACCCAAGCCCTGATTGGGTTGGCTACCCCCACCCCAGGCGAGGTATGAAACTCAAAATTTAGCCAAAAAAATTTAGCCAAAAATTTACCAAACGGATGAAATTTTTGCGGAGTTTTTTTCAATGCGCGTCAATTCAAACCTTTTCACGTATGTTGATAAATGGTTACCTACTGTACTCAATCATGGATAACCTACAACCCCTGTTCATTTCAACTATTATGGTATAGCCGTGAGATATGAAGATGGTCATTTTAATGGGGAAAAATTTTAGATATTTAATGAGGGAAAAATTTCCATTATCCGCTAGACATACAACTTTAAATCCCGGGGGTCTGTCCCCCCAATATACACTTTTCAACCGGGAATAGTTTCAATTTTTAAACCAAGATTGCAGATCTTAAAAACGGGTAACCCTTTTCATACCCCTTTTGGGAAAATTTATTTACTGAATCATTTTTTTACGTAACAGTTGGGATGTCTATTACAAACACCCAAAAAGTACGATATATCCCCTTTCGAATAAATATTGCTTCGGGGCGCCATCCACTATTTTTCCCATATACAAAAAAAGGGGGCCTTTAAAATATCTCAAATTTTGATAAAATGGTACTTTCGATGCCATAATTGTTTTTTAAAGTCACAAATTCCTCCCAAAAAATACGATATTTCCTTCTTTTTTTTCAGAATTTTTTTAGCCTTAAACAAAGCACGTTTTTGTCCCGCCAAAAAAACAGATGTTTAAAGGGGCTGCATTTCTGCGATTTGGGAGACAGATTTTACTAAAATTCATGTGGTTTTTTTTTGGGAACAAAATTTAAAAAGAAAAAAATGCCAGTTAAAAACAGGGGGGGTGGTTATTGGGTAATGACTCTGCAAACATGACAAGGGGCATTTAAATAGGGATAGTTTAAGGTCAAGCAACAAAATCAAAACAATCACAGGTTGGGAATTCTTTTCAATCTTTTTATTGTTTCTACTCGGGGTTAAGGCTGGGTGGGTGGTTATCGACTCTCAAAACATTACAAGCATGATGTTAAAAATGGGTAGTGGAAAGTCCCGTTAATCAACATGACATTAACAATGACTGCGCACACATTGGCAAATCACAAGCTTAGGTACGCAAGAAACTAAGAAACAAAGTACATGTAACAAATACAAGGGAGTGGTCCCTTTAGAGGTTAAATCAAAAAGATGGTCCGAGACCTAAATTGATAGTACGCAGCAGTCGCTCAATTGGGAACTTACCATAACGGATTATTCTTTTGTGAAATGATATTTTTGCTGATATTAATATCTATTAGCTTAAAATATTCTTTTACATCTAATAATCTATTTCCCAAACTTATATTTATAATTTGTGATAGTACACAATGTTTGCTATGTACCGCAATGTCTTTTGAAGGTGAGATACTGATATATTTCACGTGGTCGAAAGTTCAGACTTTTATTTTCCAAGTATTGATATAACGATAATATGCTTAATACGACATATTAATTTGGCTTCTCATCAATATTTAATAAACATATTGTACTGTAATAGATGTTTACTTATATGTACAGCATTTCTGGAGTGAGTTGTTTGTTTGTTCTCGGATCGGCAAAATATCTGCATATTTGACACCATCATCATATTGGTTTTTTAAGAAATCACGATATACAGAGCCCATCTTTCATAAGACTGTTGTCACACACGGTTATCCAGATCCGACATTTGAATTGTCATCAAATATCCAGTTTAGAAGACACAAAACCAAACATCTTTTGTCTGTGTGCCATGCTTACATCATTGTACAATATTTTCATAATGAATATGAAACTTACAAGGTTGTATTTTGAGCATTAGAAATGACATACCAGCCTAAAACGGCAACATTTTTCAGCGGATGGGGTTAAAATAATATTTTTTATTTTGATATTTAGATAACTTTCTGTAGTTGATAGAACTGAAAATAACCATGTTACATATGATTGAGTTCATTAAAGGTGTAACAGACTCCCTCCCTTTATATCTACTTTAACAAAAAAAAACATTTAATTTTTGGGGGTTTTATCTGGAAAAAATTATTCCTTTTAAAAAAATTCAGTCCTATGCACTTTACCTTTTTTAACAAAAAAGGTTATTTTCCCGATGATACATATTTTTTTTTTTTGTTATAATTAAAGTTATAAAAAAGGGAAATATTATACAAG